>OZ035838.1:40231591-40299091 GCA_964034765.1 Knipowitschia caucasica
TCACAGACCTCACAGACCTCACAGACCTCACAGACCTCACAGACCTCACAGACCTCACAGACCTCACAGACCTCACAGACCTCACAGACCTCAGAGACCTCACAGACCTCACAGACCTCACAGACCTCACAGACCTCACAGACCTCACAGACCTCACAGACCTCACAGACCTCACAGACCTCACAGACCTCACAGACCTCACAGACCTCACAGACCTCACAGACCTCACAGACCTCAGAGACCTCACAGACCTCACAGACCTCACAGACCTCACAGACCTCACAGACCTCACAGACCTCACAGACCTCACAGACCTCACAGACCTCACAGACCTCAGAGACCTCACAGACCTCACAGACCTCACAGACCTCACAGACCTCAGAGACCTCACAGACCTCACAGACCTCACAGACCTCACAGACCTCACAGACCTCACAGACCTCACAGACCTCACAGACCTCACAGACCTCACAGACCTCACAGACCTCACAGACCTCACAGACCTCACAGACCTCACAGACCTCACAGACCTCACAGACTCGACCTCACAGACCTCACAGACCTCACAGACCTCACAGACCTCACAGACCTCACAGACCTCACAGACCTCACAGACCTCACAGACCTCACAGACCTCACAGACCTCACAGACCTCACAGACCTCACAGACCTCACAGACCTCACAGACCTCACAGACCTCACAGACCTCACAGACCTCACAGACCTCACAGACCTCACAGACCTCACAGACCTCACAGACCTCAAGACCTCACAGACCTCACAGACCTCACAGACCTCACAGACCTCACAGACCTCACAGACCTCACAGACCTCACAGACCTCACAGACCTCACAGACCTCACAGACCTCACAGACCTCACAGACCTCAGAGACCTCACAGACCTCACAGACCTCACAGACTCACAGACCTCACAGACCTCACAGACCTCACAGACCTCACAGACCTCACAGACCTCACAGACCTCACAGACCTCACAGACCTCACAGACCTCACAGACCTCACAGACCTCACAGACCTCACAGACCTCACAGACCTCACAGACCTCACAGAGACCTCAGACTCCAGACCTCACAGACCTCACAGACCTCACAGACCTCACAGACCTCACAGACCTCACAGACCTCACAGACCTCACAGACCTCACAGACCTCACAGACCTCACAGACCTCACAGACCTCACAGACCTCACAGACCTCACAGACCTCACAGACCTCACAGACCTCACAGACCTCACAGACCTCACAGACCTCACAGACCTCACAGACCTCAGAGACCTCACAGACCTCACAGACCTCACAGACCTCACAGACCTCACAGACCTCACAGACCTCACAGACCTCACAGACCTCTCAGACCTCTCAGACCTCACAGACCTCACAGACCTCACAGACCTCACACCTCAGACCTCACAGACCTCACAGACCTCACAGACCTCACAGACCTCACAGACCTCACAGACCTCACAGACCTCACAGACCTCACAGACCTCACAGACCTCACAGACCTCACAGACCTCACAGACCTCACAGACCTCACAGACCTCACAGACCTCACAGACCTCACAGACCTCACAGACCTCACAGACCTCACAGACCTCACAGACCTCACAGACCTCACAGACCTCACAGACCTCACAGACCTCACAGACCTCACAGACCTCACAGACCTCAGACAGAGACCTCACAGACCTCACAGACCTCACAGACCTCACAGACCTCACAGACCTCACAGACCTCACAGACCTCACAGACCTCACAGACCTCACAGACCCAGACCTCACAGACCTCACAGACCTCACAGACCTCACAGACCTCACAGACCTCACAGACCTCACAGACCTCACAGACCTCACAGACCTCACAGACCTCACAGACCTCACAGACCTCACAGACCTCACAGACCTCACAGACCTCACAGACCTCACAGACCTCACAGACCTCACAGACCTCACAGACCTCTACAGACCTCACAGACCTCACAGACCTCACAGACCTCACAGACCTCACAGACCTCACAGACCTCACAGACCTCACAGACCTCACAGACCTCACAGACCTCCAGACCTCACAGACCTCACAGACCTCACAGACCTCACAGACCTCACAGACCTCACAGACCTCACAGACCTCACAGACCTCACAGACCTCACAGACCTCACAGACCTCACAGACCTCAAGACCTCACAGACCTCACAGACCCTCACAGACCTCTCAGACCTCACAGACCTCACAGACCTCACAGACCTCACAGACCTCACAGACCCTCACAGACCTCACAGACCTCCAGACCTCACAGACCTCACAGACCTCACAGACCTCACAGACCTCACAGACTCCTCAGAGACCTCACAGACCTCTCAGACCTCTCAGACCTCACAGACCTCACGACCACAGCCACAGACCTCACAGACCTCACAGACCTCACAGACTCACAGACCTCACAGACCTCACAGACCTCACAGACCTCACAGACCTCACAGACCTCACAGACCTCAGAGACCTCACAGACCTCACAGACCTCACAGACCTCACAGACCTCACAGACCTCACGGACCTCACAGACCTCTCAGACCTCACAGACCTCACAGACCTCACAGACCTCACAGACCTCACAGACCTCACAGACCTCTCAGACCTCACAGACCTCACAGACCTCACAGACCTCACAGACCTCACAGACCTCACAGACCTCACAGACCTCAGAGACCTCACAGACCTCAGAGACCTCACAGACCTCTCAGACCTCACAGACCTCACGGACCTCACAGACCTCACAGACCTCACAGACCTCACAGACCTCACAGACCTCACAGACCTCTCCTCACGGACCTCACAGACCTCACAGACCTCACAGACCTCACAGACCTCACAGACCTCACAGACCTCAGAGACCTCACAGACCTCAGAGACCTCACAGACCTCACAGACCTCACAGACCTCACAGACCTCACAGACCTCACAGACCTCACAGACCTCAGAGACCTCAGAGACCTCACAGACCTCACAGACCTCACAGACCTCACAGACCTCACAGACCTCACAGACCTCACAGACCTCACAGACCTCAGAGACCTCACAGACCTCAGAGACCTCACAGACCTCACAGACCTCACAGACCTCACAGACCTCACAGACCTCACAGACCTCACAGACCTCACAGACCTCTCAGACCTCTCAGACCTCACAGACCCACAGACCTCACAGACCTCTCAGACCTCACAGACCTCACAGACCTCACAGACCTCAGAGACCTCACAGACCTCAGAGACCTCACAGACCTCAGAGACCTCACAGACCTCACAGACCTCACAGACCTCACAGACCTCACAGACCTCACAGACCTCAGAGACCTCACAGACCTCACAGACCTCACGGACCTCACGGACCTCACAGACCTCTCAGACCTCTCAGACCTCACAGACCTCACAGACCTCCACAGACCTCACAGACCTCAGAGACCTCACAGACCTGACAGACCTCACAGACCTCACGGACCTCACAGACCTCACAGACCTCTCCTCACGGACCTCACAGACCTCACAGACCTCACAGACCTCACAGACCTCACAGACCTCACAGACCTGACAGACCTCACAGACCTCACAGACCTGACAGACCTCACAGACCTCTCCTCACGGACCTCACAGACCTCACAGACCTCACAGACCTCACAGACCTCACAGACCTCACAGACCTCACAGACCTCACAGACCTCCGGACCTCACAGACCCGACAGACCTCACAGACCTCACAGACCTCACAGACCTCACAGACCTCACAGACCTCACAGACCTCACAGACCTCAGAGACCTCAGAGACCTCAGAGACCTCACAGACCTCACAGACCTCACGGACCTCACGGACCTCACAGACCTCACAGACCTCACAGACCTCACAGATCTCACCTCACAGACCTCACAGACCTCACAGACCTAAAAAGCAATGAGAGAGAGAGAGAGAGCATGCGGACTAGCAAGATGGCGCCGTGTCAAGGCGCCGCAGTGAACGCTCTGCGCACAATCTGTGTTTTGTTGTTTTTCGTCTGGGATTCACTTGCCACAGTGAAATATGATCGGCAAACACTTCTGTACATTCGGGACCACGCGTGTGACGGGTCACTTGTTTTACCTGAACTGAGGTGCACAAACTTCCTCGAGTGTCCCACTCGAGAGGCTGGTGGAGCACGGCAGGCGGGCCGCGGCGGTGGCCGCCAACAGAGCGAGGGGACTGGGCGTCTCCGGCGTTCTCTCCACGGTGTGGAGCTGGGCACCTCGAGTCGGCGAAGGAGGCGCAGACACCGGGGAAGGCGAGGCGGTCTGCTCGTTCGTAGCCGCTCCTCCAGGACCCCTTTGCCCTCCATCTACCTGGCCAACGTCCAGTCTCTGCCCAACAAGACGGACGAGCTCCTGTGTCGGGTCCAGAGCCAGCGCGAGGCCCGGGACTGTGTTCTGTCTCAGCGAGACGTGGCTCCACTCGAACGTCCCGGACTCTGCTGTTCAGCCCCCGGGATTCACCGCTCACCGCTCGGACAGAGTGAAGGAGACCACGGGCAAGGCCAGAGGCGGAGGTGTGTGCTTTTTAATTAATCAGCGCTGGTGCACGGACACTCGAGTCGTGAACCAAACATGTACTGCCAATCTGGAATGCCTGGTCTTGAGCTGCCGCCCTTTTTATCTTCCCCGTGATTTTTCAGTGATATTTTTATGTGCTGTTTACATTCACCCACGGGCGGATTACAAAGTAGCCCTACAGGATCTGAGCCAGATCCTTCACAAACATGAGTCTGCTCATCCTAACGCAGTCATCATTGTTGCTGGGATTTCAATAAATGTAATTTAAAGACTGTACTCCCGAACTTTTACCAACATGTGACTCAAGCTACAAGAGGAGCACATGTTCTGGATCACTGCTACAGTAACGTGAAGGGAGCTTACAGGTCCAGTCTCAGACCTCCTTTTGGAACGTCTGACCACTCCTCTGTTCTCCTTCTTCCTTCGTATACTCAGAGGAGCAGGGAACATAAACCAACCTCTCGCACTGTGCAGTGTTGGTCTGAGGAGGCTAGCATGAAGCTACAAGGTTGTTTTGATGCTACGGACTGGTCTGTGTTTCAGTCAGAGGACGTCAATGAATTCTGTGACGCTGTGTCTGGATACATACGCTTCTGTATTGACTGCTGTGTCCCACAGAAGGTCATTAAAGAACATTTTAGTCAAAACCCTTGGATGAACGCGGAAGTGAAACTGAAACTTCATGAGCGTGCGTTGGCGTTTCAATCAAATGATACAGTTGCCTATAAGCTATCCTGTTACTCATGGAAACGTTCTATTAAATCTGCAAAGCGCAGTTACGGGGACAGGTTAAAGAGTTATTTTGAGGAAGATGACCCTCGGCGCATGTGGAATGGTATTAAAGCCATCACATCGTGGAAACCTAGCGCTGGGAAAACTGCATCTGTCGGCCAAGCTCTGCCAAACGAGCTGAACACGTTCTACTGTTGCTTTGAATCCGCTGATGCCTGTCCTACTGTATTCCCTGAGTGTTTCAATCAAGGTACCTTCACCGTGACTCAGGAGGAAGTCAGGCGTGTCTTGTCCAGGACCATAGTCCGGAAAGCCCCTGGCCCGGACGGCATCCCTCCTCGTGTCCTGAAACTGTGCTCTGAGCAACTTGCTCCTGTGCTAACAGACATTTTCAACCTGTCGCTAAGGAACTGTACTGTGCCGAACTGCTTTAAAGAGTCCACCATCATTCCAGTTCCTAAGAAAACTCCTGTGACATGCCTGAATGACTATCGTCCTGTGGCTCTCACGTCTGTTCTTATGAAAACTTTAGAGCGGCTTGTGCTGGACTTCATTAAGAGGCAGATCCCTGTGAGTGTTGACCCGCTCCAGTTTGTTACAGACAGAACAGGAGTGTGGAGGATGCATCTCCTTTGCTCTGAACTCTGTCTACAGTCACTTGGACACTAGTAAATCTGTGGCCAGAATGCTTTTCATCGATTATAGCTCTGCTTTTAACTGCCTTGTCCCAGGTAAACTGATTGAAAAGCTCATGTCTCTTGGTTTAAGTGTTGCCATGTGTAAATGGATTTTTAGCTTTTTAACTGACAGATCTCAGAGAGTGAAAATCAATGAGTGTTTTTCTGATGTTGTTTCTGTGAGCACTGGTTCTCCTCAGGGATGTATTTTGAGTCCTTTGCTTTTTACTTTGTACACTCACGATTGTGTGTCCTCCTCTGACTCAAACTTGATCATCAAATATGCTGATGACACCACCATCATCGGTCTCATCAGTGACACTGATGAATCCTCTTATAGAGCAGAGATACAAAATGTGCTTCAGTGGAGTCAAACTAACAACCTCCAGTTGAACGCATCCAAAACATGTGAACTGGTCTACGACTTCAGTCACAATAGTTCTCATTTGCCTGTCGTAATCGACAACTCCCAGGTGCAGATCGTAGAGGAGCAAGTTTCTGGGTTTAACTCTGTCTAACCTGAAATGGGTTAAAAACACTGACCGAGTCGTTAAGAAAGCTCGTCAGCGTCTCTACTTTCTGCGTAAACTTAGAGAATTTACCACTAACTCTAAGATTGTGCTTAACTTTTATGGCTGCACCATTGAGAGTTTACTTGTTGGTTCTGTGTCTGTGTGGTTTGGAAACATCACAGATAAAGAAAAGAGAGCTTTAAACAAGGTGCTCCGCTCTGCAAAGAGGACCGTGGGCTGTGAGACCAGAGAGAGACCAGAGAGAGACCAGAGAGAGACCGTGGGCTGTGAGCTTCCTGTTCTGGAGGTTCTTTATAAATCCAGACTTTTAAACAAAGCTCTTAGGATTGTTAATGACTCTTCTGGCCACCCTGGGAAAGCCATGTTCCAGCTTCTTCCCTCTGGCAGAAGATATCGCTCTCTGAGATGCAGGACATCTCGTTACGCTAACAGTTTTTATCCACAAGCTGTGATCAGTGTGAACAGAGCACTTTAATGATTTGCACTTGTTTTGAAACTGTTTTAGTCGATCCATTTCACAGTGACAATTTGTTTACTGTTTTATTTGTTTTATTTCTGTCTTTTATTGTCTGTATTTGTCTGTGCACACTGGAGACTTTTGCTAATGTATTCCAATGTGGTGTTTTTACTGCAAATGGCAAATAAACTGAATCTGAAGCATTTTGGGAATATCAAACAAAAACAAATTTCAAGTCCCAAACAAAGACTTTCCTCAGAGCGTTTTGAAGCAGAAGAGAAGATCAACTTCCTCTAACCCTCAAACTAGAGACAGATTATCTTGAATTATCATTAAGAAATATAGTATTTGTTTGACTGTAGAACTCCTCGATCAACCACTGTTCTTCCTCATGAGCCGAAGAGCAAAAAGCTTCTCTTTCACATGTGACTACAGCATCATCAGTCTCAGTATCACTTCGACACAATGGTGTGAAGTGTTCTATCAGACTGGATTTAAAACAGATGTTCAGTGTTGCAGTGCACATTACACTGTGATTAATAGAGAATGTGTCAACTCGATGAAACTATAAACTACACACAGGAAGAAGCACTGAAGTGCATTTGCCATCAGCAGCTGAAGTGAAGGCTAGTGTAACATAGATTTTTGTATTTACTTATTTACATTTGGGTAATATTATTTGAGTATATTAGTTCATGATTTTCTGTTATTGATTAATATTGTTTTATTATCATTTGTTTCAACACTGTCAGCGAGAGAGAGAGGAGAGAGAGCGCGCCCCCGTGTGCGCGTGAGACGGAGTAGAAAATAAACCGAAGAGCTGAACTTTTACTGTCCTGCCGTTTGGTTATTTTAGCAAGGAAAACTTCGAGATAGAACACTGTTTTTTTATTATAAAATTGTAACCCGCACACCCACAGCCTCAAGAACTGGTGAGCAACAAGAAAACAGGGTTACACTAGTTATAACTACACATAATCTGCAGTTTAAGGGAGATAAAACATAGTAAATGATTAATATTAGAGAAAGACATGACAAATAGTCAGATTAGCACACATTACAGATAAATTATATATTAATCCTATTGTACGGACTTCAGAGTCTATAAGACCAGGAGCATTACACAAAAGCACACACTGTATCTACAAATCAATAGGATTGAGAAAGCGACATTAAGTCCTGCATTCAGAGAAAACTAAAGTATAAACAGGTGATTTAGGAGACAGATGTGAACGCTCACCTTAAACAGGCTTAATGTGAAAGGCACTGCTCAGGCTCCCAGTGGCTGTACAAACAGAACCTTTTAACACCCGGATACGTCCTCGCAATAGGAGAAAAGGCACATTCATGTTTGTTGTTCGCTGTTTTTATCGAGTCGAGCAGACATCACATGAGCTGCGAACGTCTGAGAATATAACAGATGTATAAACACACGGATGTAGTCTGTGGGTACATCCAAATATATACAACGTACCTCCTTTCTGGATACTCCTTCTCCTTTTACAGACCTTGATAAGATTATCTCTGGCTTAGATTGCATTTAAAGTTAATAAAAGTATCTTGTACTTTATCGGAGCAAATAAGGAGCTACTTTGTCAGATAGAGAAATCTTTAACGATAAAGAAGTCAGTGTATGACAGATTTGGACGCAACCGCGACTCAGCAGTGTTTGAGGAAGTGACGTAAGCCTTTGACCTTAACCGGTTTTGTTATGATCTGTAATAGATCCTTTTAATTATTTTGCCACATGTTAAACCCAATTTCATTTATTACATACATTTATTTTGTTTTTATATTTTGCTGACGACACAGAAGCGGTTCCGTCTCTCTCTGTTGTTATGGTAACGGCTCTACTTCCTGTTGTCCACAAGCAGCTGCAGAAAATAGCCATAATTAATGTGACACAAGTTTGTTAGTATCTCGAAATAGTTAATATAACACCGCAATCATGGCTCATTATAGAGTAAGTCTGTTACTGTGTGAACGTCATGTCTGTCCTCTTCGCGCTGACGTTGCCATGTGCCGTAATAAAGCTGTTAGCTTCGTTTGCAGCTATCGTGGAGTCGGTGTCACTGAATAATGGCGCTGAAATGTGTAACTTTTATATTTTTCTATTACATTTATTGTAGACTTCAAACGAGTCCAAGAGGGAACAGTTCAGGAGATATCTTGAAAAATCTGGGATCCTTGACACTTTGACCAGTGGTGAGTGAAATACATCATTGTTCTGTTTGTTCTGTTAATAATGTTATTATGTTCCAGTTCTGGTGGCTCTGTATGAGGAGAATGATAAACCCAACAATGCTCTGGAGTATCCTTCCCTTTGACTTGAATGTTGTTTTCTATATTACTTTATACAAGGACACAATTATAAAACTACCAGAACTCCCAGAGCCGTCATTTGGGCTGCTCCCATTTTAAACCAATGCAATTCTGAGACTTCAATTCAATTCAACTTTATTACGGACTCAAGGTCCAAAAAAGACAGCGACATCACAAACAACATTAAACTACAAACAAATAAATTACACAGTCCCTTTAAAAAGACAGCTATACCAGTGCCTCCACATTAGCGACTGATAGCGAGTGGCACTACAGGTGACATCAACCAATGAACCAATGACTGTATTAACAGACTTATTCAAACGGCAGATGAAACGGTACATAAGCGTCCGTGGCTTGCAGCGTGTTTATTCCAGCAGTGACAAACATCTCACTCGCACTGGTCCATCTCGGCCTCCTGAGAAGCACACGCAGAGCGTCGTTATAAGTCACCTGCAACCTTTGGAAAGTTCCTTTTTTATAGTTGGACCAAAGGTGCGCTGTGTACAGAGGTGTACAATATGATTTGAACAACATCATTTTCACTTTGTCCGTACAAAAGCCAAATTTACGCGCCAGCGTGTTTGCCTGGGCATACAACGTTCTACATCTACTGTTTATGTCAGCATCATCAGACAAGTCTTCTGTCAATATATGCCCAAGATATTTTATTTTGTTTGCAACATGAAGCCTTGCATTAGACAAATAAAAATCAGGATATGATGTCTTCTTATCCTCCTTGGCTCTACAGATCATAACCAAACTTTTCACTGCATTATATTTAATGTCATGCTCCAGGCCATAGAACAAATGTTAAGTAACTGTTGCAGCCCAGCAGTGCTTGGACTGAACACAACAAGATCATCTGCATACAACAAATGATTTAACACAAGGTTACCAGCTATACATCCAGTAGTACAAGCCTTAAGTCTTGTAGACAGATCATCCAGATATAAGTTAAAGAGAATCGGGGATAGTATGCCCCCCTGTCTGACCCCATTGCTGACCTTAAATGGAGCAGACACACTGTTCCCCCACTTAACCTGCATCTTTTGCTGAGCATACCAGTAGATCAAGATCCGCACAATGAATTTGGGAACACCTTTCTGAATTAGTTTAATAAATAATTTCCTGTGGTTAACTCTGTCAAAAGCCTTAGAGGCATCTAAAAACACATAAAAACTGAGGAGTTTTGACCCTTATATTTAGCAATAATTTCTTTGAGGGCATATATACACATGTCTGTTTCACCAGATGTATTAAAGGTAAGAGTAGCTAGAATATGCTCTTCTCTGGTGGCAGTCCAGGACCGGTCCAGGACCAGTACCATTAACTGCCATAGATAGAAAGTATCCTAAAATGGCTACTTTTGAATTTTACAGTTAAATTAATGAAGTTAAATGTAGAACGTTATATAATTCCATTAAAAATAATAACAAAGAAATAAACTACTTATAGGAGCAGAAAAGTCAGTTTTTGGACCAAACTAGTCCTAGCTGACTCACTGCTCTGTTCTAGTGTTAACATGCTAATGCTGTGATTACATTATGGCCAACTTCCATCCCCATGGTTTTGTGTGTTATTTGTTTAAAGTACCAACATTTTCAATGTCCAGCAGTTGTCCTTAACCTCTGTAAAGTTTTATAAAGCTTCACTTGGGAGCAGCAGGTCCAGAACCAGCGGACACCGAGGCTTTGAGGATGGAGCTGTCGGATTTACAACAGAAGTTCAATCTGTTGATGGAGGAAAACAAGGAGCTCAGGAACAAGGTACAGAAGGGTGTCTGCAGTTTTATGTAAAAGAATGGTCATTTGTAAGTTACTTTATTAGCATGAATTCTCTTTGACTAAATGTCTAACTATTGTGTAATATGAGTAAATATGACTTTGTCCATACTCGACCTGCAGCACCTACTGTTGTGTAATCGACTTCAGCTTTTAAATTTCTGATCCCAATCAAACTCGATTGTTGACGACTCTTGGTCCCGTGAGGTCTGTCTCATGACTTCATTATTGTTAGAGAATAGAACTTGGTTGGACTCATTCATTAATCTGTGCCAGACCAGACTGAACACGCTGCAGAGGTTTGTGCTAAAAGTTTCCAATCATCAACAACAAAGATACTGTGGTGCATCTGAGTGACGGATCATTTTAGTTTGTTCATTTCTCTTGGACTGAACCAAAGACTAATCCAAGGATGTTGTTTTTGTGTCACAGCTGATGCAGTACGAGCCGGCGCCTGACGAGGGCGCTGCTGAGTAAAGGAGGAAGGTGTGATGGAGAGAAAAAATTGTAATATTTTCATGTTTATTTCATAATTATGTTTATACAGTGAATACAGAGCCACTGGTTGTTTTGTTACTTAATGATGCTTCATCCGCCTCAAAATAAACACGTTTTCAGCAGTTTGCACAAACCAGACGTTTTATGAACACATTTCAGACCAGTAAAAAGGACTTTTCCTAGATAGTTTTACAATCGTACAAAGTGGTTTTGCCTAAACAAATGTAACTTTTATAAAAAGATTTCCTACATGAGCTTTCATGTTTCCTTTGTGTCAAGAAAAGCCATGTCCTAGTGCTTTGTTACGTAACCAGTCACATGTATTGATCAATTTGTCCCTGTTCCATCAATCTTCTCTGTCCCTCCCCGTGACCTGCTGCCGGAACCAGAAACGTCAGGAAATGCATAATGGCACTTTCCATATTGATTTAATAAGGCTCATAAGAAAGTCTGTCTGCTCTTTACCAGTTCAATAAGTCTGTTTGGATCTAATTACATGAAATGTACTGGCCCAAAGGGCTTTGAAAAATACCACGCTTTACCCTTGTATTCCCGTCTGCTGCGTTTATCTGCAGATCTGTAGGAGCTCGTCTGTGTTTATATCTGCAGATCTGTAGGAGCTCGTCTGTGTTTATATCTGCAGATCTGTAGGAGCTCGTCTGTGTTTATATCTGCAGATCTGTAGGAGCTCGTCTGTGTTTATATCTGCAGATCTGTAGGAGCTCGTCTGTGTGTTTATCTGCAGATCTGTAGGAGCTCGTCTGTGTTTATATCTGCAGATCTGTAGGAGCTCGTCTGTGTTTATATCTGCAGATCTGTAGGAGCTCGTCTGTGTTTATATCTGCAGATCTGCAGGAGCTCGTCTGTGTTTATATCTGCAGATCTGTAGGAACTCGTCTGCGTTTATCTGCAGATCTGTAGGAGCTCGTCTGCGTTTATATCTGCAGGAGCTCGTCTGTGTTTATATCTGCAGATCTGTAGGAGCTCGTCTGTGTTTATATCTGCAGATCTGTAGGAGCTCGTCTGTGTTTATATCTGCAGGAGCTCGTCTGCGTTTATCTGCAGATCTGTAGGAGCTCGTCTGCGTTTATATCTGCAGGAGCTCGTCTGCGTTTATCTGCAGATCTGCAGGAGCTCGTCTGTGTTTATATCTGCAGATCTGTAGGAGCTCGTCTGTGTTTATATCTGCAGATCTGCAGGAGCTCGTCTGTGTTTATATCTGCAGATCTGTAGGAGCTCGTCTGTGTTTATATCTGCAGATCTGTAGGAGCTCGTCTGTGTTTATATCTGCAGATCTGTAGGAGCTCGTCTGCTGCTTGCACTGCTCGTTCCGGACACCCTTCTGTTTGGAGATGAGGCCGTGGGGCTGTTACTCTCTCTTGAATGTCTGGAAACTGAACTCATCTCTCCGGCTGAATCTGGACTTTGGGACCTGCTCTGAGACCTTTTTCTGGTCTCTGATTTAGACAGGAGTCTGGCTCTTGGTCCCACACTTCTTAACTTCATACTGCTGTTTCCATGATAAGAATCCCCACTGTCTGAACCTGTCCCTTCAGTCACGGTGGAGCAATGCCACGGAGGGCTGACTCTGTGGGCTTTCCTTAGCAGACCTGTTGGTGCCTCTGTTACTGGAAGAGTAGGGTATTCTGACCTGGGACAGTCCATGTTCTCATGTTGGGAGGAGGACCCTTCCTCTGGATCATCTGCTTTGTCACCAGAAGGGGATCTGGTCTCACTGCTTGTGTTATTGGAGTTGCTATTCTGCTCAGTTGGACTTGGGACAGCATCTTTGCCCTCTTGGTGGATATCAAGCTTTACACCAGTGTCTCCTTGGATCGGCACAAAAGCAGACGAGCCGCTCAGGAGAGGGTAGTTTGGCCCGTTGCCTTGCTTCTCTAGAAATAGAGTGTACCCGCTGGGGGCTGTGGGGATGGTGGACTTGCGCCCCACAGATGTCCCAGTGCAAACCTGATGCACCACAGAGTTCTTCATTGACCTACTGTCGTAGTGATCATCCAAATCGTCCTTTAGATGAGGATAGAAGTCCAAAATGATCTTCTTGACCCGTTTGTAACCCAAGTGAATGATCTCGAGGAGGCTTAAAAACAATGAAATGCATGCGATAACTTGCATGAACATCATAAAAACAGTCTTCTCAGTTGGTCTGGACACAAAGCAGTCCACCACATTGGGACATGGCTCCCTTTCGCACTTAAACAACGGTCTGAGTCGATGTCCATAGAGAAGGTACTGGCCTGTCATGAAACTTAACTCCACTAATGTCCTGGTAACAATATGTGCCACGTACGTACAGAGCAGCGACCCTCTCAGCGGCGCTTTGTTGAGTTTGCTTTGCTCCAGTTGTCTCATTTCTTTCTCAATCCTCCTTCGAACTTCCACCAATTCACCATCTACGGCTTCTAACTCTCTCTTCAAAGCCACTTTCTTGCAATGCCGCTCTTTTTCCAGTGCTCGAAGCTGATAAATAGCATGGCCCATGTAAACCAGCGACGGTGAAGACACAAAGATGACCTGGAGGACCCAGTAGCGGATCAGGGAGATGGGAAAGGCCTCGTCGTAGCAGACGTTCCGACATCCAGGCTGGTCAGTGTTGCAAACAAAGTCAGACTGCTCATCGTTCCACACGTCCTCAGCGGCGACTCCCAACACCAGCATTCGGAAAATGAACAGGATGGTCAGCCAGATCTTTCCCACCATCGTGGAGTGGATATGGACCTCCTCCAGAATCCCCCCGAGGAAGTTCCAGTCCCCCATGGTTCACTTTAGATCGGCAGCTCTGTAAAGAACATGACATTCAGCACAATGATTTAGGATAACAGTCAAACTATGGTTATAGGAGTTAGGCAAGTTACTCAAATGATAACAATGTTTTACATTACAGACTTTAAAATGTAACTTTCTGTCAACACAAAGAACCGTGGTCAGATCTGTCAAAGTTCACAAACAAATTTATGAAAAAATTTCAGTCATTCAACTGTACAGGAATCTCTTATTTGTACACATTCACCATTCTCGCTGTGGGAATACAAAATTGAAGCAGACGTGTGATACAAAGGTCTGATGGAAAATATAGGCTTTTATAAAATGTGTGGATGAGACTCGAGTCAAACCACTTCAAACTCTGGAAATTGGCAACAAAACCTTAGCACTCAACACTTTAAAGGAAAAGGTATTAAATCCATGAGTAATGAACGTTGACGCTCACCGTTCATCAGAAACTGTGGCCTCCTCCATTGACGTCGTGTCCCTCCATGTCCCGGTCTCAGCCACACGTGTGTTTAAAGTGTAATGTCCTTGTTTTTAGCAGCCGCTGGTTCAGAGGCGAGGCTGAGCTGGAGTCGATATTGTTGCGCGTTTGTGGGACGTTCTGTCATTAACACGTTTCAATATTGGACAGACTCTGACCTGAACCCACCAAGGTCTTCATCATGTTTGTAAAATATATTCACTTAATTTTGTAAACAAATGTAAGTTATGTTCAGCTGTAAGTTTAGAGACCATTAAGATAGATATTAAACTACCACATTGTGACTGCTGGAGCAACATATGTAACACAGTTAAGGTCAGTTTGAGGCTTGTGGGTTATTACAGCAAAGACCAAACACTTTAAAATACATGTGACTGGTTTAATACGGTTTTATCAGTGGCTATATCAAACTGACTCGTGTCTTACATTTGTTCTGTATTTATTGACTGGACGTGTCCGATTTCACGCTCTGCCGACGCTGGTCCAGCTCCATGTTCCATTTGCAAAAAGTCAATCAAACTGATACGAGGCTTTTGTTCTCAAACACAAAGAAACATGTGCCTGAAACAGGTTTATTACTCAAAAATAACAGATTTTCTAGTAGATAAGAGGCCAGTACATGCAGGAAGTCGTGGAAACAAACTCATTTATGACAAAAACTTTGAAAAGACCCAATTTTACAGAAAGCAAAATAGCAAATAGCAGCTTTTTCCACGTGTTTAACAATAACATGTCTTTTCCAACTCTTTATTAAAACATTTCTAGCTTCCTTTTACAGAGTTATTCAATTTAGATTCAGAGATTCTTTTGAAACACTTCAAAAACCTCAACATCACAAACTACCGTCGCCTTTGACTTTAAAGAACATGCAAAAGTCTGACTCCTTTTATAAAATACTCAAAATCCAACAGCGTCAGGAAAAACAAGAACAACTAGAATCACAAATGTTTCAAAGGAGACACTGGAGTCAAACTGACAATAGGTTAAAAAATACTGATTTTCTTTAGAAATGATGCATAGTTTGAGGAAACCAGGGCCTAAATAAAGGAGTGGGAAAAACACTGAACAAACTGTATAAAAGCAACAGCACTGATCATAAAACGTGACAAGCTTTTTACAAATGACGTTACACTCATGTCAAACGCAGCTCCAGCCTTAGCGGCCTCCAGACTTCCTCCCGGCCCAGGACCGGGACCGGGACCGAGACCGAGAGGCGGAGCGTGAGCGCGAGTATTTACGGCGCGGCTGCTCCTCAAAGTGAGCGGCGGCCGGAGCGTCCTCTCGTGGTGTGGGCGAGCGAGAGCGAGAGCGAGCCCTGGACTCACGGCGAGGCCTCGGTTTGTACCTGACGACAGGAGCCACATCAATGATTCTGTTCAGGAAAAGAGACGCACGTGTTGGACTAAAGTGCTCCTCACCCGCCTTCCTCAGGACTCCGGCTTCGGCGTCGTCGGTGAGATCTGAATAAAAAACATTATTTCATCACCTCAGCACCAAACACTAAGACACAGCGGCTCACGTAAAGAGGAGCATTAACTTTAGTCAGTGCTCCACACACACGATTAAAACCTCTCGTCTGAAAATAATATAAAACTGAAGGTGCAGAAGAAATGCAGTGCACAGAATATAATGAGGAGAGAGCGGACGTACAGTCTGGTTGGTACAGGCGTCAAACAGATTCCAGAAAGGGCAGGAGCGGCCGCAAGTTTTGGTTCCAACCTGGAACTAAAGCACCCGAGGAAAGTGCTCCTGCTTGGGTTGGAATGAAAACCTGCAGCCGCAGCTGCCCTCTGAAGGCTGTGGCAGCCCAGGTCTAGCTGACAGAGTAAGGGCCGAGGCCAGAGGGGCCTGTGGTATGTACACTTGACACTCACTCTCGGGGGCTGCCGGAGCGGCGGCGGCGCCGGTCGTACGAGGGGCTGCGTGAGCGATAACGCTCATAGCTGCGGCTGCGTGAGCGGCGGCGGCGCCCGTCTCTGTCGTAGTCGTCGTATCGAGAGGAGCGTCCGTCTGGGGAATGCTGCTCCTTTGTCTTCATCTGGTTTGGAGCTGGACATGGAGCAGGACATGGAGCAGTCAGTGACAGATACATCATGTGCTAATAAATAAACTCACTCTTTCTGTCTCCTTGTGCAAACTGGATCTCGATCTGTCGTCCACAAACCCACTTTCGGTCCAAACTGTGGAGCGCGTCCTCTGCGTCTCGCACGTCCTCGAATGTGCTGCGTAGTTAAGGGTTTACGCACTGGGTGTGGACACTTTACCACTAGAATTGGTTTGTCACAATTACTGCATCACTTTGCTACATTAACTCATGTTAGCAAACACACATTAACAAGTTTGGAATGAAGAAAAAGAACTTCACACTGCTTTCTATTAGATTTTCAAAAATAGCAATCTGTACGAAATAGATTTGAAAAACAAACAAATCAAAACAGCGACGATAGAAAACTGGATTTGATTCAAAGGATAGGGTCTTTGATATTGAGGGAACAGATGATTTTGATGTCAAATAGTTTTTTGAGGATACAAAATACAGACTTGTTACCTTGACTTGGCTTTGACTTCATCTTGGCCTTTAACTCTTTAATGGATTTGCAGAGACTTCCTGCTGCTTTCTCGTCTTAAACCTTTATCCAAGCCTTGTCTCCGAGCCCTTTTTCCTCTTCATGCTTTACTTTCTTTTCTTTGTCTTTCAAACTTTCACCCCCTCTCTTTTGTTCCTTTGGCCTTTGTCTTTACGGCTAATACAGCTAATGGGTCTTTGTAACTCTTTGTGGCCGCTCCACAACTGGACGTTTTTACAATTTCTGAAGCAATAACAGAAAAATAGTACGGTGTTAGACATTTATTCAAGGATGTGCAATGAAAAAAAAACAGACAAAACAGCACACCTGGTGAGAGAGGTATAAGTTAGTGCAAATGGAAACACTCTTTGATAAAGGATATTGAATGTATGCAAATCCTCTGGGCTGACGTGTATAGAAGTCAAGAGGGATGTAGACATCTACTACGGGCCCATAGCGGCCAAACTCACGCCGCAAATCCTCAGGCCTGAACACCGTAAATACAAGTATAACTGAAGAGCCCGAAGGCAACACCTGCTACAGCAGTCTCACAGCAACACACTGTTCACTCTGCTGTACAAGTGTAGAAAGATCACGTCACAAATAAACGCTACGATCATTCAGAGATTGTTCATTATTATAAGTTAAAGCTCATACAGAGGATGTCATTTTATATGCTTCAAATATAGTTTAAATCTATGCACAGATAATAAACTAGTGCAAACCAGAGCAGGATGATGAGACCTTCTAATATCTGGATATTTCGTGCTGCAGGAAGCACATTCTCCCCAAACCCAAAATTATCCTAAATTAACTTACTTTTCCGGATTCAAACTTAAACAGGTAAAAAACAGACACCAAAAATGTACAATTCCCTCTGCCTGAGACGAAATACCAAGATTTTAGTGAGGCGCCGTTGTTGTGTCTGCGCGAGCGTCATGCTAGCTTTAGCATTAGCTTTAGCATTAGCTTTAGCATTAGCTTTAGCATTAGCTTTAGCATTAGCTTTAGCATTAGCTTTAGCCTCCACGTAGACAGCGTTAGCTGCATTAGCATTAGCAGCATTAGCATTGACGCGTGTTTGAGTTTTATATGGATTTAAGATTTAAGAAATACATTATTGCGTTATTTTAAATCTGCACAGGTGGTTTACAGTGCAGCAGATTATCCAGATGTGTTTTCTGTATTAGCATTAGCTGTTGCTAACATGGTTCGGTCACAGATTCGTGGCTTGGCAGAGTTCTGATCATTTGTTTGGGTCATGTGTTCTCACCTGGACTCGTCCGCGATGTTCCTGACGAACAGAGAGGTGTTTGGAGGACGCATAACTCTTAAAACTAAAGACACTTTCAGCAGAAGAATTAGCGTGGAAAATTATCTGCGAAAGAATCCGACACGCATGCGCAGAAAGAAGTCTGCCCGGTCTATAAAGCTTCACTGCCGCCCCCTGCTGGACGGTCCCAGCAGCAGACGGCTAAAACTATGAAGAATTATACTATACTCTAAACACTAATGTTTAACATAAAATAAATATATCCCTGTGCACCTATAGTTAGTAACATTTATACTGCATAATATATTTGACTGTGACTATGTTTTTGTATTTCTGTGCCCGCATGGCTGGTTGTTGTACTTTGTTTAATTAAAAGGTATTCATTATTTAAAAGAAAACAACAACAAAACCCAAGGAACCCCAGACTTCAGCCGTTTCATTTATTCAGCTTCATATTTTGTCACTGCTACTTAAAAAACATAATTAATAATCAAATAATAATAATATGAATGACAGATTATTCAGAATCTTTAATCTCACATTTCAAACATTGAAACATTAAAGGTGTGCAGTTCTTCACACTTAGACACGTTTACTTTTGCTGATGAAGGTCACAGAGCCTGACGTCACTTTCTAGGAAGAACAAATAGAGACATTAATGTTATGTTTGATTAGAGCTGTTTAGTGTAAGTGTAACGAACCTCCACCATGTCCTCTCCCTGAATCTCTCGCACAGACGTGATTTTGTCCGACTCCGTGATCAGCTTCCCATCCTCCTCCCTGACAGTGCACTGGAACAGTGTTAAGTGTTTATTATTATTATATTTATTATGTATCATTGTTATACTTGACTGAACAATAAGGGTAGGGTAGAGTGGGGTAGGGCTGGTGGAAACAGGACTAATTACAAAGTTATTTTTTGTGGTTTGAAAGTTAGGAACCCGAGCTTTAAGTAAATAAATACTTCTTATTTCTCTGCTGTAATGTGTGCAACAATGACACTGAAATTTCCCCACTGTGCGAAGAATAAAGGAATATCTTATTTTTCATTGGAACTAATGGATAAAGTATATATAGTATATTTACTGTATAATATTGGGCTCAAAAAGTATATAATATTAGATTTCACTAACCATAAATCATTATTATCATTATTATTATTATTATTATCATTATTATCATTATCATCGTCATCATTATTATCATTATTCTTATCATATGATTGTTATCATGATCATGACCTTGAACCGGCGTCCGTCCAGTCCGGTGATCTCCGTCTCTTTGCCGATGCTGAAGGCGTTGACCGTGGTGCGGACCGGAGTCTTTATGGTGTAAGTGAAGTCTTTTCCATTTTGTTCGATGATTATTGTGGGTTTGATTTCTCTGCGCATTTTAACAACCATCTCAGGAGCACCTTATGAAAACGACACAAACACAAACCTGATCCTTTTGGCTTCACAGACACTTTATAGTATATATATATATAGTATAAATATATATAGTTAGAGATATCTTTAAAATCAGTAAAAAGGAAAAAGACAGAAATATAAGTCTGTTTAAACTGTAAAATAAAAATGTCCTTTACCGACTGCTTTGAGAAAGTTCTCCAGGTTTTCTTCAGAGTAGACTTTCCAGGTCCCAGAGAAGTCCATGTCTGAGGCTTGAATGTTTGTTCTTTTCCTCATCTGCAGCTGTCGTTAGGTCTGGGACTAAAACTCTGCTGTCGTTAGGTCTGGGACTAAAACTCTGCTGTTGTTAGGTCTGGGACTAAAACTCTGCTGTGGGTAAGTCTGGGACTAGAACTCTCTGTTATTTAAAAGTGGGTGTGGAGGGAGACACTGGTGGATCCTCAGACTTTAGTTTAATTCAGAGGGAAATGAACGAAATATGGATAAAACATGAAGTGACCTGTGATCAGAGCTTTGTTTCTCAGATTCTCTAATAATCATCAACAATTATTATGTAAATAATAAATAAAAATACTCTTCATTTACTCATGCTTAATAATCTTCAAATGCAACAATCCAAAATATATTTTAAAACATGGATAAATTGTGTTTATTAAATACAAATCAAGTTATTTAACACACTCCGACACAGTAAGACAGAGTAAGCGTCATAAAGGTGTTTACATCAATACTGACTAATGAACATCCATCCATTTTCTTCCGCTTCATCCGTTGTCGCGGGGGCAGCAGTCTAAGCAGAGACCCCCAGACTTCTCTCTCACACACTTCTTCCAGCTCGTCCGACCCCAAGGCGTTCCCAGGCCAGCTGAGAGACATAGTCCCTCTGTGTCCTGGGTCTTCCCCGGGACCTCCTCCCGGTGGGACGTGCCCGGAACACCTACCCAGGGAGGCGTCCAGGAGGCATCCGGAACAGATGCCTGAGCCTCTTCCTCTCGACGTGGAGAAGTAGCGGCTCTACTCTGAGCTCCTCCCGTGTGACTGAGCTCCTCACCCTATCTCTAAGGGAGCAGCCACTCTGCGGAGGAAGCTCATTTCGACCGCTTGTATCCGCAATCTTGTTCTTTCGGTCATTACCCTAACCCTAACCCCCCGATCGCCACGCGATGTTGCAGAGACGTGTCAGCCAAGACAGTCCTACAACATCCAGAGACTTTAGATAGTCAGGACGGAGCTCATCCACTCCCGGCGCCTTGCCACCAAGGAGGCTGCCAACCACCTTGGTGACCTCAGCCAGGGAGATTGATGTATCCGCTCCAACATCCTCAGCCTCTGCCTCTGTAACGGAGGACGTGACGGGGGGATTGAGGAGAACCTCGAAGTATTCCTTCCACCGCCCGACAATATCCTCAGTCGAGGTCAGCAGCTCTCCACCCGCACCATACACAGTGTTGGCAAAGAACTGCTTCCCCCTCCTGAGGCGCCGGACGGTTTGCCAGAATCTCTTCGAAGCCGGCCGATAGTCATGCTCCATGGACTCTCCGAACTCCTCCCAGTCCCGGGTTTTTGCCTCTGCAACAGCCCGGGCCGCGGCACGCTTGGCCTGCCGGTACTGGACAGCTGCCTCAGGAGTTCCACGAACCATCATGGCTCGATAGGACTCCTTCTACAGTCTGAAGCTGTCCTCCTCTGGGACCTGGGAGTAGCTCTCCTCCTCTGGGACCTGGGAGAAGCTCTCCCGGAGGTGTGAGTTGAAAGTCCGTCTGACGGAGCTCAGCGAGAC
This sequence comes from Knipowitschia caucasica, assembly GCA_964034765.1. Taxonomy (NCBI): domain Eukaryota; kingdom Metazoa; phylum Chordata; class Actinopteri; order Gobiiformes; family Gobiidae; genus Knipowitschia; species Knipowitschia caucasica. The sequence continues at coordinate 40,253,484 of OZ035838.1, forward strand.
GTTCCCAGCAGACCCTCACTCCACGCTTGGGTCTGCCAGGTCTGACCGGCTTCCTCCCCTGCCAGCGGATCCAACTCACGACCAGGTAGTGATCGGTTGACAGCTCCGCCCCTCTCTTTACCCGAGTGTCTGAGACACGCGGCCGAAGGTCAAATGATACGACAACAAAGTGGATCATCGACCTCCAGCTTCAGGTCCTGGCGCCCCCTGGTGGACACCCTTGTGCTGGAACATGTTGGTGATGGACAAACTGTGACTAACACAGAAGTCCAAGGACTGAACACCGCTCGGGTTCAGATCAGGGCCGGTCTTTAGAATGAACAGATTCAGTTTATTTACCATTTGCAGTAAAACCCCATTGGAATATGACGTTCGATGTAGTTGCTTCATGATCCCATGTCTTTTCACTTATCTATCTATGATCTTTGTGATTTGTTCCGTTTCCGTTTAAGTTTTAGTATAACAATTGTCAAATACTGTATATTTAAAAAAATACTTTAGAAGCATTTAATGAAACTACACAGTTAAACTCAATAAACAGACTGTATTTAACATAAGTCACAAATGTAAGTTTTAGTAATTACTCACTAAAAGTTATATTCAGTGGTTTTAGATGTTTTCCCAGCGGCAGGACACAGAGGAACCATCTCTCTCAGGACTCCCCCAGATGAGCCGGAGATGTGTGAGGAGAGGGAGGGCTCCGGCTGTTGCCACGGCAACGGTTGTCAAGAAGAAGACAATGGAGATGGGTTTTTTTATGGACAAATTTCTTAATGACTTTCATGAAAAAAGGGAAATTATTGTCCATAAAACACAGACCAGGATCATGTTCTCAGTGATGTAGAAAAAGGCTTTCACCAAACACTTGTGTTGCGTCCCACAGGTTGAGAACCACTGCTCTGGAGGATGTTTCACCGGCATTGATTTGTTCATTATTGTGTGAGCTTCTTGTCCTCGTGGGTTAGAGTTAAAGTTAATAATAATAATAATAATGCATCAAACTTATTTAGCGCTTTTTGGACACTCAAAGACGCTTTCTGATTGGTTGAGGGAGTGAGTTCCAGAGAGTGGGGGCAGCTGCAGCGAAGGCTCGGTCCCAGAGGGTCTGGTGTTTAGTCCTGAGGGGAGTGAGGAGGTTGGAGTCAGTGGATCTGAGGCGGCAGGAGGGACAGTGATGATGGAGGAGGTCTGTGAGGTAAGAGGGGGCAGGTTCCGCCAGCTCCCGCTGTGCAGCTCGTCACTTTGGCTCTCTTCTCTTTCCGACCCTTTCTCTATTTATTTCTTGTAGATGTGTTTTTTTTATTTTTTTATTTTTGTAGACAAGCGTTTATTTTTGCACTGTGCACACGGGAAGCCTAGCCTTGTGGACTTTCTCACTGGATTAACATGACTTCGGCACTTTTTTCGGAGTCCTCCGCTCACAGAGCCACGAGACCAGCGTGTCCCATTGTTTACACACGGGAGCAGCTTCTCGGACTTAGAGACTCCGCTTTCCGGCACTCAGAGAAGCCGGTGATCCCCTTGGAGATCCGTAGGAGACGCAGGGGCTCCAGAGGAGGCCGAAAGAGAAAGAGGAGACCGTATCTCCCCTCCATCCTCATGGGGAACGTACGGTCCATCTCTAATAAGACTGAGGAGCTGACCGCACTGGTCCGCCATCATAAAGAGTACAGACAATGTGGACTTATGTGTTTCTCTGAGACGTGGCTGTGTGGGAATATACCGGACTCTGTGGTCGCGCTGGAGGGATTTAAACTTGTGCGAGCGGACCTCTGTGCGGAGGCGAGTGGGAAGAGGAAAGGCGGGGGTGTCGCGGTCTACGTGAACGAGCAGTGGTGCATCCCGACGCACGTGCATGTGGTTCAGCGCACATGCACACAGGACCTGGAGCTGCTCGCTGTGAGCATGAGACCCAGGTATCTGCCGCGGGAGTTTTCACACACCGTGGTTCTATGTGCCTACATCCCCCCGTCAGGAGACGGGGCCGCGGCATGTGAGGAGATGCACAGAACTGTGACCCAGATCCAGACCCGCAGTCCCCGCGCTCTGATTCTGATCAGCGGAGACTTTAACCACGCCTCCCTCTCCGCCACTCTCCCGACATTCAAACAGTATGTCACGTGCCCAACTCGTGGCAATAAGACTCTGGACCTACTGTATGTTAATGTCCGGGACGCATACGCCTCCTCCCCCCTCCCCCCTCTCGGACGCTCTGATCACAGCCTGGTCCGTCTGTCTCCGGAATACACACCAGTGGTGAGAAGAAATCCAGCGCAGAAGAGGATTGTAAAAGTGTTGAGCGATGATGTGGATGAGATGCTGAGAGATTGTTTTCAAAACACTGATTGGGAAATGATGTTTGCTCTCATGGTGAGGACATGGAGAGCCTGACACACTGCATTACTGACTATATTCTCTTCTGTGTGGATAACACTGTACCAACTAAGAAGGTGCGGTGTTTTTCTAACAACCACCCATGGGTGACCCCTGAGCTTAAAGCCCTCCTGAACCTCAAGAAAAGGGCTTTCATCTCAGGGGACAGGGAGGAGCAGAAGAGGATCCAGCACGAGCTCCAGTGGAGGATCAGGAGGGCCAAGAAGGACTATGGGAAAAATCTGGAGCAGAAGCTGGCCCAGGGAAACGCCCGCGACGTGTGGAGAGGCCTAAAGAACATCTCCGGCTTTGGACAGAGTGCCAGAGGAACAGCAGATGGAGACCAGCACCGGGCGGACGAATTTAACCAGTACTTCAACCGGTTTGAGTCTCCCCCCTCTCCATCTGCCCCCCCTCCCGCCCCCACCTCTTCACACGTCCCCAGCCCAGTGGACACCGCCCAGTGGACACTGCCTCCGGCTGCCCCGGGCCCTCCTGCCCCCGCATCCCCAGCCCCCACCTCGGACAGTACATCCCAGTCCCCCCCCCTCTCCATCACACCGGACCAGGTGAGGAGTCAGCTCCAGCGCCTGAAGCTGAGGAAATCGCAGGACCGGACGGGATCAGTCCCAGGTTGCTGAGGACCTGTGCAGACCAGCTCTCTGGGGTCCTCAGCTACATGTACAACCTGAGCCTCAGCCTGGAGAAGGTCCCTGTCCTGTGGAAGACCTCCTGTGTGATCCCGGTTCCTAAAACAGCACACGCCAAGGAACCGGCTCACTACAGACCAGACGCACTGACCTCGCACTGACCTCCCACCTGATGAAGACCATGGAGCACTGACCTCCTGATGAAGACCATGGAGCACTGACTCTGATGAAGACCATGGAGCACTGACCTCCCACCTGATAAAGACCATGGAGTGGCTCATCCTCACCCATCTCCGCTCCGTGGTCAGCCCCACCCTGGACCCGCTGCAGTTCGCCTACAGACCCAACATCGGAGTAGAGGACGCCGTCATCTACTTCCTGCAGCGGACGCTCTCCCACCTGGAGCCCGCCGGGAGCGCTGTGAGGGTCATATTTTTCGACTTCTCCAGCGCTTTCAATACCATCAGGCCGGCACTGCTGCGGGGGAAGATGGAGGACGCGGGAGTGGACAGTAGCCTCACTGCATGGACCATCAACTACCTCACTGCATGGACCATCAACTACCTCACTGCATGGACCATCAACTACCTCTCAGACCGACCACAGTACGTGCGGCTGCGCAGCTGTGAGTCTGAGGTGGTCGTCTGCAGCACTGGGGCCCCTCAGGGCACTGTCCTCTCACCGTTTCTCTTCACCATCTACACCTCAGACTTCACACACGACACACACAGCTGTCACCTGCAGAAGTTCTCCGACGACTCCGCCATCGTGGGCTGTGTGTCTGAGGGGAACGAACTGGAATATCGGTCGGTTATCAAGGACTTTGTCGACTGGTGTGAGCGCAACCACTTGTGCTTGAACACCAGTAAGACCAAGGAGATGGTCATCGACTTCAGGAGAAAACCACTTTCCCACACGCTGCTGAACATCCAGGGGGAGGACATTGAGCTGGTGGACAGCTTCAAGTACCTGGGTGTTCACATTAACAATAAACTGGACTGGTCCATAATACAAACGCCCTGCACAAGAAGGGCCAAAGTCGCCTCTTCCTTCTGAGGAGGCTGAGGTCCTTCTGAGGAGAATGAGGTCCTTCTGAGGAGGCTGAGGTCCTTCTGAGGAGGCTGAGGTCCTTCGGAGTGAGCAGGCCTCTGCTCAGGACTTTTTATGACTCTGTGGTAGCTTCTGCCATTTACTACGCTGCCGTGTGCTGGGCCCGGGCAGCACAGAGCGGGACAGAAACAGACTGAACAAGCTGGTCAGGAGGAGGTGAGGGACAGGAGGCCCCTGGACTCTGTGGAGGAGGTGAGGGACAGGAGGCCCCTGGACTCTGTGGAGGAGGTGAGGGACAGGAGGCCCCTGGACTCTGTGGAGGAGGTGAGGGACAGGAGGCTCCTGGACTCTGTGGAGGTGGTGAGGGACAGGAGGCCCCTGGACTCTGTGGAGGAGGTGAGGGACAGGAGGCCCCTGGACTCTGTGGAGGAGGTGAGGGACAGGAGGCCCCTGGACTCTGTGGAGGAGGTGAGGGACAGGAGGCCCCTGGACTCTGTGGAGGTGGTGAGGGACAGGAGGCCCCTGGACTCTGTGGAGGAGGTGAGGGACAGGAGGCCCCTGGACTCTGTGGAGGAGGTGAGGGACAGGACGGTGCTAGCCAAAGCCACCTCCATCATGAACAACACCTCCCACTGCAGGACTGTAGAGGAGCTGAGGAGCTCCTTCAGTGGAAGACTGAGACACCCTCAGTGTAGGAAGGAGCGCTACCGCAGGGCCTTTATCCCCACTGCTGTCAGACTGTACAACAAGTCACTTTAAATGGTCACTGTGTGAAAACCTGCACTACTATTGACACTGTTTCCAATTGACACTTGTCACTTTTGTTGTACATAATTATTGTCACTTTATTGTACATATATCCTGCATGTAACATGTTTGCACATTTCCTCCTTTTGCACAATCTGAGTGTCTCTATCCATGCCAAATGTGACATGTAAATTTCTCCTCTGTGAGATAAATAAAGCAATCTTATCTTATCTTATGGAGGGACTTGTAGGTGAGGAGGAGGAGGACCTTGTATTGGATGCGGTATGGAACAGGTGGCCAGTGAAGTTATTTTTAATCAGTTGAGTAAATATATTGAAGAAAATGGTATACTAACATCATCACAATCTGGATTCAGGCCTAATCATTCAACAACTACAGCACAATTAAAATTTACAAATGATGTTTTTACAGCTTTTGATCATGGGAAACCTACTGGTGCCATTTTCATTGATTTCTCTAAAGCATTTGACACCGTGGACCACTATTTATTATTAGATAAGCTTTACTCAGTGGGATTAGACAGAAATGCACTATTATGGTTTAACTCATATCTACATGGAAGACAGCAATATGTGGCAATACAAAACACTGAATCAAGTTGCACATTCATGGAAAAAGGAGTGCCCCAAGGCTCATCACTGGGTCCACTCCTTTTCTCGTTATATATTAACGAATTGCCCAAAGTGTGCTCTTCCTCAAACGTTCATCTATATGCTGATGATACAGTCATTTATACATCTCAAGACAGCGTCACTCAGATACAAAATATCTTGCAGCTAGAGTTTAATCGTGTTCAAAAATGGCTCAGAGAACATAATCTCATTCTTAATGTGAAAAAATCGTGCACAATGTTGTTCAAGACAAGGTATCAAAAAACCCACCCCCCTACTCTCCATGTTCAGATAACTCCTGATAGAGCTTTAACAAATGTAGACACTTTTAGGTATTTGGGCTTGTGGATTGACCCTGAGCTGACATTTAAGCCACACATTGATTACATTGGAAAAAAAATTAAGCAATGCTTGGGTCAATTATATCGTTCAATAGAATGTTTTACATTTGAAACCAGAAAACGTATCGCTCAACAACTACTTTTGCCAATAATGGACTACTCTGACATCGTTTTCCACAGTTCTAACATAACCACCCTAAAACCTCTAGATTTACTTTATAATGCAGTCTGTAGATTTGTTTTAAGATGTCCTTTCACGACACACCACTGTATTCTTTATGACCAACTGAACTGGCTGCAGGCAAAGGAAAGGAGACTTTACCATTGGTACATTTTTATCTTTAAATGTGTCAATGGTGCTAGTCAATGCCCCCCCTATCTCCAAAAACATCTGGTGAGAGCTACCTCTTCATATGCACTGAGACATCTACAGCATGTCACTTTCATTACTCCCAGAGTACATAAGGAGATTGGGAGACACGCTTTCTGCTACAGAGCCCCTGAGGACTGGAACAATCTCCCAGTTTCGATAAAAACTATTTCCTCACTTACCAGTGTTAAAACTGCTTTAGCTACACACCTTAAGTCGGCATGTGACTGCTTTAAGTAGCGTTCAAGGCATAAATAAATAAAAGTAATAGCTGTACCCAAAGTTACCTAAGGAGTGGATGTGTACAAGGTTTTGAGATGGGCATGGTGTGGAAGAGCAAAATCTTTTTCTTTTTATTTATTTATTTTGTATTATTATTTATTTGTATTATTATTATTGTTATTATTATTATTATTATTATTTTTTTTTTTTTTCTTTCTGTCTTTATGTACTGTATGTGCTTATTGTTTTGTCTGTCTTTGTGGTCATGTATGTAACTTTGTTTTATAACCGGACCCCCTCGAAAAAGAGATGATTCATCTCAAGGGGCCATCCACAATAAATAAATAAATAAATAAATAAGTTGTTTGAGGACAGGGGTGATGTGGTCTCTGGAGCAGGTGTGGGTGAGAAGGCGGGCGGCAGAGTTCTGGATGTATTGTAGTTGTTGAAGATGAGTGGAAGGGAGACCGAAGGAGTCCAGTCTGGAGGTGATGAAGCCATGAACCAGTATTTCAGCAGAGGATCGAGAGGGAAGGGAGGAGGCGAGCGGTGTTATGGAGGTGGAATGGTTAATGTGGGGTCTAAAGGAGAGGGTGGAGTCCATAATAACTCTGAGGTTGCGTACAGAGGAGGAGGGAGTGACTGTGGCCGTCAATGTTGAGGGAGATGTTTTGAGCAGAGGGAAGGAGTGACTTGGGTCTAGTGATGAGTTCCGTTAGAGTTAGAGTTAGCTGAATGTTTGCACCGTAGCCAAACAAACACAGACACTTGTTCATGGAGTTTATTTACAGATCTTAAGGTTACAGTAAAGTTCAGGTTTAACGTCAATAAAATACTTCCTTCAAACCTTTAATGTTAGTATTTCATGCAAAACAGAAAAACACAAAAAGAAAATAATATGGTTTGAATTATTGCATAAAAAACTATTGCATGAAATAAAACATGGATTAAAATCTGGAGCGAAGCTGAAAGAATGTCATGGGACAGAGAACATTCAATTGTTTTAGCCCTGTGTTGATTATGTGTAATCTATGTGTAATCTATGTGTGGATCATGTGTAGATTATGTGTAGTTTGTGTGTAGATTATGTGTAGATTGTGTGTAGATTGTGTGTAGATTATGTGTAGAAACCTGAAAACATTGCAGCTGCTCGTTCAGTCATGCATCAGTCGTTTCTAAAGACTTTAAAGAGTATTTCAGGCACTTACAGAAGCTCAAAGTCTTTTAAAGTCTTTTAAAGTTGCTAGTGTTAAAATGGTCCATTGTAAAACAATAGATTCAAATATTATTGCAGCACATGCTCAAAATGAATAAAAATATCCGTTTACAGTTTGGTTAAATAAATGCAGAGGATTTGAGGAAGACGTTGAAGCAGAAAGAAGACGACTCTGAGGAGACAAGAGACGAGACTTTAATCTGTTATAACAAATAAAACACGTTTATCTTTTATAAATATGTTTATATTTACCTTTAGAGACGTCAGGCTGCACCTGGACTATAATCCAGACTGTTGCAGGTTAATCCAGACTGTTGCAGTATAATCCAGACTGGGATTAGCAGTGAACTTCAGAGGTTGATGTCGATGCTTGACTTTTGTAAATAAGGTTTTTCTTTGGGGACTAAGTTCTGCTCTGCAGAGAAGCTAATAAATATCTATTTCTAATAAGTGACTAATTTCACAAATATATACAGATTCTTTACATCCTAATCTGGGTTATAGTTTATAGTTGGGCACTTCAACATAAGACAATGATAATGATTCCAGTCGTCAGGACATTTCCATATGAGCCACTTCTGAGTAAACTGCTAAATACAACATGAAGAGAAAGCAAAAGTAAAGAAGAAACAGTAAAATAATTAATCTGGTATAAAATAATCTATATCTTTGAAGTACATGCAGAGTAAATGTGATCCATGGTTATAGGCATCTGGTGACAGTCAGTAACGGCGAGTGTAGCTCGGAGAGCCGAAGGAGGCGGAGCTATAGGAGGGAGTCCCGTAGGAGGTGGAGGAGAAGGTGCTGCTGAAGCCGGTCCCGGTGGCGTCGAAGCTTCCTCGCCGAGAACCCGACCTAGATCCAGTCCTAGACCCGGATCTGGAGCCGCTGGCCGACCCGGAGCCGCTGATGCTGTAGGGGCTGTACAGACCTTTACTGGACTGGGACGCGGCCTCCAGCAGCCTCAGCCCGGTGCCCTCTTCGATCATGCTTCTGTCCATGGCGTCCTTGTAGGAGATCTTCAGTTTGGTTTTGGGACAGGTGAGGTATTTTGTATAAGCGCTCACATCTCTGAGCTTTTGTGCTGTACGTGCCTCTAAGGTTCCTTTCCTTAGGGCATCATCCACAGAGACTCTTCCAGTGACATCAGGTTCAATCAAGCCTCCGGTCAGATACTGAACCTCCAGGAACCTCTGACCGGCTTCGTAGTACAGCCAGCCCTTCTTCAATGCTTGGGCAGCAGACATTTGAGTTTTGGTTCTTGGATCTTCAAAACCATTGTAGGCTTTTTGAGCAAGAGTGATGCGGTCAACCATGATTTTGTCCAGTAGTCCTTTATTCACGGCATCTGGGACTGAAAACCTCTCGCCTGTGTTTGGGTCAATGATGCCACCAGTGCAAGCTTGAGCCTCGAGCAACCTTTGTCCACTAATGTTGTCCACTAGATTTCTGTGTATAGCCTCAGTGACAGACACTTTTTCCAGAGTGTCAGTGTCTAATATTCCCGCCACTGGTCCGGTCTCCTCAGTGGGGTCGATCCATGTAGTTGCTGGTGTTTTGATGGAGGGTATTGGACTCATATTGTATGAAGAGGAGGATCCAAAGGATGATGACCGTGATCTGTTTCCACTCATGTTTCCAGAAAGCATGTCAGCAAACTCTGTAATAGACAAGGTGCCACCTCTGTATTGATCCACTGCTGATTTATCAATAAGTCCCTTTGAAATGGCGTCATCAATGTCGTACTGTCTTCCTGAGCGCCTATCGATAATCATGGACTTCACGACTCCATCTGCAGAGGTGAAGGTTATCTCCTCCCATTCGCACTCTTGTTCAGCCAGCTCAATGTAAGTCTGGTGGTCAATCAGGCCCTTCTGATAAGCTTCATACACAGACATCTCTTTGCCTGTCTCTGGATCTACGATGACGACTCGTCTCTTGCGAACAGAGGACTTTGACGAGGTCTTTCTCTCGCGCTTCTTCTCTTTGAGCAACAGAAGTGCCAAGCCAGTTTCAGGGTCGGTCATGCACCTCTCCATGAGCTGAAGATAGGTGAGATTTTCTTCTGTGTTAGGGTCAAAAAAGCCTTTAGTGTCGTCTGACGGATCGGTCAGGATTTCATTCATTTCTTCGTCAAATAGCCCACGCTCATAAGCTGCTTCAACAGGCAAGCGATGACTCTCTTGAGGGTCAATAATACCTCCGGTTGCAATTTGAGCCTCGAGCAAGCGAATACCGTGATCTTTTAGGATTAACCCCTTTTTCATGGCTTGGAAAAGAGAGATGACTTTGCCAGAGTAAGGATCTCTATAACCAGTGACCGCACGTTCAGCTGAGTTCAGTTTGTCTTTGAATTCTGGTCCCACCACTCCCATTTTAACAGCTTCGTTGACGGTAAGTTTAAGATTTTTAATTGGGTCTATCACATAACCAGTTGCAGCCTGGGCCTCCAGGAGCTCAAAGGCAGTACCGGGTCGAATCATGGTCTTCTTCATGGCTTGGTAAATAGACAGACGATCTTTAGTTGACTCAACATAGACGCCGGCGATACAACTTGTCCCTTCAAGGTACTTTTTGAGATCTCTACTAACTTCCTCTACTGTGATAGTTCCTTCTGTTAGTTCATTGTATGTCTTTTGGTCAATGATTTGTGAACGCAGCAACTCTTCAATAGTAATTTGCTTCCTGAGACCCTTGAATAGCAAAGACCGATCAGACAGTGACAACAGACGCATGCCAGTTTCTTTATCAACTCTGCTTCTCTTGAGCAGTTGAGCATAGGATTGTTTTTCATCTGTGGTTGGATCAATAAAACCTTTAATATCACAACTTGGTTCTGATATCCTGTCCAAAGTTTCTTTATTGATATAACCACGTTGCATGGCCACATCATTTGGCAGACGGAAGTAGTATTCTGGATCCACAAATCCACCTGTTGCATATTGAGCTTCCAACAGCCTCAATGCATAGTCCTCTGGGATGAGACCTTTCTTCATCGCTTGGAAAATGGAGATAACTTTTCCGCTGTATGGGTCTTTGTAGCCTGTAACTGCCCTTTCAGCTGATAGGAGTTTGTCATGTAGTTCAGGACCCACTAAACCTTTGCGGACTGCTTCGTCAACAGTCAAAAGTTCATCTTTACTTGGATCTATTATGAATCCAGAGGCTGCCTGCGCTTCAAGTAGATTGAAAGCAACCTCTGGCTTCATCTTGCCAGTTTTCATGGCATGGTAGATACTGATCCTCTTTGGCATATCTGACACAATACCAGCAATGCAACCGGTGCCAAAGAGGTACTGTTTAACTGAAGACATTTCCATGACTTCTCGAATTGTCATTTTCTCCTGCTTCAGAAGGTTGTAAGTGTTCAAGTCAATGATTCTGGCACTGTAAAGCTCCTCTATAGTTATTCTTCTCCTAATAACATCACAGGACATGCCCTGCTCAATCTTCTTCAAATCCTCTCTTTGCTCAATAATTTCAATGATAATGATAAGCATTCTATCTTTAGTGATTTGGCCGAGACGGTACTGCTCCATGAGCCGTTGTTTTTCATTTTCTGGCAGCATGTTTGAATTCATAACTTCCCAAATAGTCATACTTTTACCAGATGCACCTTTTACTGGGACATCAATTTGTGTATTTGCCAAATCAGTTTGCGCTTGCTCTTCTGTAACTTGGTAGGATTTTTCAACAGGTGCTGCTTCTACTTTGGACACTGGCAGGAAACAGAAGCCAGAAGTGGGATCTCTCATGCATTTCTCCAGCAACTGCTTGTAGGTAATGTCTTCATTTGTGTCTGGATTTGTGAAACATTTGACATCACCTGAAGGCTCGTTGAAGGATTTTACCATTTGCTTGCTCAAGTACCCGCGCTTGATTGCCACTTCATTGGGGACACGATGACTGCCGACTGGATCAATGAGACCACCTGTAGAAAACTGTGCTTCCAGAATTGGGAGTGCATGTTCTCGCAAGACGAGCTCCTTCTTCATAGCTTGGAGGAGGGAGATTTTGTTCCCTGTGTAAGGATCTTTATATCCAGTCACTGCTTTTTCAGCCAGCAACAACTTCTCATGAAGTTCTGGTCCAACAACTCCAGCCTTAACGGCCTCATCCACTGTGTATTTCTGACTTTTTACAGGGTCACTAATGAAACCAGTTCCAGCCTGTGCTTCTAGTAGCGCCATTGCTGTCTTTGGTTGCAAAATGTTCTTCTTCATTGCTTGATAAATACTTAACTTTTCTTCTCCCATTGCGACACCATCAATTAGATCAGTTCCTTTGAGACTTTTCTTCACAGCGTCACTCTCACTGACTTGTTTGGGTGTGATTTTACCTTGTTGGAGCTTGTCATATGTGGCTTTGTCAATAATGTTGGAGTCCAGCAGAGAATCAGCCGAAACTGGGGCCCGGAGACCTTCAAATGGAGCCGACGCCCTCTTCTTGTCCTCCCTCTCATCCACCATTGTAACGACAATCGTTATCAACTTTTCAATTGTGACATGTCCCATTCGATATTGTCTGATCAACTCAATCCTCTGCTCTTCTGTGATATACTCAGAGTGAATGATTTCCCAGATTGTCACCTTTCTACCTTTGAACGGCCCAAAGTCAAGCTCCATAGTTTTCTGCATTGCTTCCTTTGCTTTCTCATCAGTTAACGGTTTGTCTTCCTTTGGTTTTGGAGCTTTCTTGGACAATGCGAGCAACGGCAGCCCTGTTTCTTTGTCAGTGACACATTTGCTCATGAGTTGTTGATAGGTAGCATCAGTTTGCGTATTGGGGTCGCAGTAGACTTTTGTTTCTTCACTTTCCATGTTTAGACTCTTGCTAGTTTCTTCATCTAGGTATCCGCGCTTGAACGCGACATCGTGTGAGATACGATAGCTTTTGACTGGGTCTACAATTCCTCCTGTGGCCAGTTGTGCTTCGAGTAGACGAATACCTTGATCTTTCTTAACAAGTCCTTTCCTCATGGCTTCAAAAAGTGAAATCTTTTTCCCAGAATAAGGATCTTGATAGCCACTGACAGCCCTCTCTGCACAAAGCAATCGCTCATGCAACTCGGGTCCAACAAGCCCAGACTTAACAGCCTCATCTACAGGGACTCTTTCGTTTTTAACAGGGTCAATGACAAAGCCAGTAGCAGCCTGAGCTTCCAGGAAGTTTAGAGCAGTTTCTGGAGACAGTAAATCTTTTTTCATTGCTTGATAGAAGGGCATTTTCTCTTTGGTTGGTTCGTTCAGCAACCCGGCAATACTTGGTGTTCCTTGCAATGCCTTTTTCACTTGATCCATTTCAGCGATCTCCTTAACTGTCACTTTACCATTGCTGAGTTTGTTGAAGAGATCTTTGTTGATAACTTTAGAGTCAAGTAATTCATTTGGAGAAACTGTAGATCGCAAACCATTGAAAACATTATCTTTATTCTTCTCCTTGTCATCAATAACAGTGATGACAATTTTTATAATTTTTTCCACGGTTATCTTTCCAGTTTTGTATTGACGAATCAGATCCTTTCTTTGGCCTTCAGTGAAATACTCCGAGTTGATAACCTCCCAGATGGTAACATTTTTCCCTTTGAATCTTCCAAACGGCACATCCAATTTGGACTTACTAAACATATCTTTGGCCTCTGCGTCTGTGAACGTCTGCTCTGTTGCTTTCTCATTTACTGGTAAAATCAACAAACCAGTTTCTGCATCTTTTGTACATTTTTCAAGCAGCTGTTTGTAGGTGAGCTGCTCTTGTGTGCTTGGGTGAATGAAAAGCTTGCAATCATCACTTGGATCCGTGAGTTTCTTGTTGAAGTCTGGATCAAATTGTCCTTGCTTGTATGCCGTCTGAAGTGGCACCCTGTGGCTGTTCACTGGGTCAATGATTCCCCCAGTTGCAAGTTGAACATCCAGATATTTTGTTGCTGGCTCTTTTTCAATCAACCCCTTCTTCATAGCTTCATAAAGAGAGATTTTAGCACCAGTAAATGGATCTCTGAATCCAGTTGCTGCCCTTTCTGCAGACATCATCTTATCATGAAGCTCAGGACCAATCAACTCTTCTTTTACTGCTTCATCGACTGTCAGAAGTCTATTTTTCGCCGGGTCAACCATGAAACCAGTAGCAGCTTGAGCTTCTAGTAGCATTGTAGCTGTGTCAGGTTCAATTTGATTTTGTGTCATGGCTTGGTAGACGCTAATCTTCTCTTTGTTTGGCGTTACAAGAGCACCAATGACATCCTGGCCTTTAAGACAAACCTTGACTTTATCGCTCTTGGAGAGTTCTTGCACTGTTGTTTTGCCCTTTTTCAACTTCTCAAACTCCTTTTTGCTCAGAACGCCAATGTCGTGCAATCTCTCAGCAGGTACCTTCTCTCTTATACCGTCAAAAGCAAGAGGAGAATCCCTGTTTTTCTTCTCACCATCCACATCCACAGATCCATTGAACACTTTCTTGGTTGTTCCCACTGTAGTCACGCTTACAAGCTGCTCCTGTACTTTATCGGCCTGGATCTGGATCTCTTTAGTTCCAGATATGGTTGGTTTTGCAGCAGTTGTAGCTCCCTCCAGGTTCTGAAGTTGTTCTCTGAGCTTCTTGTTTTCAGCTTCCAGAAGCTTCTCATGCTCTAGTCTCTTCTTATCAAGCACTTGCATTTCTTTCTGTTTTTTGCTCATCTCTTCCTCAGCCTCCTTCTGTTTCTTGAGGGCTTCATCTAAAATGGCCTGTAACTTTTTCTGCTCCTCCTCCATCAGCTTCCTCTGCCGTTCTTGTTCGTCTTTGAGAGCTTTGGCCTTTTTCATTTCATCCTCCAGCTCTTTCTCTAGTTTATTCTTGGCTTCCTCCATTGCTTTGTCTTTCTTCAGTAAAATTTCTTTGTCCTGGACAAATGATTTCTGCATAAGAGCTTTCTGCTGCTCCACCTGCTCCTTTTGGGCACTGGCCATCTGCAAAAGTGAGAGAAAGCAAAATTAGGACAAACAAGGAGCATCCCAATCAGTTACATGTTCAAATCTCTTTGGTTTAATGTTACAAAAGTTATTAGCTCGTTCAAACTTGATTGCTGCGACTGTGAACACAAATTAACATTTATCTGGAGTGAATAAATATAAATTTGAATGTTAAAACGTTAAATCATTTAGAAATGTTACAGTATTGTTTGGAATGACATTGAGAAGTAAGCAGGTTTTTTTTAAACATCAACCAGAAATCTGACCAAGTGTTTGAAAACCCCAACAATTTACATCAATGTCAATTCACCAATACTGCATTTATTTAGTTTGTTATGTAATGCACAGCTCTATGTATCCTGTCTTTATCAAAGCAATACCTCTTTGGACTTCCTCTGCAGCTCCTCAGCCTCCTTCTTCAGTTTCTCTCTCTCCTTCTCCACATCTGCAATGGCCTTCTTCAGATCGTCCGCCTCTTTAGTGCTTTGTAATCTTTGTGTCTCCAGTTTTTTTACCACCACCTCAGACGTTTGTTTCTCACTGACTTCGAGCCGGGTTTTCACCTCTTCCGCTTGTTTCTTGAACTTCCTGGCTTCGTCCTCAGCTTTGGCCTGTGCGTCGCTCAACTCCTTCACTTTCTTTTTGAGCTTGTCGGCCTCAGCCGTCATCTCTTCCTGCCTTTTGCGTTCGGCCTCTAGAGACTTCTGGAAGCCTTCGGTTTCCTTGTTTAATATTTGCTGAATCTTATCCTTATCCTCCAATAATTTCTTTGCATTTTCCTGAGCCTGGTTTTTCAGTTTCTGTAACTCCTCTGCCTCAGCTTTCAACTTTGTTGCTTCCTGGATCGCTTCCATTTTCTCTTTTAGCATCTTCTCGGCTAATGCTCTCTGTTCGGCTAAGTCAGCTTCAGCTAACAGTCTTTGCTTAGCGGCCTCCTCGGCTTCCACACTTAACCTAGCCGCCTCTTCTGCTAAACCTTTCATCTTCTCTGCTTCTTCCACAAGTAATTTCTGAGTGCCATCTTTATTTTTTTGCATCAAACGCCTGTTCTCTTCCTCAAATTTAAGTTTGATCTTCAGAAGTTCATCCATTTGCTTCTTTACTTTGGTCAATTCATCAGTAACTTGTGCTTTTTGTTTGACGGCGTCATCCACCTCCTTCTTGAGTCGCTTTAGCTCGTCATCCAGAACTCCTTTCTGCTTGTCAGTTTCCTCCAGTTGTAATTTCACAACAGCTAATTCCTTTTCCACAACTGATTTCTGTTTGAGGGCCTGTTCTGCATCATTTTTATGTTTAGCCATTTCCTTGTCGGCTTGTGCTTTCAGATTCAAAGCATCTGCCTCAGCTTTAGCCCGTTTTGCTGCCTCTTCTTGTGCTTCTTTACGTAATTTCTCTGCATCTTTCTGAGCTTGGGCCTGTTTCGCAGCTTCATCTTCAGCCATTTTCTTTTGCTTCTCTGCTTCCTCTGCTTTCTGCCTTAATAACATGGCCTCCTTCTCTGCCTTCTCCTTTGCTTTCTCTGCATCATTGGCCAGTTTCTTAGCGCTTTCGTAGTTCTTTTGCAGCTTCTCTTGTGCCAAACCATCTTCCTTGTTTTTGCTGAGGACGTTTTGAGCTTTGAGTTCAGCAGCAGCGGATTTCTGAGCAGCGTCTTTTGCCAACGCAGCTTGTTGTTCAGCCTCTTTCTCTGCGTTTTCCCTTTGCTTGTTAGCTTCTTCTGCTTTCTTCTTGAGTCTTTCCACCTCGTCTTGAGCATTTTTACACTGCCTGGCTGCTTCCTCTTCAGCCGCTGTAATTCTCTTCACCTTCTCCTCTGCTTCTTTGCGTTTCTTTTCTTCATCTGCAGCTATTTTTTTCATTTTCTCTGCCTCAGCTTCAGCTTTATTTTTACTCTTTTGGGTTTGATCAGCAGCGGTCTTCAATTTCTTCAGCTCCTTTTCCAAATCTGCTTTCTCTTTGGCTGCCTTTTCGAAGCTGATCTTAATGATATGAATCTCCTCTTCCACGACTTTCTTTTGTTTAAGAGTTTCGTCAACAATAGTTTTCTGTCTCTCCAGCTCTGTGTTGGACGAACTTTGTAAATGTGTTATCTTCTCTTGAATGTCTTGCTTGTGCTGCGCTGCTTGATCTTCCAACAGCTTTCTTTGATAAGCTTCGTCTTCGGCTTTTCTTTTCAACCTTTCATTCTCTGCTTCTTTGGCCTTTAGAGCCACCTCGGCCTCAGTCTTGAATCTGGTCGCATCGTTAATAGCCGCAAGTTTTTCTTTGAGTATTTTTTCGGCCTCAGCTCTTTGTCTTGCGGCCTCTTCTTCTGCCGCTTGTCTTTGCTTCTTGGCCTCCTCCGCCACGGCCCGCAGCCTCGCAGCCTCTTCAGCCAGTTGCTTCATTTTCAGCGCTTCAGTCTCCAATAGCTGCTTACTTTTCTCTGAAGTGGACATCGTTTCTTTTTCAGCTTTGGCTTTCATTTGCAGCAGCGCGTCCATTTCTGCCCTGACTTTGGCCAACTCTTGTTCAAGCAGTTTCCTTTGCTTCTCTGTCTCACACACCTCATTTTTCAGCCTTTGCAGCTCGGTATCCAACAGACCTCTTTGCTGATTTGCATGCTCAAAATCTGCTTTCAGTCGTATGCACTCCTGTTCGGCTGATAATTTCTGCTGAGCGATTTGTTCGGCGAAACCTCGTTGTTTTTCTAGTTCCTTCTCTGCATTTTCCTTTTGTTTGAGAGCAGCTTCTTCAGCTTTGGCCTTTTTCTTTGCATCTCGTTCTGCTTCTGTTTTCTGTCTCTCTGCCTCTTGTTGAGCTTGGCTTTTCTTCTGTGCCTCCTCCTCTGCTTTAAGTCTCAATCTCAAGGCTTCGTTTGCCTTTTGCCGCCACAGCTCCAACTCCTTCTCAGCCTCCTCTCGCGCCCGGTCGGCCTCCTCTTGCTGTTTTCGTAATTTTTCTGCTTCTTCCTGGAGTTGGAGGACTGTGCCTTGCTCCTTCTTCAGCGACTCTTCCAGTTTGGTCGTTTTCTCGCTGAAGTTTGCCGCCTGCAGTTGAGTCACTGCTGATTTCTGAGCGACTTCTTCCACAACTTTGATCTGACGGACCTTCTCCACCTCAGCCTGCTTCATCCTCCTCTCAGCCTCCTCCGCCTGCATTTTGTACTTTTCCAAATCGTCCAAGGCCTTCTGTTTCTGTTTGGCTGCTTCTTTTTCAGCCTCAGATTTCCTCTTGAGTTCATCTTCAGCTTGTTTCTTTTTCTGCGTCTCCTCGTTCACCTGTTTGCGCAGTCGTTCGGCTTCGTCCTGAGCAGCTTTCCTTATTTTCTCTGCGTCTGATGCTTTGTCTCTGAGTTTGTCCAACTCTCCTTCTGCTACAGTCTTTTGTTTTATAGTCGTCTCCAGTTGAATCCTAATCAAATGAATCTCTTCTTCGACCTTTCTGCGTGTTATCAGAGCCTCTTCCAGCTGCTGGTTCTTGGACTTGATTTCCTGATCGGACAGACTCTTTAGCTGCTGCAGTTCTTGTTGAATGTTTTGTTTTTGCTTTTCAGAGTCCACTGCCACGTCTTGTCTCTTACTAGCATCAGTTTTCATTTGAGACTTTAACTGTTGTGCCTCTTCTTCTGCTTTAGCAACAGATTTGGCCTGAGCCTCAGCGATTTGTTTTTGTTTGTCTAATTCAGCCTGCATCTCTGCCATCTTCCTCCTCTCCTCCTCCTTTAACTTTTCTGATGCTTTCTGTATTAGTAAAAGCAAAAGGAGTAAAAGAAACAGAGAAGTTAGGGGTTAAAATATTAATTAAAAAGTATTTTTTACTTTAACATGTAGCTACATAATATGTAAATACATGACTATGTTACAGCAGAGGAGTTACGGCAAATACAGCTTTGTATGGGAAATATCTGTAGTGTACATTATCTATATGTAACAAACAAAAACTAAAGCTTAGGCTTATGAACAATTACGATGCATACTGTATGTAAAGTCATGTCTGATTATGTTAAAATGATTGTATTGAGGTTTTGCAAAGGTAGAGCTAAATGACATTTATTACATTTAGAAAACTTTTAAGCCTAAGAGTTTCCCATACACTAAAAGTTAGCAAGCAAGAATTGTTTACAAGCTGTTGTTCAATTAGTGAGTGTAATTACCTCCTCTTCCTCCAGGCGGCGCTGTGTCTCTGTGATGAACTTAATGTACTGAGTGGTCAGAGTCAACAACTCGCTGTATCGTGTTCTCAGATTCACGTACTGAAAGAGAATAAGCAGGTGATCATATATACAGTATATAGTTTATATATACAGTGTATCTATATGTGTGTATATATATATATATTAGGGCTGTCAAAATTATCGCGTTAATTCACGTTAATTACCGTTAATTATTTAACGCACGTTAATGCGTTAAATATTTAACGCATTAACTGCCATTGACGTGTTAACACGTCAATTGTGTTTCCCGCTATTTTCACGTTCCCAGATGTCTGTTGTATCAAATATGTAAGGCCTGAGGCAATATTTTATCGAGCCAGCAGATGGCAGCATTGCTCTATGAATGGTTTGAAAACAGCTAGATGCACAAGTGCCTCTTTTTTCTCAGCTTTCTGGTGATTTCAATAAAAATTACCTCTACTCGACTGGGGATTACAGGGGAACGAAACAAGCTAGAAACAAAATTATTTTTGCTGATGAAAGTAGACAGTCCATTCTCTCAGAATCTGGTTTTGGATTTCAGATAGTCATAGTACACAATATTCTGTGGGTACCTGTTCTGAAATAGTCTGGCAGTCAATCGCATGTCCGAATGACCCGCCCATTTCTAATAATATCACTCAGAATGCCACGGACACGTGCGTGTGTGATGGTGACAGCGGTAACGTGGTCATATAATACACCAGGGACGTGCGGTGAGGTTTGTGATTGGGGAGGCACTGACTTTAAAAGTCAGATTTACAATCATTATTCAAATAAAATAGCATTTAATCACCAATGCAATGACATCCACAAACTTTATATACTGTAAAGATAAGAGAACCAGCTTCTTTTAATAATCTCACAGCAAATCTAGCTGCTGACTCTGCTCCGCATCAAACAACATCTTTAAGAAGCGCAGGTGCGAGAGACGCGAGGAGAGAGAGACGCGAGGAGAGAGGAGCAGAGAGAGACAGAGAGGAGCAGAGAGACGGAGACGCGAGGAGCAGAGAGAGACGGAGACGCGAGGAGAGAGGAGCAGAGAGAGACAGAGAGGAGCAGAGAGACGGAGACGCGAGGAGCAGAGAGAGACGGAGACGCGAGGAGAGAGAGACGCGAGGAGAGAGGAGCAGAGAGAGACAGAGAGGAGCAGAGAGACGGAGACGCGAGGAGCAGAGAGAGACGGAGACGCGAGGAGAGAGAGACGCGAGGAGAGAGGAGCAGAGAGAGACAGAGAGGAGCAGAGAGACGGAGACGCGAGGAGCAGAGAGAGACGGAGACGCGAGGAGAGAGAGACGCGAGGAGAGAGGAGCAGAGAGAGACAGAGAGGAGCAGAGAGACGGAGACGCGAGGAGAGAGAGAGACGGAGACGCGAGGAGAGAGAGACGCGAGGAGAGAGGAGCAGAGAGAGACAGAGAGGAGCAGAGAGACGCGAGGAGAGAGGAGCAGAGAGAGACAGAGAGGAGCAGAGAGACGCGAGGAGAGAGGAGCAGAGAGACGGAGAGGAGCAGAGAGACGGAGACGCGAGGAGAGAGAGACGCGAGGAGAGAGGAGCAGAGAGAGACAGAGAGGAGCAGAGAGACGGAGACGCGAGGAGCAGAGAGAGACGGAGACGCGAGGAGAGAGAGACGCGAGGAGAGAGAGACGCGAGGAGAGAGAGACGCGAGGAACATAAACAATAATTTAAACAAGTTGCAGAACTCTTGAGCAGTGTTTGAATCAGTGTTTTTCGGAAAAGCACTACTTTGCCGGTATCTGTCAATGTTCAACATAAAACACAGATTAACAAACTCCTCCCCCGCAGCCGGACTAACCTCGTAAGTCCAGTGGTGGTCTCCCAGTCTATATTCATTCTTTCTTTGTTTGAAAGTCCAATTGAGAAAAAAAATCTTCATTCAAATCATCCATTTTCCAGCAAAAGAAATAGCATTTTGGGCTGATTGTTTGTTAGCAACTCTGGTATGAACTTTATGCTCACTATCACCCCTAGCGGTGAGGCACAGATACCGCCTGCCTCACGCCAAGCTTTTTCCTTGTGTGTTCATCTACGATCAAAAGACTTAAACTAAATATAAATTGTACACACATACGTGCAATACACTACTAAACACTAAGAGGAGTTTAAAAAATGTTTTTAAAGCAGGATATTTGAAACAAACGGTGATATATCAACTGCACGAGCTGAGTGCACTCAGACACACACACACACACTGTGAGGGAGCGGTCTGAGGTGAGGCACGCAGGAGCGCTGCCTCACCTCGTCTCTTTGAATAGGAATAACGGGATTTCGGCGATTTTGACTTCAGAAATGATCAAAACTGATGGGAACCGTGCCGAATATACATTAAAAGCATAGGACAGTGGATATAAATTATATATTTAAACTAAAATAATTATTAGTTTCCAATAATGGCAGGTGAGGCTCTGCCTCCCCTGCCTCCCCTGACTGCACGTCCCTGTAATACACGCATATATATACACGCACATTCTCTGATGTTCTCTGATGATGGAGGAGAGGAGGAGACACGCTGAAATGCAACAAAACTCGCAAAATTAAAGCTGGGGTACCTACATTTTTCCTTTCATTAACAGCTCTTGTTGGTTTTACCCAAAAGTAGAAGGTTGTGAGCAAGTCAAACAGATTCAAGTACATTTGGTATGAATAATAATGTGTCATTACATTTGAAAATCTCATTTAACTTCAATTGGAGTGGATTTGAAATAGAATGTTAAAAATGCGATTAATTGTGAGTTAACTCATCATTACTATGCGATTAATCAACTAAAAAAATTAATCGTTTGACAGCCCTAATATATATATATATATATATATATATATATATATATATATATATATATACATATATATATACATATATATATATATATATATACATATATATATACATATATATATATATATATATACATATATATATACATATATATATACATATATATATATATATACACACATCCATCCATCCATCCATTTTCTACCCTTTAATCCATTTCTGGGTCAGGGGGGTGGCAGTCAGAGATGCCACCCAAGTCTCATAGCACCAGCCCCTCACTGACCCTCTGCAGGTGGTGAGTCCACAGGAGGACGGCTGCTCTCTGAGTGTGAGCATAGCCTTGATCTTTCAGTGGGGGCTTTGGGCAAAGTGGGGTTAAGTGTCTTGCCCAAGGACACAACGACAGCAGTCATCAGTGGGAGTCGGTGGAGAAGGTGCAGAGGTGGGAATTGAACCCACGACCTTCTGGGCCAATGCACATATATATATATATATACACACACATATATATATATATATATATATATATATATAGTTGGTACATTTCTCCATTACCTCCTGAATGATGTTGTCGGAGGAACCCTCCATCTTGGGTTTCTTTAAAGGCGACACCGTGGGGTCCTCCATGGCTTTGTAGGTCAACAGCAGCAGCTCATAATCCTATATAATAAAATATAATATAGATTATATAATATTACAGATATAGAGACATAAACCCTTGTGCTAAACCATAGGATCTGTACCTTCACTGAATCAATGTAAGATTTGGCATTTTTCTGGCAGTCTTCAATCTGGTCCTTGTTTTTGTCAATCTCTTCAAGAAGTTTCTACAAATATAAAAACACAACATTGAGATCCACAAAACTGTAAGAAGTTTAAATCAGTCCTTTTTCAAATTCCCAAATATGAATGGATAATATGCAAATGTTGATCCAACTTGGTTCACATTTAATGAACTGACAAACAAAGTAAACATGTGTAATGGTTGAATTAATTAGGAATAAAATACTTGGAGGAAACCCACTCAGCCACTGTGCTTTTATTAGACGTTTATAATTTATTCATCTGATCCCAGGAAGAAAAGCCAGGATCCACACTAAACTTATCTCCTCTGTCACCTGCTCTTGATACTGCCCCCTACTGGCACAGCCTGGACCTCACCTGCTCTTGATACTGCCCCCTACTGGCACAGCCTGGACCTCACCTGCTCCTGATACTGCCCCCTACTGGCACAGCCTGGACCTCACCTGCTCCTTATACTGCCCCCTACTGGCACAGCCTGGACCTCACCTGCTCTTGATACTGCCCCCTACTGGCCACAGTCTGGACCTCACCTGCTCTTGATACTGCCCCCTACTGGCACAGCCTGGACCTCACCTGCTCTTGATACTGCCCCCTACTGGCACAGCCTGGACCTCACCTGCTCCTGATACTGCCCCCTACTGGCACAGCCTGGACCTCACCTGCGTCTAATACTGCCCCCTACTGGCACAGCCTGGACCTCACCTGCTCTTGATACTGCCCCCTACTGGCACAGCCTGGACCTCACCTGCTCCTGATACTGCCCCCTACTGGCACAGCCTGGACCTCACCTGCTCTTGATACTGCCCCCTACTGGCACAGCCTGGACCTCACCTGCTCTTGATACTGCCCCCTACTGGCACAGCCTGGACCTCACCTGCTCTTGATACTGCCCCCTACTGGCACAGCCTGGACCTCACCTGCTCTTGATACTGCCCCCTACTGGCACAGCCTGGACCTCACCTGCTCTGCTGATACTGCCCCCTACTGGCACAGCCTGGACCTCACCTGCTCCTGATACTGCCCCCTACTGGCACAGCCTGGACCTCACCTGCTCTTGATACTGCCCCCTACTGGCACAGCCTGGACCTCACCTGCTCTTGATACTGCCCCCTACTGGCACAGCCTGGACCTCACCTGCTCTTGATACTGCCCCCTACTGGCACAGCCTGGACCTCACCTGCTCTTGATACTGCCCCCTACTGGCACAGCCTGGACCTCACCTGCTCTTGATACTGCCCCCTACTGGCACAGCCTGGACCTCACCTGCTCCTGATACTGCCCCCTACTGGCACAGCCTGGACCTCACCTGCTCCTGATACTGCCCCCTACTGGCACAGCCTGGACCTCACCTGCTCTTGATACTGCCCCCTACTGGCACAGCCTGGACCTCACCTGCTCCTGATACTGCCCCCTACTGGCACAGCCTGGACCTCACCTGCTCCTGATACTGCCCCCTACTGGCACAGCCTGGACCTCACCTGCTCCTGATACTGCCCCCTACTGGCACAGCCTGGACCTCACCTGCTCCTGATACTGCCCCCTACTGGCACAGCCTGGACCTCACCTGCTCCTGATACTGCCCCCTACTGGCACAGCCTGGACCTCACCTGCTCTTGATACTGCCCCCTACTGGCACAGCCTGGACCTCACCTGCTCCTGATACTGCCCCCTACTGGCACAGCCTGGACCTCACCTGCTCTTGATACTGCCCCCTACTGGCACAGCCTGGACCTCACCTGCTCTTGATACTGCCCCTTACTGGCACAGCCTGGACCTCACTGCTCTGATACTGCCCCTACTGGCACAGCCTGGACCTCACCTGCTCTTGATACTCCCCCCTACTGGCACAGCCTGGACCTCACCTGCTCTTGATACTGCCCCCTACTGGCACAGCCTGGACCTCACCTGCTCTTGATACTGCCCCCTACTGGCACAGCCTGGACCTCACCTGCTCTTGATACTGCCCCCTACTGGCACAGCCTGGACCTCACCTGCTCTTGATACTGCCCCCTACTGGCACAGCCTGGACCTCACCTGCTCTTGATACTGCCCCCTACTGGCACAGCCTGGACCTCACCTGCTCTTGATACTGCCCCCTACTGGCACAGCCTGGACCTCACCTGCTCTTGATACTGCCCCCTACTGGCACAGCCTGGACCTCACCTGCTCTTGATACTGCCCCCTACTGGCACAGCCTGGACCTCACCTGCTCTGATACTGCCCCCCCTACTGGCACAGCCTGGACCTCACCTGCTCTTGATACTGCCCCCTACTGGCACAGCCTGGACCTCACCTGCTCTTGATACTGCCCCCTACTGGCACAGCCTGGACCTCACCTGCTCCTGATACTGCCCCCTACTGGCACAGCCTGGACCTCACCTGCTCTTGATACTGCCCCCTACTGGCACAGCCTGGACCTCACCTGCTCCTGATACTGCCCCCTACTGGCACAGCCTGGACCTCACCTGCTCCTGATACTGCCCCCTACTGGCACAGCCTGGACCTCACCTGCTCTGATACTGCCCCCTACTGGCACACCTGGACCTCACCTGCTCCTGATACTGCCCCCTACTGGCACAGCCTGGACCTCACCTGCTCCTGATACTGCCCCCTACTGGCACAGCCTGGACCTCACCTGCGTCTGATACTGCCCCCTACTGGCACAGCCTGGACCTCACCTGCTCCTGATACTGCCCCCTACTGGCACAGCCTGGACCTCACCTGCTCTGATACTGCCCCCTACTGGCACAGCCTGGACTGCTCACCCTGCTCCTTGATACTGCCCCCTACTGGCACAGCTGGACCTCACCTCTGATACTGCCCCTACTGGCACAGCCTGGACCTCACCTGCTCTGATACTGCCCCCTACTGCACAGCTGGACTCACTGATACTGCCCCCTGGCACGCCTGGACCTCACCTGCTCTTGATACTGCCCCCTACTGGCACAGCCTGGACCTCACCTGCTCTTGATACTGCCCCCTACTGGCACAGCCTGGACCTCACCTGCTCTTGATACTGCCCCCTACTGGCACAGCCTGGACCTCACCTGCTCTTGATACTGCCCCCTACTGGCACAGCCTGGACCTCACCTGCTCTTGATACTGCCCCCTACTGGCACAGCCTGGACCTCACCTGCTCTTGATACTGCCCCCTACTGGCACAGCCTGGACCTCACCTGCTCTGATACTGCCCCTACTGGCACAGCCTGACTCACTGCTTGATACTGCCCCCTACTGGCACAGCCTGGACCTCACCTGCTCTGATACTGCCCCCTACTGGCACAGGCCGCTCTGATACTCCCCTGCAGACCTCACCTGCTCCTGATACTGCCCCCTACTGGCACAGCCTGGACCTCACCTGCTCCTGATACTGCCCCTACTGGCACAGCCTGGACCTCACCTGCTCTGATACTGCCCCCTACTGGCACAGCCTGGACCTCACCTGCTCTGATACTGCCCCCTACTGGCACAGCCTGGACCTCACCTGCTCTTGATACTGCCCCCTACTGGCACAGCCTGGACCTCACCTGCTCCTGATACTGCCCCCTACTGGCACAGCCTGGACCTCACACCTGCTCCTGACTACTGCCACCCTCTGGCACAGCCTGGACCTCACCTGCTCCTGATACTGCCCCCTACTGGCACAGCCTGGACCCCACCTGCTCTTGATACTGCCCCCTACTGGCACAGCCTGGACCTCACCTGCTCTTGATACTGCCCCCTACTGGCACAGCCTGGACCTCACCTGCTCTGATACTGCCCCCTACTGGCACAGCCTGGACCTCACCTGCTCTTGATACTGCCCCCTACTGGCACTGCCTGACCTCACCTGCTCTTGATACTGCCCCCTACTGGCACAGCCTGGACCTCACCTGCTCTGACTGATACTGCCCCCTACTGGCACAGCCTGGACCTCACCTGCTCTTGATACTGCCCCCTACTGGCACAGCCTGGACCTCACCTGCTCTTGAATACTGCCCCCTACTGGCACAGCCTGGACCTCACCTGCTCTCCTGATACTGTCCCCTACTGGCACAGCCTGGACCTCACCTGCTCTTGATACTGCCCCCTACTGGCACAGCCTGGACCTCACCTGCTCCTGATACTGTCCCCTACTGGCACAGCCTGGACCTCACCTGCTCTTGATACTGCCCCCTACTGGCACAGCCTGGACCTCACCTGCTCCTGATACTGCCCCTACTGGCACAGCCTGGACCTCACCTGCTCTTGATACTGCCCCCTACTGGCACAGCCTGGACCTCACCTGCTCTTGATACTGCCCCCTACTGGCACAGCCTGGACCTCACCTGCTCTTGATACTGCCCCCTACTGGCACAGCCTGGACCTCACCTGCTCTTGATACTGCCCCCTACTGGCACAGCCTGGACCTCACCTGCTCTTGATACTGTCCCCTACTGGCACAGCCTGGACCTCACCTGCTCCTGATACTGCCCCCTACTGGCACAGCCTGGACCTCACCTGCTCCTGATACTGTCCCCTACTGGCACAGCCTGGACCTCACCTGCTCTTGATACTGCCCCCTACTGGCACAGCCTGGACCTCACCTGCTCCTGATACTGCCCCCTACTGGCACAGCCTGGACCTCACCTGCTCTTGATACTGCCCCCTACTGGCACAGCCTGGACCTCACCTGCTCTTGATACTGCCCCCTACTGGCACAGCCTGGACCTCACCTGCTCCTGAGTCAGCTGCTGCTTCAGGCTCTTACTGCCCCCTACTGGCACAGCCTGGATCTTGTCTTGAGTGTTCCGAGCCTCCTTCAGCCACAGCATGAGCGCCTCGTAGTTCTGACTGTAGGAGTTCATGTGTCTCCCCAACAGGTCCAGCTCCCGCAGCCTCAGGTCGATCTGAGCGAACACACACTGCCAGCGGTCCAACAGCGCCCCCACCAGGCCGCGGTAGTGCTCCAGCTCTGCGTCCCGCTCGCTGTGGATGCGGCTCATCTTGTCGTTTATGACCGAGGCCTTTTTCAACTGGTCCTGAAGCCGCTCAAACACTTCCTGGTCGGCCTCCGCTTCAGAGCGCATTTTCTGTTAGGTAAAAACGACAACATTAACCCAACAACATCAGAGAATAAAAACATCAGAGAATACGACACATGTTCTCTCATAAACACGCTGAGGTCTTGTCTGCAGGAGTTATGACCATTTCAGTTGTAGGTTCTGGAGGTTTTATCAAATGATCTTAAATGTAAGTGATGTTGGCCAGACCTTGAGCTGACTGCGATGATCGTCCACCTCCTTCTTTGAGGCCGGAACTTTCCCAACTTCCCGAAGGCGAGTCTCGTAGGACTTGAGAGCGTCCTCTGCTTCTTTGGTGTTTCTGATCACAACGTCGATAGTCTTTAACCTGAAAAATAAAAGTGAGAAAAAGTATTGAATTATTAAAAAGCCTCAAGAAACAATGGGCCTCATTCACGAATAACTTCGTAAGAAACTTCTTAAATTTCTTCTCAAGTCGTTCTTCAGTAGATTTCTAAGAAGACCCTACGTGGGATTCATCAACGCGCTCGTAAGCCGCTGAATTGTTTGCAGCTGTTCTCTCAGATTGATGAATGCCAACTCCTCGTAAGTAGAGTGCGCGTGCCCGGTGCTTCATTAGCATAGGTACTTAGCATAGGTAACCGCCCACTAATGCCCATATAAGGGACTGCAGGGCCGTGTGCAGACGCCAGAGGAAACAGCAACAGGCCTAAAGCAAAGAGTTACACGGAGCAAAAGAGTCAACCTTTTTTCTTCTTTAGCCAGACTGAGAATAAAGTTATAAAATGTTGACTTAAAAGTCGAAATATTATGAGAATAAAGTCGAACTAGCTAAATTATGAGATTAATCTCAAAATGTTATGAGATTAATTAAAAAATATATTATGTATTAATTTAAAAATGAATCTCAAAATGTTTTGAGATTAATCTAAAAATATTTTGGACCCTGGGAGGAGATCCAGCGCGGACCAGCGCTGAGACCAATGCAGACCCGAGGAGAGACTGGAGTGACCAGCACACAGAAACCAGCGCGGACCTATAGGAGAGACCGCATAGACTGGAGTGACCTGACTGGAGAGACCGGTGCGCAGAGACCAGCGCGGACCGAAGATAGACCGCATAGACCAGACTTGAGAGACCAGCGCGGACCCGTATGGATCCAGGAGCATGCAGCACGGACCCGTATGGAGAGACCAGTGCAGACCCGTCTAGAGCCATGGGAGGGACCAGTGCAGACCCGTCTAGATCCATGGGAGAGACCAGTACAGACCCGTCTAGATCCATGGGAGAGACCAGTGCAGACCCGTCTAGATCCATGGGAGAGACCAGTGCAGACCCGTCTAGATCCATGGGAGAGACCAGTGCAGACCCGTCTGAGCCATGGGAGAGACCAGTGCAGACCCGTATAGATCCATGGGAGAGACCAGTGCAGACCAGTATAGATCCATAGGAGAGACCAGTGCAGACCCGTATAGATCCATGGGAGAGACCAGTGCAGACCCGTATAGATCCATGGGAGAGACCAGTGCAGACCCGTATAGATCCATGGGAGAGACCAGCGCAGACTCAGCGCGGACCCCGCAACCTCCTGCAGCAGCAGTATATATGCCGTTGTTCTGTGGCCCGTGGATAAAGAAATGCCCCCTATAAATAGGAAGGGGTCACTAATACACGGCAAGATTTCCAATGTATTTGATAAAGCGTTGGCACATTTCATTTCAAAATGAATAAAAAAAATAAGCTAAATTACCATTAACAATTAAATAAATAAATACATACATCAATATGACGGACATATCACTGGAATGTTGTATTTTTATTAAACTTCACCAAAGAGGACAACCCCGGCGTGTGAACATGTCGGCACTGAATGCGTACGAGTGCTCCTGAGGACTCGAAGGATTTGTACTTGCCCAAGAGAAATTCTGGTTACGAGAAAAATTTGTGAATGCCACTTTCTTCGTAAAAACCTCGTAAGTAGGATTTACGTACAAATCTGTTCCTAAGAACCGTTCGTGAATGAGGCCCATTGACATTCTGAAGTTAGAGACTAAATAAACCGATGAGATTTTTTAAACTAAACCTTTTCTATTGATATTTCACTTCCTCCTGGTCTGACCTAGGACTGAAACTGGACTAGAACGGGACTAAACCAAGTCTACGTTTGACTTTATGCTTTGTTAAAACTAGGACTATGAATGAAAAACTAAAACGATTCTTACTTGTCCAGATAGACGGATGAAAGGCCGTAGACGTGGTCCATCTTTTTCAGGGTCAGGTCGAGCTCAGATCTCAGGACGGGACCCGAGCTCAGAGTCTGCGGTGTCGAAAGCATCTCCTCCGTTTTATCAGTGATTAAGTTCAGATCCTTCTTCAGACTTTCCAACTCCGACTGAACCTTCTGCACAGAGAGAAAACCACATGGTATCGTTGAGCCCCGTTCACATAAACATTAGCCCAGAACATTCCCTAGAGCCGTCCCTATGATCTGTCTTTATGCACTTAGGAGCCGTTCAGGGCTGTCATCCGGTCCTCAGGCCAGGTGCGGCTGCAGGTGTTCATTCCAACCAAGCAGGAGCAGACTCCACCCACTTCCTCAGGTGAGTCCAGTCTTAACCTGAAGCCCTGAGGAAATGGGTGAAGTCTGCTCCTGCTTGGTTGGAATGAAAACCTGCAGCCACACCTGCCCTGACTTACATTAACCATAGCTTCTGCTTTATCCGACCCCTGTTTTAATCCGTGTTTTGTGGTTTATATAATTTGTTTCTGTCTTTTCTACTAAAGCTGTTCCTACGAAGACCCGCACCATCTGCTCGGCGGTCTTCAGGGCGCAGGACTTGAGCGGTTCTTTTTCCACCGTTTGCCGCAGTCGGGTCACGGTGCGGTTTTCACATCCCTCCAGTCGAACCCTGAGGTCCTGCAGCCGCGACAGGTACGTCTTACACACGGACTCGTCCTGTTCGCCTGCAGAGGAAGAACTTACAACTTGTTATAACTTTATTATAACTTTATCTTAAAGATGTCACAGCAAACATCAGGAGGATTTGTGTGGTTTAAGTTGAACATTTGAAAGAGCAAAGAGACTGCAAAGACACATGTGAACAAACGTAACGTAGTGTTTGCCCTTTTGTCTAAAGTCGTTTGTTCCTGAGAAAAGACGTCACTATTTTAACAATTTAATAGATTTAAATTAAATAATATGTGTTCATATTACTGTAACTACCTGTGTTTGATTCTCTGATCTGTTGGTGGAGAATCAACAACTTAGTAAAGTCTGAATGATAATGTGGTTAAAGTGGATCAAGGACAGATGTAACATTAGATCACGTGTGTCGTTACAAAGTCAGAAATATCACACAAACTTCAAAGGGTTTTATCAACATCCAATGATTCAGTTATTTTAGTTATAACAGTGAATTTGAGTGAATTAGTTATTTTCAGCTGATTCATGCCCAGCGTCACAGAGCTCACTTCACATAAACATTAGTCTGTGAACATGCTCAAAGAAAAAGTGCAGATTATTAAACTTTGTGGAAAGTTGACGATTGTTTAAAGTCTCACCTGCTTTTGGAGCCTCACACCCTGCAACAACATGAGACATGATACAACTGTGTTTGTGTGTGTGTGTGTGTGTGTGTGTGTCTGTGTGTGTGTGTGTGTTTGCGTGTGTGTGTGTGTGTGTGTGTGTGTTTGTGTGTGTGTGTCTGTTTGTGTGTGTGTGTCTGTGATTGTGTGTCTGTGTGTGTGTGTGTGTGTGTTTGTGTGTGTGTGTCTGTGTTTGTGTGTGTGTGTCTGTGTTTGTGTGTGTGTGTCTGTGTTTGTGTGTGTGTGTCTGTGTTTGTGTGAGTGTGTCTGTGTTTGTGTGAGTTTACAGTTTGGGCCTAAATCCCTGTGAGTAAATAAACATAACAAACATCCACCTGCAGCAGAATGGGTCCCTGTGCTGTACCTTTGCTCAGCAGTGTGTACCTGTGCTCAGCAGAGTGTGTACTTTGCTCAGAGTGTGTACCTGTGCTCAGAGTGTGTACTTTGCTCAGCAGAGTGTGTACCTGTGCTCAGAGTGTGTACTTTGCTCCGCAGATGTGACCAGTAAAGCCTAGTTTATACTCGCGCGGCGCGGAGCTTACGGAGGTGACGTGACGTCACTTGCGCAACGCGTTGGTCACCGCAAGGCCCTTACGTCGCCTGCCGCGCAGCATCGACATTTTCTAACTACGTAAGGGTCGCCGCAAGGAAGCTCCGTTGTGATTGGTCCGTGTGTGTGTTTATTGGAAGGAAGCACGGAGCGGCTGCAGCAGGAGCATGGACGAGGCACTATGGAGCAGAGAGCCTGATATACAGGAGACTGTGGACTATCTAACATATATATAACTTATATATATCATATATATAACTTATATCTAACATATATATAACTTATATCTAACATATATATAACTTATATCTAACATATATACACTCGTAAATCGTTCATGTTTGTCTCAGATATTTACCACTATTATTGTTTTGCTGTTTGTGCTGAAAACTATTTAATAATAACTATGTTTCCAACAGAACTGTGTCTTTATTCACAACATCACAGTTGAAATGATTTATAAAATAATGAATCCATAAAACTATCACATAAACCTACAGTAGAAACACGTGTAATGAGCTCAAACAGCTGTGTTTGTTATTGTTGTTCTGAAGATCTTCAACCATGTGCCTGCTCACCCCTGTTCCATGTCTCTGAGATAGAGTATTATGCACAATTCAGATAGTGATACTTCATCCACCTCAGAAGATATGCTGGATTTAGATCTAGGTTTTCCTCAATTTTCTGTTCAGGAAGCATATGAGTGGATGAACGATATAGATCCGGACAATAATATTCTCAAAGATATTGGTAATAATTGTGCATATTATTCAGACAAAACATTTAGAGACACAATTACAATGGATAACAAGTTATCACTTGTTCACTTCAACAGTCGTAGTCTCTATTGTAATTTTGAAAATATTAAAGACTACTTGTCTCAGTTAAAATCACCCTTTAATATCATTGCAGTCTCAGAGACATGGTTAAATGAGGATAAAGGTACTGACTTTATAATGAGTGGATATGAAATGTTTAGTACGAATAGAGAGCATAAGAAAGGAGGGGGGGTGGCTTTATATGTCGATAAAACCATTGATTGTAAACTTATTGAAAATATGTCATTAACAGTGGAAGAACAATTTGAATGTGTTACTGTGGAGCTAGTGTTGCAAAAAAGGAGAAACATTCTTGTAAGCTGTGTTTACAGAGCCCCTGGATCTGATATCCTTTTATTTAATGACTGGATGGAAAGGCTATTTGCTAGTATAACAAAAAAAGATGTAATTGTGTGCGGCGACTTTAATATAGATTTACTGAATGGAAATAAACACAGAATTACAGAAGATTTTATTGAAACAATGTTCAGTAATAATCTGTATCCACTAATCACATCACCTACAAGAGTAACAGCACACAGTGCAACTTTAATTGATAATATTTTTTCTAATATTATAGATAATAAAATAATTAGTGGGATACTCCTAAATGACATCAGTGATCATTTCCCTGTCTTTATGGTCTATGATGTGAACTACAAAATTATTCAAGAAAATAACTGTTACAGAAGGGTTAAAACAGATCAAGCACTGGAAGCTCTAAAAACAGACTTAGCGTCTCACAACTGGTCATTTATATATGCAGAGTCTGATGTAAACACAGCATATAACTCTTTTATGGATATATTTATTGCACTTTATGACAAAAATTGTCCAGTTAGGAAATGCCGGGAAAAAAAATGAATCAAATACTCCTTGGATAACAAAAGGACTATCAAATGCTTGCAAAAAGAAAAACAATTTACATAAACATTTCCTTAAATTAAGAACTACTGAGGCAGAACTTAAGTACAAAAAATATAAAAATAAACTAACAAGTATCCTGAGAGAATGCAAAAAAGAATATTATGCAAAGTTACTTCAAAGTACGAAGAATAATATTCAGGGTATCTGGAAGGTATTGAATTCTATAATGGGGAGCAATGCGAGTGGCCCTTGTTATCCAGAGTATTTTGTTGAAAATGACAAGGTAATAATGTTGGAAAAGACATTGTAGAAACATTTAATAGGTTTTTTGTGAATATTGGACCCGAGCTAGCAGCGAACATTCCAACGGTCAGTGATACTGTTCATACTTCGCTTGAGAGGAACCCAAATTCTATGTTTCTGACTCCCACTGATGAGAATGAAGTCTTGTTGACCATAAAACAATGTAGCAACAAAACTTCTAAGGATTTCAATGATATAGACATGAAAACAATAAGAGCTGTTGCGGAAGCAATTGTCAAACCACTAACACATATCTGCAACCTGTCCTTTCAATACGGACAAGTTCCCACCCAAATGAAAATAGCCAAGGTAATTCCTCTATTCAAGTCAGGCAATAAACACTGCTTCACAAACTACCGCCCAGTCTCCCTTCTACCCCAGCTTTCAAAAATTCTAGAAAAAATATTTAATTCAAGACTACTACATTTTATGGAAAAAAATAATTTATTATCAAACAGTCAATATGGTTTTAGACAAGGTAGATCAACAACACAAGCTCTAATAGAAATGGTGGAAGAGACTACCAATTGTATAGAAAAAAACAACTTTATTATTGGAATTTTTATTGATTTAAAAAAGGCATTTGACACAATTGATCACCATATTCTTTTAGACAAATTGGGCCACTATGGCATCAGAGGAACGCCACAGAGGTGGTTGGAGAGTTATCTGGGAGACAGGCAGCAGTTTGTGCAGATGGAACAGCACAAATCTTCTCTTTGTAACATCATGTGTGGGGTCCCTCAAGGTTCTATCCTTGGGCCAACACTGTTTTTACTGTATATCAACGACATTTGTAATGTATCCAAAGTCATGAAATTTATATTGTTTGCGGATGACACTACAATCTTATGTTCTGGAGAGGATTTGGAGAAGCTCCTCAATCAAATAACTCAAGAAATGTATACATTAAAAACATGGTTTGATGTAAATAAATTATCACTTAACTTAAAAAAGACAAAACTAATGCTATTTGGAAACAGGACCACAGACACGACGGTACAAATAATCATTAAAGATACAGTCATTGAAAGGGTACCGCAAAATGAGTTTTTAGGAGTAATCATTGATCAAAAACTCTCTTGGAAACCTCATATAAATTATCTGAGATCAAAAGTAGCAAATGTGTTTGGTGTGATGAAGAGATGTAGTCCCATGCTCAATCAAAATGCCTTATTTATTTTGTATCACTCATTCACAATGTCATACTTAAATTATTGTATAGAAATTTGGGGAAATTCTTACAAAACAAATCTATTACCTTTAGTTACGCTACAAAAAAGAGCAATTAGAATTGTTCATAAAGTAAAATATAATGATCACACCAACCCACTGTTTTTTCACTCATTTAATTTAAAATTGTATGATGTGGTAAATTATAGAACAGCTCTTATTATGTACAAAGCATCTACAGATTCTCTTCCTGATCACATCCAGAGTCTTTTCCAAGATCGGGATGCTCATCACTCTTATAATCTGAGAGGGATCAATAAACTATATAAGCCAAAAGTTAGGACAACCCTTAAATCTAACTGCATTTCAGTGAGGGGGGTGACATTGTGGAACAGTCTTCCAGAGGAATTGAAAATATGTAAAAAACTTGTGCAATTTAAAAAAATGTTTAAAAGATATATAATGAATAAGTACCAGGAAGAGATGGGAGATTGATGCTCTCATAGACAGGCACATGCACATGTGTGTGTATGGCCTGGGTATGGGTCAATGTTTAAGATGAGTTACACTTTATACATTTCAAATGTCAAGACTGTAAATGACTTTATTGTAAATATGTGCAATTGTGATGGAGCTACTCCTTTTGAGTACTGTTTTTTGAGTACTATCATTGTGTCTGTTATGTATTGTATGGGGCAAAGGGGTGTATGGTCGGAGTGTTTGGGGCCTGTGTCGTGTTTCTGTTTATTGTGTAGTGTGTGTATTTGGTGTAATGTGGTGTGAGTGGGGGGTTGGAATCGAATAAGCGTAAGCTTCCTCCATACCCTTTTCAAGTCATATGACTGAGAAGTGTAATTGACTGTGTATGTTATTTTTCTTTCTTTACTTGAAATAAATAAACAAACAAACAAACAAACAAGAGGACAAAGTAGCAGCGTAAATGGGACCGCTCCTGTGTGATCGCCCTCATGTGGTTTGTTGTGGGATTACAACATTCTCCTCAAAACTCCGTAAGGGGAACGCGCCAGTATAACATCAATTGTGCTTACGTAGGTCCACCGCAACCGCTAACGTAAGCCACGCCGCGCAGGTATACACTAGGCTTAAGCTGTACCTGTGCTCAGTGTGTGTACCTGTGCTCAGTGTGTGTACCTTGCTCCGCAGATGTGACCAGTAAGCTGTACCTGTGCTCAGTGTGTGTACCTTGCTCCGCAGATGTGACCAGTAAGCTGTACCTGTGCTCAATGTGTGTACCTTGCTCCGCAGATGTGACCAGTAAGCTGTACCTGTGCTCAGTGTGTGTACCTTGCTCCGCAGATGTGACCAGTAAGCTGTACCTGTGCTCAGTGTGTGTACCTTGCTCCGCAGATGTGACCAGTAAGCTGTACCTGTGCTCAGTGTGTGTACCTTGCTCCGCAGATGTGACCAGTAAGCTGTACCTGTGCTCAGTGTGTGTACCTTGCTCCGCAGATGTGACCAGTAAGCTGTACCTGTGCTCAGTGTGTGTACCTTGCTCCGCAGATGTGACCAGTAAGCTGTACCTGTGCTCAATGTGTGTACCTTGCTCCGCAGATGTGACCAGTAAGCTGTACCTGTGCTCAGTGTGTGTACCTTGCTCCGCAGATGTGACCAGTAAGCTGTACCTGTGCTCAGTGTGTGTACCTTGCTCCGCAGATGTGACCAGTAAGCTGTAGTGCTGGTTGGCCTTGTTGTAGTTTCCTTCCACCTGCAGCCGGTCCTCGGCCCCGAACATGTTTGAGTCCTGACTCTCACGGAGGAAATCCTGGTAATGCTGCTCCAGGCTCCTGAGGGCCCCACGGTACTCCTCCACACGCAGGGTCTTAAACTGAGGGGGGAGGAGGGGGGAGGGAGAGGGGGAAGAGGAGGGGGGAGAGAGGAGGAGGGAGAGAGGAGGGGAGAGAGAGGGGGGGGGAGAGAGGGGAGAGAGAGAGAGAGGGGAGGCGAGGGGAAGAGGAGGGGAGAGAGAGGGGGGAGAGAGAGGGGAGGAGGGGGGGAGAGAGAGGGGAGGAGAGAGGAGGGGGGAGAGGAGGGGAGAGAGGAGAGGAGAGAGGAGGGGATAGAGAGGGGGGGGAGAGAGAGGGAGAGAGAGAGAGAGGGGAGGCGAGGGGAAGAGGAGGGGAGAGAGAGAGGGGGGAGAGAGAGGGGAGGAGAGGGGGGAGAGAGAGGGGAGGAGAGAGGAGGGGGGAGAGGAGGGGAGAGAGGAGAGGAGAGAGAGAGGGGGAGAGAGAGAGGAGAGAGAGAGGGGAGAGAGGAGGGGGAGAGAGGGGGGAGAGGGGAGAGGAGGAGGAGGGAGAGAGAGGGGGAGGGGAGAAGAGAGAGGGGAGGAGAGAGAGGGGGAGAGAGGGGAGGAGGAGAGAGAGGGGAGAGAGGAGAGAGGGGGGGAGAGAGAGGGGAGAGGAGAGAGGAGGGAGAAAGAGGGGAGAGAGGGGGGGGGAGAGGAGGGGGAGAGAGAGAGGAGAGGGGAGAGAGAGGAGGGAGAGGGGGGGAGAGAGATTGGAGGAGGGAGGGGGGAGGGAGAGAGGAGGGGAGAGAGAGAGGGGGGAGAGGGGGTGAGGAGAGAGGAGGGGAGGAGAGAGGGGAGGGAGGGGGAGAGGAGGGGAGAGAGAGGGGAGAGGGGAGAGAAAGAGGGGGGAGATAGAGGGGAGAGGAGGGAGAGAGGGGAGGAGGGAGGAGAGAGGAGAGTCTACACAGGAACTGACTTCACTAAACTCTGAGAAAACTCCAAAGTAAAACAGATAATTTAATATCGTGATACTTTTAATCTAATGTATTGATTTAATTGTGTGCGGAAAATATATCGCGATACTGAACAGAATCGATTTTTGCGAAGGCCACGAAGACTTTTGTGAGGGGGAGGGGTCAAGCACCTATCGCCTCCACTCCCAGGCTCCTATCGCCTCCTCTCCCTGGCTCCTATCGCCTCCTCTCCCTGGCTCCTATCGCCTCCTCTCCCTGGCTCCTATCGCCTCCTCTCCCTGGCTCCTATCGCCTCCTCTCCCTGGCTCCTATCGCCTCCTCTCCCTGGCTCCTATCGCCTCCTCTTGCCTCCTCTCCCTGGCTCCTATCGCCTCCTCTTGCCTCCTCTCCCTGGCGCCTATCGCCTCCTCCTCCCTGGCTCCTATCGCCTCCTCTTGCCTCCTCTCCCTGGCTCCTATCGCCTCCTCTCCCTGGGTCCTATCGCCTCCTCTTGCCTCCTCTCCCTGGCTCCTATCGCCTCCTCTTGCCTCCTCTCCCTGGCTCCTATCGCCTCCTCTCCCTGGCTCCTATCGCCACCTATCGCCTCCTCTCCCTGGCTCCTATCGCCTCCTCTCCCTGGCCCCTATCGCCTCCTCTCCCTGGCTCCTATCGCCTCCTCTCCCTGGTTCCTATCGCCTCCTCTCCCTGGCTCCTATCGCCTCCTCTTGCCTCCTCTCCCTGGCTCCTATCGCCTTCTCTTGCCTCCTCTCCCTGGCTCCTATCGCCTCCTCTCCCTGGCTCCTATCGCCTCCTCTTGCCTCCTCTCCCTGGCTCCTATCGCTTCCTCTCCCTGGCTCCTCTCCCTGGCTCCTCTCCCTGGCTCCTATCGCCTCCTCTCCCTGGCTCCTATCGCCTCCTCTTGCCTCCTCTCCCTGGCTCCTATCTCCTCCTCTTGCCTCCTCTCCCTGGCTCCTATCGCCTCCTCTCCCTGGCTCCTATCTCCTCCTCTTGCCTCCTCTCCCTGGCTCCTATCGCCTCCTCTCCCTGGCTCCTATCACCTCCTCTTGCCTCCTCTCCCTGGCTCCTATCGCCTCCTCTTGCCTCCTCTCCCTG
Organism: Knipowitschia caucasica; assembly: GCA_964034765.1. Classification (NCBI taxonomy): domain Eukaryota; kingdom Metazoa; phylum Chordata; class Actinopteri; order Gobiiformes; family Gobiidae; genus Knipowitschia; species Knipowitschia caucasica. The sequence goes on from OZ035838.1 coordinate 40,291,914, forward strand.
GCTCCTATCGCCTCCTCTCCCTGGCTCCTATCGCCTCCTCTCCCTGGCTCCTATCGCCTCCTCTCCCTGGCTCCTATCGCCTCCTCTCCCCGGCTCCTATCGCCTCCTCTCCCCGGCTCCTATCGCATCCTCTCCCCGGCTCCTATCGCCTCCTCTCCCCGGCTCCTATCGCCTCCTCTCCCTGGCTCCTATCGCCTCCTCTCCCTGGCTCCTATCGCCTCCTCTCCCTGGCTCCTATCGCCTCCTCTTGCCTCCTCTCCCTGGCTCCTATCGCCTCCTCTTGCCTCCTCTCCCTGGCTCCTATCGCCTCCTCTCCCTGGCTCCTATCGCCTCCTCTTGCCTCCTCTCCCTGGCTCCTATCGCCTCCTCTCCCTGGGTCCTATCTCCTCCTCTTGCCTCCTCTCCCTGGCTCCTATCGCCTCCTCTTGCCTCCTCTCCCTGGCTCCTATCGCCTCCTCTCCCTGGCTCCTATCGCCACCTATCGCCTCCTCTCCCTGGCTCCTATCGCCTCCTCTCCCTGGCCCCTATCGCCTCCTCTCCCTGGCTCCTATCGCCTCCTCTCCCTGGTTCCTATCGCCTCCTCTCCCTGGCTCCTATCGCCTCCTCTTGCCTCCTCTCCCTGGCTCCTATTGCCTTCTCTTGCCTCCTCTCCCTGGCTCCTATCGCCTCCTCTCCCTGGCTCCTATCGCCTCCTCTTGCCTCCTCTCCCTGGCTCCTATCGCATCCTCTCCCTGGCTCCTCTCCCTGGCTCCTCTCCCTGGCTCCTATCGCCTCCTCTCCCTGGCTCCTATCGCCTCCTCTTGCCTCCTCTCCCTGGCTCCTATCTCCTCCTCTTGCCTCCTCTCCCTGGCTCCTATCGCCTCCTCTCCCTGGCTCCTATCACCTCCTCTTGCCTCCTCTCCCTGGCTCCTATCGCCTCCTCTCCCTGGCTCCTATCGCCTCCTCTTGCCTCCTCTCCCTGGCTCCTATCGCCTCCTCTCCCTGGCTCCTATCGCCTCCTCTCCCTGGCTCCTATCGCCTCCTCTTGCCTCCTCTCCCTGGCTCCTATCGCATCCTCTCCCTGGCTCCTCTCCCTGGCTCCTCTCCCTGGCTCCTATCGCCTCCTCTCCCTGGCTCCTATCGCCTCCTCTTGCCTCCTCTCCCTGGCTCCTATCTCCTCCTCTTGCCTCCTCTCCCTGGCTCCTATCGCCTCCTCTCCCTGGCTCTCCTATCACCTCCTCTTGCCTCCTCTCCCTGGCTCCTATCGCCTCCTCTCCCTGGCTCCTATCGCCTCCTCTTGCCTCCTCTCCCTGCTCCTATCGCCTCCTCTCCCTGGCTCCTATCGCCTCCTCTCCCTGGCTCCCTCGCCTCCTCTCCCTGCTCCTCGCCTCCTCTCCCTGGCTCCTATGCCTCCTCTTGCCTCCTCTCCCTGGCTCCTATCTCCTCCTCTTGCCTCCTCTCCCTGGCGCCTATCGCCTCCTCTCCCTGGCTCCTATCACCTCCTCTTGCCTCGTCTCCCTGGTTCCTATCGCCTCTCTCTCCCTGGCTCCTATCGCCTCCTCTTGCCTCCTCTCCCTGGCTCCTATCGCCTCCTCTCCCTGGCTCCTATCGCCTCCTCTCCCTGGCTCCTATCGCCTCCTCTCCCTGGCTCCTATCGCCTCCTCTCCCTGGCTCCTATCGCCTCCTCTCCCCGGCCCCTATCGCCTCCTCTCCCCGGCTCCTATCGCATCCTCTCCCCGGCTCCTATCGCCTCCTCTCCCCGGCTCCTATCGCCTCCTCTCCCCGGCTCCTATCGCCTCCTCTCCCTGGCTCCTATCGCCTCCTCTCCCTGGCTCCTATCGCCTCCTCTCCCTGGCTCCTATCGCCTCCTCTTGCCTCCTCTCCCTGGCTCCTATCGCCTCCTCTTGCCTCCTCTCCCTGGCTCCTATCGCCTCCTCTCCCTGGCTCCTATCGCCTCGCTCCTCTCCTGGCTCCTCTCGCCTCCTCTCCCTCCTATCTCCTCCTCTGCCTCCTCTCTCCCTGCCTCCTCTGCCTCCTCTGCCTCCTCTCCCTGCCTCCTCTGCCTCCTCTCTGCTCCTCTGCCTCCTCTGCCTCTCTCTCCTCTGCCTCCTCTGCCTCCTCTGCTCCTCTGCTCCTCTGCCTCCTCTGCCTCCTCTGCCTCCTCTGCCTCCCTGCTCCTCTGCCTCCTCTGCCTCCTCTGCCTCCTCTGCCTCCTCTGCCTCCTCTCTCCCTGCTCCTCTCGCCTTCTCTCTGCCTCCTCTCCCTGGCTCCTCCTCTGCCTCCTCTCCCTGGCTCCTATCGCTCCTCTGCCTCCTCTCTGGCTCCTATCGCTCCTCCTCTGGCTCCTCTCGCCTGGCTCCTATCGCCTCCTCTCCCTGCTCCTCTCGCCTCCTCTGCCTCCTCTCTCTGGCTCCTCTGCCTCCTCTGCCTCTCTCCCTGCCTCCTCTGCCTCCCTCTGCTCCTCTGCCTCCTCTGCCTCCTCCTGCTCCTCCTCCTGCCTCCTCTGCCTCCTCTGCCTCCTCTGCCTCCTCTGCCTCCTCTGCCTCTCCTCTGCCTCCTCTGCCTCCTCTGCTCCTCTGCCTCCTCTCCTCTGCCTCCTCTGCCTCCTCTGCCTCCTCTGCTCTCCTCTCCCCGGCTCCTCTGCCTCCTCTGCCTCCTCTGCCTCCTCTGCCTCCTCTGCCTCCTCTGCCTCCTCTGCCTCCCTCTGCCTCCTCTGCCTCCTCTGCCTCCTCTGCCTCCTCTGCTCCTCTGCCTCCTCTCGCCTCTGCCTCCTCTGCCTCCTCCTGCTCCTCTGCTCCCTCTCCTCCTCCTCTGCCTCCTGCCTCCTCTGCTCCTCCTCTGCCTCCTCTCTCTGCCTCCTCTGCCTCCTCTCCTCCTCCTCTGCCTCCTCTGCCTCCTCTGCCTCCTCTGCCTCCTCTGCCTCCTCTCCTCTGCTCCTCTGCCTCCTCTCTGCCTCCTCTGCCTCCTCTGCCTCCTCTGCCTCCTCTCTCCTCTGCTCTCCTCTGCCTCCTCTGCCTCCCCTCTCCTCCTCTGCCTCCTGCCTCCTCTGCTCCTCTGCCTCTCCTCTCCTCTGTCTCCTCTGCCTCCTCCTCTGCCTCCTCCTCTGCCTCCTCCTCTGCCTCCTCCTCTGCCTCCTCCTCTGCTCCCTCTCCCTCCTCCTCCTCTGTCTCCTCTGCCTCCTCCTCTGCCTCCTCCTCTGCTCCTCTCCTCCTCCTGCCTCCTCTCTCTGCTCCTCTGCCTCCTCTGCCTCCTCTCCCTCCTCTGCCTCCTCCTCTGCCTCCTCCTCTGCCTCCTCCTCTGCCTCCTCCTCTGCCTCCTCTGCCTCCTCTGCCTCCTCTGCCTCCTCTGCCTCCTCTGCCTCCTCCTCTGCCTCCTCTGCCTCCTCTGCCTCCTCTGCCTCCTCTGCCTCCTCTGCCTCCTCTGTCTCCTCTGCCTCCTCTGCCTCCTCTGCCTCCTCTGCCTCCTCTGCCTCCTCTGCCTCCTCTGTCTCCTCTGCCTCCTCTGCCTCCTCTGCCTCCTCTGCCTCCTCTGTCTCCTCTGTCTCCTCTGCCTCCTCTGCCTCCTCTGCCTCCTCTGCCTCCTCTGCCTCCTCTGTCTCCTCTGCCTCCTCTGCCTCCTCTGCCTCCTCTGCCTCCTCTGCCTCCTCCTCCTCTGCCTCCTCCTCTGCCTCCTCCTCTGCCTCCTCCTCTGCCTCCTCCTCTGCCTCCTCTGCCTCCTCTGCCTCCTCTGTCTCCTCTGCCTCCTCTGCCTCCTCCTCTGCCTCCTCTGCCTCCTCCTCTGCCTCCTCTGCCTCCTCTGCCTCCTCTGCCTCCTCTGCCTCCTCTGCCTCCTCTGCCTCCTCTGTCTCCTCTGCCTCCTCTGCCTCCTCTGCCTCCTCTGTCTCCTCTGCCTCCTCCTCTGCCTCCTCCTCTGCCTCCTCCCTGCCTCCTCTGCCTCCTCTGCCTCCTCTGCCTCCTCTGTCTCCTCTGCCTCCTCTGCCTCCTCTGCCTCCTCTGCCTCCTCTGTCTCCTCTGCCTCCTCTGCCTCCTCTGCCTCCTCTGCCTCCTCTGCCTCCTCTGCCTCCTCTGCCTCCTCCTCTGCCTCCTCCTCTGCCTCCTCCTCTGCCTCCTCCTCTGCCTCCTCCTCTGCCTCCCTGCCTCCTCTGCCTCCTCTGCCTCCTCTGCCTCCTCCTGTCTCCTCTGCCTCCTCTGTCTCCTCTGTCTCCTCTGCCGCCTCCTCCTCTGCCTCCTCCTCTGCCTCCTCTGCCTCCTCTGCCTCCTCTGCCTCCTCTGTCTCCTCTGTCTCCTCTGCCTCCTCTGCCTCCTCTGCCTCCTCTGCCTCCTCTGCCTCCTCTGCCTCCTCTGCCTCCTCTGTCTCCTCTGTCTCCTCTGCCTCCTCCTCTGCCTCCTCCTCTGCCTCCTCTCCTCCTCCTGTCCTCCTCTGCCTCCTCTGCCTCCTCCTCTGCCTCCTCCTCTGCCTCCTCCTCTGCCTCCTCCTCTGCCTCCTCCTCTGCCTCCTCCTCTGTCTCCTCTGCCTCCTCTGCCTCCTCTGTCTCCTCTGCCTCCTCCTCTGCCTCCTCCTCTGCCTCCTCCTCTGCCTCCTCTGCCTCCTCTGCCTCCTCTGCCTCCTCTGCCTCCTCTGCCTCCTCCTCTGCCTCCTCTGCCTCCTCTGCCTCCTCTGCCTCCTCTGCCTCCTCTGCCTCCTCTGTCTCCTCTGTCTCCTCTGCCTCCTCTGCCTCCTCTGCCTCCTCTGCCTCCTCTGCCTCCTCTGTCTCCTCTGCCTCCTCTGCCTCCTCTGCCTCCTCTGCCTCCTCTGTCTCCTCTGTCTCCTCTGCCTCCTCTGCCTCCTCTGCCTCCTCTGCCTCCTCTGCCTCCTCTGTCTCCTCTGCCTCCTCTGCCTCCTCTGCCTCCTCTGCCTCCTCTGCCTCCTCTGCCTCCTCTGCCTCCTCCTCTGCCTCCTCCTCTGCCTCCTCCTCTGCCTCCTCCTCTGCCTCCTCCTCTGCCTCCTCCTCTGTCTCCTCTGCCTCCTCTGCCTCCTCTGTCTCCTCTGCCTCCTCTGCCTCCTCCTCTGCCTCCTCTGCCTCCTCTGCCTCCTCTGCCTCCTCTGCCTCCTCTGCCTCCTCCTCTGCCTCCTCTGCCTCCTCTGCCTCCTCTGCCTCCTCTGCCTCCTCTGCCTCCTCTGCCTCCTCTGCCTCCTCCTCTGCCTCCTCTGCCTCCTCTGCCTCCTCTGCCTCCTCTGCCTCCTCTGCCTCATGGAGGAATATACTAGATCTGAATCAGGGTTATTCCAATTTCACATTCTCATGTATTCTGCTGCTGCTGATACTGCTGCTGCTGATACTGCTGCTGCTGCTACTGCTGCTGCTGCTGCTGCTGCTGATACTGCTGCTGCTGCTGCTGCTGATACTACTGCTGCTGCTGCTGCTGCTGCTGCTGCTGCTACTGCTGCTGCTGCTGCTGCTGCTGCTGCTGCTGCTGCTGCTGCTGCTGCTGCTGCTGCTGCTGCTGCTGCTGCTGCTGCTGCTCCTGCTGCTGCTGCTGCTGCTGCTGCTACTGCTGCTGCTGCTGCTGCTGCTGCTGCTGCTGCTGCTGCTGCTGCTGCTGCTGCTGCTGCTGCTGCTGCTGCTGCTGCTGCTGCTGCTGTCAGGCGATAACATAATGTCGTACTTTGGGAATCGCTGGGCCCCAAAACAATATATATTGTACATTTGGGACATGTGTGTTACTGTGTGTTATTGTGTGTTACTGTGTGTTACTGTGTGTTACTGTGTGTTATTGTGTGTTATTGTGTGTTCTGATGATGTGGAACCAGTTTAATTAAATATGGTTTTATTCTACATCATGTTTCCCTTGTATTAAAACAAACCAACTGTATTTAGATCAGTGTCAAAGTCTGCCACAAACCTGTAGGTCATGTATAAACTAATACTTTTTCTGCCCCACGGCGCTGCTCGCGGTCATTAAGGGTTGGAAAAGTAAATAATTGCACTTCTGTTTACGTAGAAGGATAAGGATTGAAAAATAATTAAATCCCAACCAAAGAAAATAGTGGAAATGTGTTCCTGTGTTCCCCGCGGTGAGAAGCCAACACGGTTCAGACTTATGGACATACAAGATGGCGGATACAAGATGGCGGATACAAGATGGCGGATACAAGATGGCGGATACAAGATGGCGGATTCAAGATGGCGGATTCAAGATGGCGGATACAAGATGGCGGATTCAAGATGGCGGATACAAGATGGCGGATTCAAGATGGCGGATTCAAGATGGCGGATACAAGATGGTGGATTCAAGATGGCGGATTCAAGATGGCGGATACAAGATGGCGGATTCAAGATGGCGGATTCAAGGTGGCGGATTCAAGATGGCGAATTCAAGATGGCGGATACAAGATGGCGGATTCAAGATGGCGGATTCAAGTTGGCGGATTCAAGATGGCGGATACAAGATGGCGGATACAAGATGGCGGATTCAAGATGGCGGATTCAAGTTGGCGGATTCAAGATGGCGGATTCAAGATGGCGGATACAAGATGGCGGATACAAGATGGCGGATACAAGATGGCGGATACAAGATGGCGGATACAAGATGGCGGATACAAGATGGCGGATACAAGATGGCGGATACAAGATGGCGGATTCAAGATGGCGGATTCAAGATGGCGGATACAAGATGGCGGATTCAAGATGGCGGATACAAGATGGCGGATTCAAGATGGCGGATTCAAGATGGCGGATACAAGATGGTGGATTCAAGATGGCGGATTCAAGATGGCGGATACAAGATGGCGGATTCATGGCGGATTCAAGGTGGCGGATTCAAGATGGCGAATTCAAGATGGCGGATACAAGATGGCGGATTCAAGATGGCGGATTCAAGTTGGCGGATTCAAGATGGCGGATACAAGATGGCGGATACAAGATGGCGGATTCAAGATGGCGGATTCAAGATGGCGGATTCAAGATGGCGGATTCAAGATGGCGGATACAAGATGGCGGATACAAGATGGCGGATACAAGATGGCGGATACAAGATGGCGGATACAAGATGGCGGATACAAGATGGCGGATACAAGATGGCGGATTCAAGATGGCGGATACAAGATGGCGGATACAAGATGGCGGATTCAAGATGGCGGATACAAGATGGCGGATAAAACCTGGCATTTCGTTAGAGTGAGCTCTGTCACGCGGGAGGAGCTCGGAGTAGAGCCGCTGT
>OZ035838.1:40304091-40305393 GCA_964034765.1 Knipowitschia caucasica
CTCTCCTCTCTCTCCTCTCCTCTCCCTCGTCCTCTCCTCCTCTTCTCCTCTTTCCAGCTCTCTCCCCTCGTCGTCCTCCTCTCTCTCCTCTCCTCCTCTCCGCTCTCCCTCCTCTCTCTCCTCCTCCCTCTCTCTATCTCTCCTCTCTCTCCCTCCTCCCTCTCTCTCCCCTCCTCCTCTCTCTCTCTCTCCTCCTCTCCTCTCTCCTCTCTCGCCCTCCTCTCTCCCTCTCTCCTCTTCCTCCAACTCCTCCCTCTCTCCTCTCTCCTCCTCTCTCCTCCTCTCCTCCTCTCCTCTCTCTCCTCCTCTCCCACTCTCTCTCCTCTCTCTCTCCTCATCTCTCTCTCTCCTCTCTCTCCCTCTCTCGCTCCTCTCTCCTCATCCTCTCTCGCTCCTCTCTCTCCTCTCTTCCCCTCCTCTCCTCTCTCCTCCTCTCTCCTCCTCTCCCTCTCTCCTCCTCTCTCACTCACATCCTCCTCTCCCTCCCTCTCTCTCCTCTCTCCCTCCTCTCTCCTCTCACTCTCTCTCCTCTCACTCCTCTCCCTCTCCACCTCTCTCTCTCTCCTCTCACTCCTCTCTCTACCCTCCTCTCCCGATCTCCTCCCCTCCTCTCCTCTCTCTACCTCTCTCCTCCTCACTCCTCTCCTCTCGCTCTCCTCTCTCTCTCCTCCCTCTCTCCTCTCTCCTCTCTCTCCTCCGCTCTCCTCCTCTCTCTCCCTCCTCTCTCACTCTCTCTCTCTCCCTCTCCTCTCTCCTCCTCACCCTCTCCTCTCTCCTCGTCTCCCTCTCCCTCTCTCCTCCTCTCTCTCTCCTCTCTCCTCTCTCCTCGAGCTCTCTCTCTCCCTCTCTCTCCTCTCTCTCTCCTCATACTCTCCTCTCCTCTCCCCTCACCTCTCTCCCTCTCCTCGATCCTCTCCTCTCCTCCCTCCTCTCTCCACTCTCTCCTCTCCTCACTCCTCTCTCGTCCTCTCAAGCACTCTCCTCTCTCTCTCCTCCTCTCCTCTCTCTCTCACTCTCTCCTCTCTCTCTCCTCTCTCTCCTCTCTCCCTCTCTCTCTCTCCTCTCTCTCCTCTCTCTCCTCTCTCTTCTCTCTACTCCTCCTCTCTCCTCTCTCTCCTCCTCTCCTCTCTCTCCTCTCCTCTCTCCCTCTCTCTCTCCCTCTCTCTCCTCTCCTCTCTCCTCTCTCCTCTCCCTCCTCCTCTCTCCTCTCCTCTCCCTCTCTCCTCCTCTCTCTCCTCTCCTCTCTCGACCTCATCTCCTCTCTCCTCTCCCTCTCTCTCTCTCTCCCCTCTCACCGCTCTC
>OZ035838.1:40305403-40335403 GCA_964034765.1 Knipowitschia caucasica
CAAACTGGGGAAGAAGAAGAAAAGTTATTCTGAATGGTTCCTGAGAGCACCGTGCATCTATAGCTTTTTTATTTTAACTTTTTTAATTTTTGCAACTTTTGAAACCCAAACATTAGAGGTTGGGGGTAGTTAGTAATATAACACAAAAGTACAAAACCTTGAGATTCACATGTGTTGTACTGTCTCTGTACTGTCACTGTTTATAAAGCCCAGCGCCTTTATCTGTAGCTTTTGTAACGAACTGTGTTTGTAATTTAAATGAGCGCCCCAAACTTCTCAACAGTGTACTATACAAATAAAGCTGACACTGACAGAAAACTATCCTGGATTCAAGAGTTCAGTAGAAAAGGTAGAAAGTGTTTTTTCCTTGTGTCCAATAATGATCCAAACTAATGTGAACTATCTCAACACGGACCGGCCTCCGTGGACTTACCCGGCGACAGAGTTCACTGCGTCCTTATTGGTCGGTGGAACCAGGAAGCAGATGGATGGGACCAGGGCCTCGCTGCCTTTATCGTTCAGGACTTTCCACTGAAACGGCTGCGAGTTATTGACCAGAGCGAGCTCGTCTCCTCGGTGCACCGTGATCTGAGGAAACACATCCAGCTCCAGTTATCGCCTGTTGTTTCTTTTTTGTAATGTCATTATAAAAAACACATTTATTCACATTCAATTCAATTACATTTATCTGTGTATCGCCCTAAGTCACAACAGTAGTTTCACAGGGGACTTTAAAAAGTTGTCGATTCACCAACACAGATCAGAGAATCACACAGTTCAAACACGTTTTGAACTGACAGAAACAGAGAAACCCACCTCCATCTGTTTGAAGTCGCACACGGCCTGTACCGGCTGCTGGCCCCTAGGGGCCGCTGCAGGGTTCCGGGGTTTGAGCTGCACCACAGTCTTGGCTCTGCGCTTCAGTCCCTCGATGTGGGTCTGGAACTCTGCCATCTGCTCCTTCTCATCCTGAGAAACACCTTCATGTTAGCGTTAGCGTTAGCCTAATGCTAACATACAGAGGGTAATGTCATGCACAAAGAACCCGGCAACGGATTAAGGGAAAGAAAATGGATGCATGGACTTCAGGATTCAGGAACGTAAACCGAATCTCAGTTACTTTTAAAAGTGTGAAGCAAGAGTGAAACTTTTTAAAGACCCGCCCCTGCTCGGCCTTGCAGCTCCCTGATTGGTCGAAATTAATTCAAATCCTTGAGGTAGTTATGTCAGAAGAAGAGAGTTTAAAACAGGGGTGTCAAACTCATTTTGGTCCGGGGGCCACATATAACCTAATTGGATCTCAAGTGGGTCGGACAAGAAGATGCTCTACAAAAATACCCAAAAATGGTACAAAGTCCAACTTTTTGTGCACATAAACACATTTATTTAAAACAATGTCCTTTAATACTCAGTTTTAACTGTAAATCTGTTACAAACTTAAATGTAACAGTGAGTTTTTCACAGTGAAAATAATGTAAGTATTTACAATATTACATTGAAAATGGCATTTCACAATATTTATATTAATATGTGTTTGTTAGCTTAGTTTTAAGGCTCATTACAGAGAAAACTTGCTCACAAAGGTAAAGTAGGTAGATAGAAAAAAGCACTAAAACACAGCACCTCAGCTTAACCATCTTCAGTGTGGTAAGGTCCAGGGTTATGTTATTATCACATTAACCATCTTCAGTGTGGTAAGGTCCATGGTTATGTTATTATCACATTAACCATCTTCAGTGTGGTAAGGTCCATGGTTATGTTATTATCACATTAACCATCTTCAGTGTGGTAAGGTCCATGGTTATGTTATTATCACATTAACCATCTTCAGTGTGTAAGGTCCATGGTTATGTTATTATCACATTAACCATCTTCAGTGTGGTAAGGTCCATGGTTATGTTATTATCACATTAACCATCTTCAGTGTGGTAAGGTCCATGGTTATGTTATTATCACATTAACCATCTTCAGTGTGGTAAGGTCCATGGTTATGTTATTATCACATTAACCATCTTCAGTGTGGTAAGGTCCATGGTTATGTTATTATCACATTAACCATCTTCAGTGTGGTAAGGTCCATGGTTATGTTATTATCACATTAACCATCTTCAGTGTGGTAAGGTCCATGGTTATGTTATTATCACATTAACCATCTTCAGTGTGGTAAGGTCCATGGTTATGTTATTATCACATTAACCATCTTCAGTAAGGTCCATGGTTATGTTATTATCACATTAACCTTCTTCAGTGTGTAAGGTCCATGGTCATGTTATTATCACATTAACCATCTTCAGTAAGGTCCATGGTTATGTTATTATCACATTAACCATCTTCAGTAAGGTCCATGGTTATGTTATTATCACATTAACCTTCTTCAGTGTGTAAGGTCCATGGTTATGTTATTATCACATTAACCTTCTTCAGTGTGGTAAGGTCCATGGTTATGTTATTATCACATTAACCATCTTCAGTGTGGTAAGGTCCATGGTTATGTTATTATCACATTAACCATCTTCAGTAAGGTCCATTGGTTATGTTATTATCACATTAACCTTCTTCAGTGTGTAAGGTCCATGGTTATGTTATTATCACATTAACCTTCTTCAGTGTGGTAAGGTCCATGGTTATGTTATTATCACATTAACCATCTTCAGTGTGGTAAGGTCCATGGTTATGTTATTATCACATTAACCATCTTCAGTAAGGTCCATGGTTATGTTATTATCACATTAACCATCTTCAGTGTGGTACAGTCCATGGTTATGTTATTATCACATTAACCATCTTCAGTGTGGTAAGGTCCATGGTTATGTTATTATCACATTAACCATCTTCAGTGTGGTAAGGTCCATGGTTATGTTATTATCACATTAACCATCTTCAGTGTGGTAAGGTCCATGGTTATGTTATTATCACATTAACCATCTTCAGTGTGGTAAGGTCCATGGTTATGTTATTATCACATTAACCATCTTCAGTAAGGTCCATGGTTATGTTATTATCACATTAACCATCTTCAGTGTGGTAAGGTCCATGGTTATGTTATTATCACATTAACCATCTTCAGTGTGGTAAGGTCCATGGTTATGTTATTATCACATTAACCATCTTCAGTGTGGTAAGGTCCATGGTTATGTTATTATCACATTAACCATCTTCAGTGTGGTAAGGTCCATGGTTATGTTATTATCACATTAACCATCTTCAGTGTGGTAAGGTCCATGGTTATGTTATTATCACATTAACCATCTTCAGTGTGGTAAGGTCCATGGTTATGTTATTATCACATTAACCATCTTCAGTGTGGTAAGGTCCATGGTTATGTTATTATCACATAACACTCGCGGCCATTTTGGATAGCTCCAGTAAAGCACATTTTTTGGCCCATTAGTTAGAACGGCGGAGATAGGCGTGACTCTGTCCGTTAATATATACAGTCTATGGTCACACCACAAATGAATATGTGACATCAGTAACATCAGTCTCTTATCGATGACAACATGTTGGTGACAGCGAGTGGTTTCTCAGACCATGTCTGCAGCCTGTGAGAGTTTTAACAACTCTCTCACTGTGCGGCAGCGAGGCTAATGCTATGTTGTTAGCACTGTTAGCACAGGTAGCTTGTCTTTACAGCAGCAGCGCTAACCTCTTGCTCTGGGCACAAACAGACTGCTGTGTCTTCAGGGCCATGTTTATCTTCTGTCTTCTCAATTCTCCACTCAAAGTGCCGTATTTTTCGCTGAGTCTCGTAGTCTAAGATGTTATTCCTTCAGCACCGCTCTGGTGGAACCACTACAACGCACTGGACTCACTCCTGTGCGCGGCGCAGCCTCGTGCCGCGACCATAGACTGTATGCCGCGACCATACCGCCGCGACGCGAAGCTCCGCGATGCGAGGCGAATTTTTTAAATTTGTATCATTTTACATAAATGAGCCGCGGGCTGTATCAAATCACTTGGCGGCGGGCCGCATAAATGACACCCCTGGTTTAAAGGTTCATAAACTCTGACAACTCTACCATAATAAAAACACACACATTAGCTGCGTCGCTATATAAGCTGCATCGTTGTATAAGCCGCACCACTGCATAAGCCGCATCCCTGTATAAGCCGCATCGCTGTATAAGCCGCACCACTGCATAAGCCGCATCCCTGTATAAGCAGCACCGCTAAAAAAGCCGCATCGCTGCACAAGCCGCATCCCTGTACAAGCCGCACCGCTATAAGCCGCACTGCTATAAAAGCCGCATCGCTGCATCAGCCGCATCGCTGCATCAGCCGCATTGCTGCATAAGCCGCATCGCTGCATAAGCCGCATCGCTGCATGAGCCGCATCGCTGCATGAGCCGCATCGCTGCATGAGCCGCATCGCTGCATAAGCCGCATTGCTGCACCAGCCGCATCGCTGCATAAGCCGCATCAGTTGCATCGCTGCATCAGCCGCATCGCTGCATAAGCCGCATCAGTCGCATCGCTGCATCAGCCGCATTGCTGCATCAGCCGCATCGCTGCATCAGCCGCATCGCTGCATCAGCCGCATCGCTGCATCAGCCGCATCGCCGCATCAGTTGCATCGCTGCATAAGCCGCATCGCTGTATAAGCCGCATCGCTGTATCAGCCGCATCGCTGCATCAGTCGCATCGCTGCATAAGCCGCATCGCTGTATAAGCCGCATCGCTGCATCAGTCGCATCGCTGCATCAGCCGCATCGCTGCATCAGCCGCATCGCTGCATCAGTTGCATCGCTGCATCAGCCGCATCGCTGCATAAGCCGCATCGCTGCATAAGCCGCATCGCTGCATAAGCCGCATCGCTGCATGAGCCGCATCGCCGCATCAGTTGCATCGCCGCATAAGCCGCATCGCTGCATCAGCCGCATCGCTGCATCAGCCGCATCGCTGCATGAGCCGCATCGCTGCATAAGCCGCATCGCTGCATCAGCCGCATCGCTGCATAAGCCGCATCAGTTGCATCGCTGCATAAGCCGCATCGCTGTATAAGCCGCATCGCTGTATCAGCCGCATCGCTGCATCAGTCGCATCGCTGCATAAGCCGCATCGCTGTATAAGCCGCATCGCTGCATCAGTCGCATCGCTGCATCAGCCGCATCGCTGCATCAGCCGCATCGCTGCATCAGTTGCATCGCTGCATCAGCCGCATCGCTGCATAAGCCGCATCGCTGCATAAGCCGCATCGCTGCATGAGCCGCATCGCCGCATCAGTTGCATCGCCGCATAAGCCGCATCGCTGCATCAGCCGCATCGCTGCATCAGCCGCATCAGCCGCATCGCTGCATGAGCCGCATCGCTGCATAAGCCGCATCGCTGCATCAGCCGCATCGCTGCATAAGCCGCATCAGTCGCATCGCTGCATCAGCCGCATCGCTGCATAAGCCGCATCAGTCGCATCGCTGCATCAGCCGCATCGCTGCATAAGCCGCATTGCTGCATAAGCCGCATCGCTGCATCAGCCGCATCGCTGCATAAGCCGCATCGCTGCATCAGCCGCATCGCTGCATCAGTCGCATCGCTGCATCAGCCGCATCGCTGCATCAGCCGCATCGCTGCATCAGCCGCATCGCCGCATCAGTTGCATCGCTGCATAAGCCGCATCGCTGCATAAGCCGCATCGCTGTATAAGCCGCATCGCTGTATCAGCCGCATCGCTGCATCAGTCGCATCGCTGCATAAGCCGCATCGCTGTATAAGCCGCATCGCTGCATCAGTCGCATCGCTGCATCAGCCGCATCGCTGCATCAGCCGCATCGCTGCATCAGTTGCATCGCTGCATCAGCCGCATCGCTGCATCAGCCGCATCGCTGCATAAGCCGCATCGCTGCATAAGCCGCATCGCTGCATAAGCCGCATCGCTGCATAAGCCGCATCGCTGTATAAGCCGCATCGCTGTATAAGCCGCATCGCTGCATAAGCCGCATCGCTGCATGAGCCGCATCGCCGCATCAGTTGCATCGCTGCATAAGCCGCATCGCTGCATCAGCCGCATCGCTGCATCAGCCGCATCGCTGCATCAGCCGCATCGCTGCATCAGCCGCATCGCTGCATCAGCCGCATCGCTGCATAAGCCGCATCAGTCGCATCGCTGCATCAGCCGCATTGCTGCATAAGCCGCATCAGTCGCATCGCTGCATCAGCCGCATCGCTGCATGAGCCGCATCGCCGCATCAGTTGCATCGCTGCATAAGCTGCATCGCTGCATAAGCCGCATCGCTGCATAAGCCGCATCGCTGCATAAGCCGCATCGCTGCATCAGTCGCATCGCTGCATAAGCCGCATCGCTGTATAAGCCGCATCGCTGCATCAGTCGCATCGCTGCATCAGCCGCATCGCTGTATAAGCCGCATCGCTGTATAAGCCGCATCGCTGCATCAGTCGCATCGCTGCATCAGCCGCATCGCTGTATAAGCCGCATCGCTGTATAAGCCGCATCGCTGTATAAGCTGCATCGCTGCATAAGCCGCATCAGTCGCATCGCTGCATGAGCCGCATCGCTGCATGAGCCGCATCGCTGTATGAGCTGCAGGGTTTGAAGGCCTGGAGAGAAGTAGCAGATTCTACTAAACGGCGGTGGTTAAAGGTAAAGTGTGGCGCTCACGGCGGCGTCCTGCAGCAGGTCCTCGAGCCTCGTCACGGTCACAGATCGTTCACACGTGTATTTCCTCTTCATCGTCTCCTGCGTCTTCTTCAACCTGTTCTCAGCCTCTTTCACATCCGAGAAAAACTGAGACCACAAGAACAAAGTATATAGTATGTATTAGTAGTATATAAAATAGTATGTATTAGTAGTATATAATATAGTATATAGTAGTAGTATATAATATAGTATGTATTAGTAGTATATAATATAGTATGTATTAGTAGTATATAATATAGTATATATTAGTAGTATATAATATAGTACGTATTAGTAGTATATAATATAGTATGTAGTAGTAGTATATAATATAGTATGTAGTAGTAGTATATAATATAGTATGTAGTAGTAGTATATAATAGTAAGTAAGTAAGTAAGTTTTTATTTATATACCGCCTTTTCACTGCAGATCTGAGTCTCAAAGCGGTTTACAATTGTTATTTTTTGGGCACTTGTCTCTCACTCCACACAGAGATGGGAGCGGGGTCGCCGAACAGGAGGCACATGCCAGAACTATTGTGCATATTTTTAGTGGTAGGGGAAACCGGAGTACCCGGAGGAAACCTACGCAGACACGGGGAGAACATGCAAACTCCACTCAGAAAGGCCCTGGTCCGGCCGGGATTCGAACCCAGGACCTTCTTGCTGAGAGTCGAGAGTGCTATCCACTCAGCCACCGTGCCGCCCACGGCTATATACTAATATAGTATATATTATGTAGTAGTATATAATATAGTATATATTAGTAGTATATAATATAGTATGTATTAGTAGTATATAATATAGTATGTATTAGTAGTATATAAAATGGCCGACCTGGAAATAAGCCGTGTTCTCTTTGAGGTGAGTCTCGACGCAGCAGCACAGCTGCAGAATCCAACTCCACTGAGTCTGAAGACCCGCAGTGAAGGCCTGAGGACAGTATTATTATTATTATTATTATTATTATTATTATTATTATTATTATTATTGGGACATTCATACTTCTTTCACAAGAATAAAAACAATCTACACATGACAGGAGCTACTGATGACAGGAGCTACTGATGACAGGAGCTACACATGACAGGAGCTATTGATGACAGGAGCTACTGATGACAGGAGCTACTGATGACAGGAGCTACTGATGACAGGAGCTACTGATGACAGGAGCTATTGATGACAGGAGCTACTGATGACAGGAGCTACTGATGACAGGAGCTACTGATGACAGGAGCTACTGATGACAGGAGCTACACATGACAGGAGCTACTGATGACAGGAGCTACTGATGACAGGAGCTACACATGACAGGAGCTACTGATGACAGGAGCTACTGATGACAGGAGCTATTGATGACAGGAGCTACTGATGACAGGAGCTACACATGACAGGAGCTACTGATGACAGGAGCTACACATGACAGGAGCTACTGATGACAGGAGCTACACATGACAGGAGCTACACATGACAGGAGCTATTGATGACAGGAGCTACTGATGACAGGAGCTACTGATGACAGGAGCTACTGATGACAGGAGCTACACATGACAGGAGCTATTGATGACAGGAGCTACTGATGACAGGAGCTACTGATGACAGGAGCTACACATGACAGGAGCTACTGATGACAGGAGCTACACATGACAGGAGCTACTGATGACAGGAGCTACACATGACAGGAGCTACTGATGACAGGAGCTACACATGACAGGAGCTACTGATGACAGGAGCTACACATGACAGGAGCTACACATGACAGGAGCTATTGATGACAGGAGCTACTGATGACAGGAGCTACTGATGACAGGAGCTACTGATGACAGGAGCTACACATGACAGGAGCTATTGATGACAGGAGCTACTGATGACAGGAGCTACTGATGACAGGAGCTACACATGACAGGAGCTACTGATGACAGGAGCTACACATGACAGGAGCTACTGATGACAGGAGCTATTGATGACAGGAGCTACACATGACAGGAGCTACTGATGACAGGAGCTACTGATGACAGGAGCTACACATGACAGGAGCTACTGATGACAGGAGCTACACATGACAGGAGCTACTGATGACAGGAGCTACACATGACAGGAGCTACTGATGACAGGAGCTACTGATGACAGGAGCTACTGATGACAGGAGCTACTGATGACAGGAGCTACTGATGACAGGAGCTACTGATGACAGGAGCTACTGATGACAGGAGCTATTGATGACAGGAGCTACACATGACAGGAGCTACTGATGACAGGAGCTACACATGACAGGAGCTATTGATGACAGGAGCTACACATGACAGGAGCTACTGATGACAGGAGCTACTGATGACAGGAGCTACACATGACAGGAGCTACTGATGACAGGAGCTACTGATGACAGGAGCTACACATGACAGGAGCTACTGATGACAGGAGCTACACATGACAGGAGCTACTGATGACAGGAGCTACTGATGACAGGAGCTACTGATGACAGGAGCTACACATGACAGGAGCTAATGATGACAGGAGCTACTGATGACAGGAGCTACACATGACAGGAGCTATTGATGACAGGAGCTACACATGACAGGAGCTACTGATGACAGGAGCTATTGATGACAGGAGCTACACATGACAGGAGCTATTGATGACAGGAGCTACACATGACAGGAGCTACTGATGACAGGAGCTACTGATGACAGGAGCTATTGATGACAGGAGCTACACATGACAGGAGCTACTGATGACAGGAGCTACACATGACAGGAGCTACTGATGACAGGAGCTACACATGACAGGAGCTATTGATGACAGGAGCTATTGATGACAGGAGCTACACATGACAGGAGCTATTGATGACAGGAGCTACACATGACAGGAGCTACTGATGACAGGAGCTATTGATGACAGGAGCTACACATGACAGGAGCTATTGATGACAGGAGCTACACATGACAGGAGCTATTGATGACAGGAGCTACACATGACAGGAGCTACTGATGACAGGAGCTACTGATGACAGGAGCTATTGATGACAGGAGCTACACATGACAGGAGCTACTGATGACAGGAGCTACACATGACAGGAGCTACTGATGACAGGAGCTACACATGACAGGAGCTATTGATGACAGGAGCTATTGATGACAGGAGCTACACATGACAGGAGCTACTGATGACAGGAGCTACACATGACAGGAGCTATTGATGACAGGAGCTACACATGACAGGAGCTACTGATGACAGGAGCTACACATGACAGGAGCTACTGATGACAGGAGCTACACATGACAGGAGCTATTGATGACAGGAGCTATTGATGACAGGAGCTACACATGACAGGAGCTACTGATGACAGGAGCTACACATGACAGGAGCTATTGATGACAGG
This sequence comes from Knipowitschia caucasica, assembly GCA_964034765.1. NCBI lineage: Eukaryota > Metazoa > Chordata > Actinopteri > Gobiiformes > Gobiidae > Knipowitschia > Knipowitschia caucasica. Next base: position 40,315,414 of record OZ035838.1, read on the forward strand.
AGCTACACATGACAGGAGCTACTGATGACAGGAGCTACACATGACAGGAGCTATTGATGACAGGAGCTACTGATGACAGGAGCTACACATGACAGGAGCTATTGATGACAGGAGCTACACATGACAGGAGCTATTGATGACAGGAGCTACTGATGACAGGAGCTACACATGACAGGAGCTATTGATGACAGGAGCTACTGATGACAGGAGCTACTGATGACAGGAGCTACTGATGACAGGAGCTACACATGACAGGAGCTACACATGACAGGAGCTATTGTTGACAGGAGCTACACATGACAGGAGCTACTGATGACAGGAGCTACACATGACAGGAGCTACACATGACAGGAGCTACTGATGACAGGAGCTACACATGACAGGAGCTACTGATGACAGGAGCTACACATGACAGGAGCTACTGATGACAGGAGCTACTGATGACAGGAGCTACTGATGACAGGAGCTACACATGACAGGAGCTACACATGGCAGGAGCTACACATGACAGGAGCTACTGATGACAGGAGCTACTGATGACAGGAGCTACTGATGACAGGAGCTACACATGACAGGAGCTACACATGACAGGAGCTACACATGACAGGAGCTATACATGACAGGAGCTACTGATGACAGGAGCTACACATGACAGGAGCTACTGATGACAGGAGCTACACATGACAGGAGCTACTGATGACAGGAGCTACTGATGACAGGCGCTACTGATGACAGGAGCTACACATGACAGGAGCTACACATGGCAGGAGCTACACATGACAGGAGCTACTGATGACAGGAGCTACTGATGACAGGAGCTACTGATGACAGGAGCTACTGATGACAGGAGCTACACATGACAGGAGCTACTGATGACAGGAGCTACACATGACAGGAGCTACTGATGACAGGAGCTACTGATGACAGGAGCTATTGATGACAGGAGCTACACATGACAGGAGCTACTGATGACAGGAGCTACACATGACAGGAGCTACTGATGACAGGAGCTACACATGACAGGAGCTATTGATGACAGGAGCTATTGATGACAGGAGCTACACATGACAGGAGCTATTGATGACAGGAGCTACACATGACAGGAGCTACTGATGACAGGAGCTATTGATGACAGGAGCTACACATGACAGGAGCTATTGATGACAGGAGCTACACATGACAGGAGCTATTGATGACAGGAGCTACACATGACAGGAGCTACTGATGACAGGAGCTACTGATGACAGGAGCTATTGATGACAGGAGCTACACATGACAGGAGCTACTGATGACAGGAGCTACACATGACAGGAGCTACTGATGACAGGAGCTACACATGACAGGAGCTATTGATGACAGGAGCTATTGATGACAGGAGCTACACATGACAGGAGCTACTGATGACAGGAGCTACACATGACAGGAGCTATTGATGACAGGAGCTACACATGACAGGAGCTACTGATGACAGGAGCTACACATGACAGGAGCTACTGATGACAGGAGCTACACATGACAGGAGCTATTGATGACAGGAGCTATTGATGACAGGAGCTACACATGACAGGAGCTACTGATGACAGGAGCTACACATGACAGGAGCTATTGATGACAGGAGCTACACATGACAGGAGCTACTGATGACAGGAGCTACACATGACAGGAGCTATTGATGACAGGAGCTACTGATGACAGGAGCTACACATGACAGGAGCTATTGATGACAGGAGCTACACATGACAGGAGCTATTGATGACAGGAGCTACTGATGACAGGAGCTACACATGACAGGAGCTATTGATGACAGGAGCTACTGATGACAGGAGCTACTGATGACAGGAGCTACTGATGACAGGAGCTACACATGACAGGAGCTACACATGACAGGAGCTATTGTTGACAGGAGCTACACATGACAGGAGCTACTGATGACAGGAGCTACACATGACAGGAGCTACACATGACAGGAGCTACTGATGACAGGAGCTACACATGACAGGAGCTATACATGACAGGAGCTACTGATGACAGGAGCTACACATGACAGGAGCTACTGATGACAGGAGCTACACATGACAGGAGCTACTGATGACAGGAGCTACTGATGACAGGAGCTACTGATGACAGGAGCTACACATGACAGGAGCTACACATGGCAGGAGCTACACATGACAGGAGCTACTGATGACAGGAGCTACTGATGACAGGAGCTACTGATGACAGGAGCTACTGATGACAGGAGCTACACATGACAGGAGCTACTGATGACAGGAGCTACTGATGACAGGAGCTACTGATGACAGGAGCTACACATGACAGGAGCTACACATGGCAGGAGCTACACATGACAGGAGCTACTGATGACAGGAGCTACACATGACAGGAGCTACTGATGACAGGAGCTACACATGACAGGAGCTACTGATGACAGGAGCTACTGATGACAGGAGCTACACATGACAGGAGCTACATATGGCAGGAGCTACACATGACAGGAGCTACACATGACAGGAGCATGAAACATTTTAAACTACATTTAGTCCATTCCCACAAAAAGGAAATACAACAGAGAAACGTTCAGTGATAATATTCACAATTTGTTATTATTAACAGTTTTTTATTATTAACAGTTTATTAACAGTTTATTAACAGTTTATTAACAGTGTTTAACACATTAAAGAGTCACCTCGATGGTTCTTTTGGCTGGATGTCCGTCTCGCAGCAGTTTGTCTCCTGAGGCCTGGACCCCGTTCACCTTCTTCTCCCTGAGCTCCAAGTCTCTCATCAGCCCCTGGGGACAGAGCAATGATAATAATATAATAATGATAACAATAATAATAACATTCATGATAAGAATAATAATAATAATAACATCCATCCGTTGCCGGGTCGCGGGGGCAGCAGTCTAAGCAGAGACGCCCAGACTTCCCTATCCACACACACCTCCTCCAGCTCGTCCGACCCCGAGGCGTTCCCAGGCCAGCTGAGAGACATAGTCCCGTGACCTGGGTCTTCCCCGGGGCCTCCTCCCGGTGGGACGTGCCCGGAACACCTCCCCAGGGAGGCGTCCAGGAGGCATCGGGAACAGATGCCCGAGCCACCTCAACTGGTTCCTCTCGACGTGGAGTAGCAGTAATAATTAACATGGCTGACGCGCCACTTTCCCCCTGCCCTGACGGGAGCTACACTGTGCATTTAGAAGTCCTATGATCAGTGATCGTGTGTCTCTATTGAAAAGATAAACCTCATTCTCCCCATGTAACACTTGACTCAGTCTGTAGGGGGCGCTATTGCTGCAATTTCATCTTTTACACTTTCAGGTTACCCAAACCCGAGAGTTGAACAATCAAATCAAATTTTGTGCAAATCGGACTTTGTATGTGCAAATGGTGGCATTTATGTTGTACAACAGCGCCCCCTACAATTTAATTTTTTTGTGTCATTCCAAAGAACACCAAAATAATACACTTTATGCCTGAAAAAAACTGGCAAAGTTTGGTGAGTTTTTGTGTTTGTTCAGTGGGTCAAATATGAGATCAAACAACAGAAAACCTAAGTACCTTTATCCCCATCTATACCTTTAATCAGCCTGTAGGGGGCGCTAATGGGCCAATGTCATTGTTCACACTGTCATGTGACCTAGGCCCAGCAGTTGAACAACCGAGTCAAGTTTAGTGCAAATCAGAGTTTGTAAATGTGCTCCTGTTTGAACATATAATCTGTGAGTGTGTCCATACAGTCTCCATTTGATAACATGGGAACTTCACACCTCTCTATGAAAATAACCACACTTTGGGGGTCTGTCACTCTCAGACCGTTTGACTAATTCATATTCTATATTCAACTGTTGATGGTCCATGTGTTGAGATGAAATTTCACAACTTTTCATCAATGTTCAGGGGTCAAATTAAGGCTCAGAAGAAAAAAGAAAAAAAAGTGCAGAAGAAAAAAGAAAAAAAATTAATAAATAAACCAAGGATTTTTTTAAAAAAATCTTTGAGCAAAAACAATATAGGTTTCCATAGTAACCTATAATTGAAATGATACAGCGTTTTAAAGCAAACGACAAGGCGAACGCAACTATTGGGTTCTCAGTGATTGACGAGCTCCTCATCATGAGGTCACCCCCCCTCCATAGGACCCCATTCATTTCACTGTGTACTACAGCAGGAGCAAAGCTATTCAGTGCGTCCGGCACGGATTTATCAGTGTCTGGGCCCATTACTCGTTGGGAAAGCAATAATGAGCAGCTTTAATCTTACAGAGTAGTTGTCCTTCTTCGTCGTCATGTTGCTGTTGCGGTCGCTCCAGTCGTAGTTCACCTCCTCTTCCTCTTTCTCGTTCAGCCACATCAGTTCTTTGGTCGCCGCGGTGACGAAGGCGTGGAGTTCCGTCAGGGACCGCAGCCGCCACTTGGAGGCGCTCTACACAAACAAACACATCAGAGCTTGCCTCGATGTATCACAGGTATAGGAGTGTGTGGGAGTCTCACCTGCAGCTTTCCGTACTGCGTCTCCAGTTTACTCAGAAACTCACGGTACGCAGCTTTACTCACTGCAGAAATCTGACTCTGGAATCACATTAAGACCGTTTTTAACAACAATTCTGCAAAATATCTCAAATCAAATGTTAAGACTTCTATTCAGCACAGGGACTGGCCTCCTGCTGGGATTCTGAGGAGCACAGGGACTGTGCTCAAGGACTGTGCTCAGGGACCTCGTCTCCTTTGGCTCTCTCGATCTTTACCTTGTCTTTGTGTAACCCGTGTCACATAACACAAAACAACCACTTCCAGTTTTGTTTTGGACAAACGTCCTTTAAAAACACTACCTTAGCGCTAGCTTCACTGCCTGTCAAGAGTGATTTAGCGATCTCTGATACCACTGATCAGCCCAACATCACCAGCACAGACCCACCAGATCCACCCAGCATCTTTCCCTTTCACAACCCGCTCAACGCTCAGGTTTTTTTTTTTTTTTCTTACACACACAACTGCAATACCCTTGACCTCCACTGGATGGCGAGCTACCCGAACAGAACTGAACTCACCCACCGCATCGCCGCAGTAGGAAAAGTCTTTCTGTGAATTAATATATCAGATCATTGGATTACAAATACGCACTTGGATTACAATTACAATACCCTTGGAACTATTATCGTTACCTCATTGTGAACTCTTTTTGAACTTTTCCCCAAGCAATTGATTTTTCCTACTTAAAGGGCACTTCTTGTTGTTTATTGTTTATAAAATATACCTGCTTATCATATCTATATACTGTAAGTATCATTGTTATTATATAAATACCATCATACTACTGAACTATTCCATATCTACATTAATATATAACATTTGAACTCAATACAATATTTGAAACGTAATCGTGATTGTCTGTGTTTCATTCCCACTCCTGGGCTCCCCATCGTCCCTTTTTCTGGTACTTCTACGATACTTCTATGGTTCTTCTACGGTACTTCTATGGTTCTTCTACGATACTTCTATGGTTCTTCTATGGTACTTCTATGGTTCTTCTATGGTACTTCTATGGTTCTTCTATGGTACTTCTATGGTTCTTCTATGGTACTTCTATGGTTCTTCTATGGTACTTCTATGGTTCTTCTACGGTACTTCTATGGTTCTTCTATGGTACTTCTATGGTTCTTCTATGGTACTTCTATGGTTCTTCTATGGTACTTCTATGGTTCTTCTATGGTACTTCTATGGTTCTTCTATGGTACTTCTATGGTTCTTCTATGGTACTTCTATGGTTCTTGTATGGTTCTTCTAGTACCTACCTTGCAGTCGATCCGCCCTAGCCCTAACACGTGTTACATTTGGCTTTGCTCCGTCTTTACCTCGTCTGCTTTGGCTCTCTCGACTTTGGCCCTGAACTCTTCGATGGACTGGTGCAGGCCGCGGTGACTGCCCAGCTGGGACTCCACCTCGGGCAGGTCAGACCCCCATTCGCCCTGGTCCACACGCCTCTGGTTCTCCTCCACCCAGCCCAGCAGGTCCTGGATGTATCGCAGGGTGACCTCATCCAGCTCGGGACGCACCCTGGTCCCGGAGGCCTGCTGCATCTGGGCCTGGGTCATCTGGGCCTGGGTCATCTGGGCCTGGGTCATCTGGGCCTGGGTCATCTGGGCCTGGGCCATCTGGGCCTGGGTCATCTGGGCCTGGGCCATCTGGGCCTGGGCCATCTGGGCCTGGGCCATCTGGGCCTGGGTCATCTGGGCCTGTCCCATGTGGATCTGGGTCATGGGGATCTGGGTGAGGGTGACCCCGGACTTGAGGCGCAGGTTGTGTTCGCTGCGGAGGTTGACGAGGCGCTCGTGGAGACGATAGACCCTGAAGATAAACACGTGTTAAACTGTATCTCGCTAAAACCCAGAACCCGCTCTTCCTTTAGCAGTTTACTTGTGCATGAACTGTGCTATACAAATAAACTTGCCTTATGTGAAAGTCAATATGGAGGTGTTTGTACAGTGCACGTGTGCATTTATCAGAGTAGTGTATGTGCTCCACGTGCACAGTAGTTTACTGTATATCATCACATGGATATAATACACTGATATCTACACGAAGCATCTTCGTGTAGATATCAGAGACCACAGAGACCACAGAGACCCACAGAGACCCACAGAGACCACAGAGACCACAGAGACCCACAGAGACCACAGAGACCCACAGAGACCCACAGAGACCCACAGAGACCACAGAGACCACAGAGACCCACAGAGACCACAGAGACCCACAGAGACCCACAGAGACCCACAGAGACCACAGAGACCACAGAGACCACAGAAACCACAGAGACCACAGAGACCCACAGAGACCCACAGAGACCACAGAGACCCATAGAGAGCCCGGGATCAAACCCTTCCTGCAGTGAGGCCTGAGCACCATCAGTAGATTGATCTGAATGATGTAGAATAAAAGGACTTCCTCACAGGGGAAGTGTGTAGTGACGAACAGAACATGTAAAAACAATCTGTAGATAATCATTCCTGATATTCCTAATGCAGATGTGAGAAGTTGCTTCTGTGGGAAGCGTCTCATTTGCCTCAAACAGAATCAGCAGCTCAGAGTTACCTGCGGTACATCTGTTCGGCCTGTAGGTGGCGCCCGTCTTTCAGCAGCTGCACATCATTGAAGAGCAGTCGGATCATTCCTTCGGCCTTCTCCAGGTCGGCCTCCACCTCCGCAGAATGCTGAGGCGGTCTCCCAGCGCTCATCGACCTCACATCCTGAACCCCCGAGAGGAAGAAGACGTTACATTCAACAAACAACAAAAACAACAAAAACATGAATGTTTGTCTTCTTCACCTGCTGCAACAGCGCCTCCACCTGCTGCAGCTGCTCCTCACACACGCCCGACTCCATCTGGACTTTACCCACGATTCTCTGAAGTCTCTCCAGCCTGAAACACCAGCAAACTCAAACACCAGCAAACTCAAACACCAGCAAACTCAAACATCTTTTCTATTTAGTACATTTTTAACTCAAAGCAACTCAGAAACTTACTCCTGTTTGGTCCGAAACAGACGTTTGAGCACATACCCCTGCTGCAGGAACGCCATCGCCACAGACTCTGATCACAGACTCTGATCACAGACTCTGATCACAGACTCTGATCACAGACTCTGATCACAGACTTTGATCACAGACTCTGATCACAGACTCTGATCACAGACTCTGATCACAGACTCTGATCACAGACTCTGATCACAGACTCTGATCACAGACTCTGATCACAGACTCTGATCACAGACTTTGATCACAGACTCTGATCACAGACTCTGATCACAGACTCTGATCACAGACTCTGATCACAGACTCTGATCACAGACTCTGATCACAGACTCTGATCACAGACTCTGATCACAGACTCTGATCACAGACTCTGATCACAGACTCTGATCACAGACTCTGATCACAGACTCTGATCACAGACTTTGATCACAGACTCTGATCACAGACTCTGATCACAGACTCTGATCACAGACTCTGATCACAGACTCTGATCACAGACTCTGATCACAGACTCTGATCACAGACTCTGATCACAGACTCTGATCACAGACTCTGATCACAGACTCTGATCACAGACTCTGATCACAGACTCTGATCACAGACTCTGATCACAGACTCTGATCACAGACTCTGATCACAGACTCTGATCACAGACTCTGATCACAGACTTTGATCACAGACTAACTCTGCTCTGGACCATGGGGAGAACCATGGAAAAGGCAGAGGGAGACGCCCAGAAGTCCTTCTGATTATTTCATGAGGATGTTTCTATGTTGGGCAGTTGGCTGTTGCTATGGAGACGGTCATGTGGCTCCGTTGGATTCGTTCTACTTTCCGTTCGACAAAGCTGTATTTTGTAACCGCTTCATGGTTTGGGAATGAGTCACTTTCCTTTCATTTGGAGAATACTTAGTTTGAGCAACAGTGAAAACATGTTACAGAAACAGAAATGTCACTTTATAAATAAAAATTTCAGTTTGTTCTCTTCAGGACCTACGGCCAGACCAAGGAGAGATTCATGCAATGTTTTATAAACTAAACACGACCATGAACCGTTAGGGCATGGTCACATAGTTTTTTACAAACCAACTGGGCCAAGTGGCCCGGATCGTCGCCACAGTGAAAACGGCCCGCGGTCACACGTGTTTTTGCAAGCGAGCTACTGTGCTGTAGTACCACGCTCGGTCCAGCTGGTGGCGCTAATACTAACTTTAGCGACAACCTCGTTGTCCGAGTTAAGTTTCCATTTCTCTTCCTGTTTACATTTTGCTACTGTAGCTAACTGCTAATGTCCACAGGAGGCGTTACAGCACGTACGCGTCATACGCGCAGCAGACACGCAGCAGACACGCAGCAGACACGCAGCAGACACGCGTAACATTTTTCCATGTAAACCAATGGTGATATTTACACTACTAGTGTCATACGCGCGTATAACGGACGTGTGACGGACGCATGACGCACATATGACGCACGTATGACGGACGCATGCATGACATACATATGACGGACGCATGACATACATATGATGGACGCATGACGCACATATGACGGACGCATGACGCACATATGACGGACGCATGACATACATATGATGGACGCATGACGCACATATGACGGACGCATGACATACATATGATGGACGCATGACATACATATGACGGACGCATGACGCACATATGACGGACGCATGACATACATATGATGGACGCATGACGCACATATGACGGACGCATGACATACATATGACGGACGCATGACGCACATATGACGGACGCATGACATACATATGACGGACGCATGACGCACATATGACGGACGTATGACGGACGCATGACGCACATATGACGGACGTATGACGGACGCATGACGCACATATGACGGACGTATGACGGACGCATGACGGACGTATGACGGACGTATGACGGACGCATGACGCACATATGACGGACGTATGACGGACGCATGATGCACATATGACGGACGTATGACGGACGCATGATGCACATATGACGGACATATGACGCACATATGACGGACGCATGACATACATATGACGGACATATGACGGACGCATGACGCACATATGACGGACGCATGACATACATATGACGGACGCATGACGCACATATGACGGACGTATGACGGAGGCATGACGCACATATGACGGACGTATAACGGACGCATGACGCACATATGACGGACGTGTGACATACGTATTGACACGAGGCTGCGCCTAATTTAGGATGGATTTCTAATTTTGTGCGCGCAGCAACGCGTCTCCCATTGAAAACACATCTGAAACATGTTTTTTCTAGCGGTCCTTGCTTTAGATTGCATTTACACGCGCACGCACGCACGCACACACACACACACACACACACATGTATCTAAACATTAGCAGGACTGGCAGGTTTTACAGTGATTCTGGACATCGTTTTTTTTTCTTTCATAAAGTCTGGCGTCTGGCCAAACCAGCGCACAAACACATGCATGTGATTTGTGTTGCTCTACATCAGTCTCTGGCCCGTACTGTCCTCTACACTGCTCCATAGACTACACAGGGACAGCATCAGAGGCCGCGAACCTGCGCACGGCCTGTGTAGATACAGCCGAGTAACACATGCGCGCTGTTAACGCCTACTGTGGAAATTCCCTGTAACAGCTGCTGTAGCTAACCCAGAATCAGAATCAGAATAATTTTTATTGCCATGTACTGTAAGTAACAGGAAGTCACAGACTTGGAAATTGCTTTGGCTCAGTGCAACAGTCAGAAAGAGATAATAAAAATAAAGAATAAAAAACACTTCTAAAGAATACATTTAAAATAGAATTATTTAAAATAGAATTATTACGATTACAGTTGCTATTTACAATATCCAAGTGCACATGGTGCACACAATGTAAGGTGACAGCAGTACAGTGAAGTAAAGTGACGTATGATGGGCAGTAAAGTGACTTTATAAAGGGCGGGAGGACAGGTTAAGAAGTGTTCAAGAGTCCAACAGCAGAGGGGAAGAAACTGTTCTTGTGGCGGGAGGTTCTAGTCCTGATGGACCGCAGTCTCCTGCCTGAGGGGAGTGGTTGGAATAGTCCATGTGCAGGGTGAGAGGGGAGTGGTTGGAATAGTCCATGTGCAGGTGAGAGGGGAGTGGTTGGAATAGTCCATGTGCAGGTGAGAGGGGTCGGCTGTGATACGACCAGCCCGGCCTCGAGCTCGGGCGACGTACAGGTCCTGCAGCGATGGAAGGCTGCGGCCGATCACTTCCTCTGCAGAGCGCACAATGCACTGTAGTCTCTGTTTGTCCCTGACTGTGGCTCCAGCGAACCACACGGTGATGGAGGAGGTGATGGAGGAGGTGATGGAGGAGGTGATGGAGGAGGTGATGGAGGAGGTGATGGAGGAGGTGATGGTGGAGGTGATGGAGGAGGTGATGGAGCCCCTCACACTGACCCCCCTGATCTGGGCTTTACAGCGGGCCTTGGCCCAAAACTCCAACCGTGCCCAAGCCCAAACCCTAACACTAACCCAAATCGTGAAGTGGGCTCTGGCCCACTTTAACTGCTTTAACCTGCTCTGGAATATCTTTTCATCCATTGTAAACCATTTTACTCCCCTCGTGAAATTGTTTCATTCATTCTTGCCTCTGTTTACATACCGCCATGCGCGGACGCAGAGCAAGTACTGTGTATGGAACGTTTATACCCGGACTCTCTGATTATTATCCTGGGGGATTTTAATAAGGGAAACTTGAGCCAGGAATTACCCAAATACAGACAGTTTATCAAATGCCCGACCAGAGAGGAGAACACTCTGGATCACTGCTACACCACCGTGCGCGGAGCTTTTCGCGCTGTTCCCAAGGCAGCCCTCGGCTTCTCAGATCACTCCATGATACATCTGGTTCCTGCTTACAGACAGAGACTAAAGCTCTCGAAACCTGCAATGAGGAGCTCCAAAGTGTGGTCTGATGAAGCTGTGGAAGAGCTGCATGCATGGAATCTACAGACTGGGACCTTTTCAGAGCTGCCACAGATAGTTTGGATGAATACACGGACACTGTGACGTCATACATTCACTTCTGTGAGGATAGCATCATTCCAACAAGGACCAGGGTCATCTATAAACAACGACAAACCCTGGTTCACTGCTAAACTCCGGCAGCTCAGGAAAGCAAAGGAGTCTGCTTTCAGGGAGGGGGACCGCAGCGGCTACAAAGCAGCTAAATATCAGTTCAGGAAAGAACTGAAAGCAGCCAAGTCCCGGCACAGAGAACGACTACAGGAGCAGTTTGGTAACAACGATACTGCTTCTGTCTGGAGGGGCCTACGGGAGATCACCAACTACAAACCCAAAGCCCCCCCCTGTGCTGACGACCACAAGCTAGCTGACGATCTGAACTTATTTTTCAGTCGCTTTGATGCTGCCCCTGACACCTCTCCCTCCCCCACCCCCCACTACTCTAACGACCCACCCATCAGCCCTGCCCCCAGCCTAACAATAGCCTCTAAAGAGATTAAACAACTCTTCCTGAGGCTGCACCCCCGCAAAGCTCCTGGCCCGGACCACGTGTCTCCGGCCACTCTGAGACACTGCGCCAGTGAGCTTACTCCTGTGTTCACGGACATTTTCAACACCTCTCTGCAGTCCTGCCATGTCCCGGCCTGCTTCAAATCCTCCATCATCGTCCCCGTCCCGAAGAAGCCCAGGATCACAGGACTCAATGACTACAGACCTGTAGCACTTACGTCTGTCGTCATGAAGTCATTTGAACGCCTGGTTCTCTCCCATCTCAAGTCCCTCACCTCCCCCCTCCTGGACCCCCTGCAGTTCGCCTACAGAGCCAACAGATCTGTAGACGACGCCATTAACCTGGCCCTCCACCAGAGGTGGGACAAAGTCATTGTTTAGCAAGTCACAAGTCAGTCTCAATTCATTGCCCTCAAGTCCCGAGTCAAGTCACGAGTCAAGACAGGCAAGTCCCGAGTCGAGTCCAAGTCAAAGGCCAACAAATCTCAAGTCAGTCCCAAGTCCTACGGTTTGACTTTCGAGTCCTCTCGAGTCTTTTTGACCGCGATTTGTTTCTTGTTGGTCTCCACCTACTTTTGTAGGCAAACAAAATAATGTTAGGAATCATTTTGCTGGTGCATTCTCGTTGGTCTCTGACCCATGGACTAACAGTTTGTTCCATGTCGTTGGCTGCTGGTAAATCAAAACTATCTACGTGATCTAATTGGATGTTGTGCCAGATGCAGGCTCAGTTACACATGCACAGACCACACATAAAATCAGAGCAGTCCATGTCAACATACTTTTTATCTTTGGGGTTTTTAATGGGAAGTAGCAAGTGCAGCATATATGAATATGAGTATTGGGCTAGGACCTGTATCTATATAATCAGTTTAATGTCCGTAGTGGTTATTGTTCCAAAGGACTGAAGGGACCAATGGAGGGGAAGGAACCTGGCCTGTATGAACTGGACCAGCATTAGTAATATCTCATAATTACCAATATATCATTACATAATAAAATGTCTCATATAAATTAATTCAATCAGTCAAAGCACTGATTCTCATATCAATGCACCATAAACAATAGTGCAAATATTAATCTAGCTTAGTGCACATAATCAAAACAACTATCTAATGTATGCAAACTTTAGCAGGAGGAGCACAGCAAAAACATACTCATAATAATAGGCCTCGGTGCGCACACAGAAAAATATAAGAAATAGCTAACAGAGCAGCGCAGGCTAGCGCTAGTTTGACTCACCAGTTCCTCTTTAAAACACGGCACAGAGTGTGACAACTGCGTCGATTCAATTGTATGAGGCGCCTGTAGTGAAAGCATATCAATTACGGTTTGTAGAACAAAATATGACGTTAGGTCGCGATAAATACCTGCAGCTCGCTCATTTCCAGCTCCCCTAGACAACACACCCACCGGTGAATGCAGTCCGCTTGTTTAGGGAAGTGTTGCTGCGCGAACTGCGGGGAACTCACGTTCGAACTCTCGCGCGAGCGCTACAACTACCGCGAGGCTTTGTTTCTTCAGAGACGGCATAGATAGAAAGAGAGATGCGGAGAAAGGTAAAAATGGCCCGGGTTACGCAAGTCTTTGCAAGTCAATTGGCGCAAGTCCAAGTGAAAGTCAGAGTCATTGATGTTAAAGTCCAAGTCGAGTTGCAAGTCTTTTTATATTTGGTCAAGTCGAGTCTAAAGTCATCAAAATCATGACTCGAGTCTGACTCGAGTCCAAGTCACATGACTCGAGTCCACACCTCTGCCCTCCACCACATCCTACAGCACCTGGACTCCCCGGGGACCTACGCCAGGGTCCTGTTCGTGGACTTCAGCTCTGCCTTCAACACAATCCTGCCATCCCTGCTCCAGGACAAGCTCTCCCAGCTCAACGTGCCCGATTCCACCTGCAGGTGGATCACTGACTTCCTGACGGACAGGAAGCAGCGAGTGCGTCTGGGGAAGAATGTCTCGGACTCACGGATTATAAATACAGGAGCCCCACAGGGCTGTGTTCTTTCTCCCCTGCTCTTCTCCCTGTACACCAACCACTGCACCTCCAGCCACGACTCCGTGAAGCTGATCAAGTTCGCGGACGACACCACCCTCATTGGACTCATCTCCAACAACGATGAGTCCGCCTACAGGAGGGAGGTGGACCGGCTGGTGTCCTGGTGTCTCCTACAGGAGGGAGGTGGACCGGCTGGTGTCCTGGTGTCTCCTACAGGAGGGAGGTGGACCGGCTGGTGTCCTGGTGTCTCCTACAGGAGGGAGGTGGACCGGCTGGTGTCCTGGTGTCTCCTACAGGAGGGAGGTGGACCGGCTGGTGTCCTGGTGTCTCCTACAGGAGGAGGTGGACCGGCTGGTGTCCTGGTGTCTCCTACAGGAGGGAGGTGGACCGGCTGGTGTCCTGGTGTCTCCTACAGGAGGGAGGTGGACCGGCTGGTGTCCTGGTGTCTCCTACAGGAGGGAGGTGGACCGGCTGGTGTCCTGGTGTCTCCTACAGGAGGGAGGTGGACCGGCTGGTGTCCTGGTGTCTCCTACAGGAGGGAGGTGGACCGGCTGGTGTCCTGGTGTCTCCTACAGGAGGGAGGTGGACCGGCTGGTGTCCTGGTGTCTCCTACAGGAGGGAGGTGGACCGGCTGGTGTCCTGGTGCAGTGGTAACAACCTGGAGCTGAACGCCCAGAAGACAGTGGAGATGATTGTGGACTTGAGGAAGAGCACTGTCCCCCCGCCCCCACCCTCCGTGATGGACTCCCCCATCACCTCTGTGGAGTCCTTCCGTTTCCTGGGCACCACCATCACCCAGGACCTCAAGTGGGAGCCGACCATCACCTCCTCATCAAGAAGGCCCAGCAGAGGATGTACTTCCTGCGGCAGCTCAGGAAAGCCAAGCTGCCTGCACAGATGTTGGTGCAGTTCTACACGGCCATCATCGAGTCCATCCTCACCTCCTCCATCACCTCCTCCACCTCCTCCATCACCTCCTCCATCACCTCCTCCATCACCTCCTCCATCACCGTGTGGTTCGCTGGAGCCACAGTCAGGGACAAACAGAGACTACAGTGCATTGTGCGCTCTGCAGAGGAAGTGATCGGCCGCAGCCTTCCATCGCTGCAGGACCTGTACGTCGCCCGAGCTCGAGGCCGGGCTGGTCGTATCACAGCCGACCCCTCTCACCTGCACATGGACTATTCCAACCACTCCCCTCTCACCTGCACATGGACTATTCCAACCACTCCCCTCTCACCTGCACATGGACTATTCCAACCACTCCCCTCTCACCTGCACATGGACTATTCCAACCACTCCCCTCTCACCTGCACATGGACTATTCCAACCACTCCCCTCTCACCTGCACATGGACTATTCCAACCACTCCCCTCTCACCTGCACATGGACTATTCCAACCACTCCCCTCTCACCTGCACATGGACTATTCCAACCACTCCCCTCTCACCTGCACATGGACTATTCCAACCACTCCCCTCAGGCAGGAGGCTGCGGTCCATCAGGACTAGAACCTCCCGCCACAAGAACAGTTTCTTCCCCTCTGCTGTTGGACTCTTGAACACTTCTTAACCTGTCCCCCCGCCCTTTATAAAGTCACTTTACTGCCCATCATACGTCACTTTACTTCACTGTACTGCTGTCACCTTACATTGTGTGCACCACGTGCACTTGGATATTGTAAATAGTAACTGTAACTCTATTTTAAATTTAAATTTATTCTTTAGAAGTGTTTTTGATTCTTATTTTTATTATCTCTTTCTGACTGTTGCACTGAGCCAAAGCAATGTCCAAGTCTGTGACCTCCTGTTACTTACGTGGCAATAAAAATGATTCTGATTCTGATTCTGAGATTGTAAAAGGTCATGATAAAGGAGTTTGTATTATCTTCTGAGAAGCGTGAGTGAAGAGAGTGAGGTTAAAGCTCAGGGACGTGGGATGACTAACTCTGCTCTTATTCTCCCCGAGTACCACAAGCTCAAACTAAAAGTTCATTATTTTCTTATTGTGTCGTTAAAACCTTTGACACTAAACGCTGCTCACAGAAGTGTGTGTCGTATTTACCGCTCAAACTCGATCCTCAGGAGGCGTTCTCTCTCCAGGATGGCCACATGGAGGCGCCCCCACTCCTTCTCTACGTCAAACGGGTGGAAACTGGGCGGTACCTTCAGCTGTCCTGCCTGCACTGCCTCCTACAGGCACAACACAGCAATTTCAGAAAAATCTCTAACCCTAACACTCGACATGATTGGTCCATTTACAAACTGTGAAAAGTACAAACACATGTAGGAAATACCAACTTTCTGTCACTTTGAGATCTCCATTCTCACAGCGACAGAGTTATTTACTGTCACATAATGTTTCTCTGTACTCTCTGGTTTTGTTTCTTCACAAAACATCATTAAAACTGTTTTTGTTTGTTTGGTTGTTCTCTGGTGCAAACGTTTGCACAATTATTCCAATGTGGTTTTACTGCAAATGGTAAAACATGAATAAGTCTGTCTGTCTGTGTGTGTGCGTCTGTGTATATCTGTGTCTATGTGTGTGTGTGTATGTGGGTGGTGTGTGTATGTGTGTCTCCGTGTGTGTCTGTGTGTGTCTCTGTGTGTGTGTGTGTATGTGTGTGTGTCTCTGATAAAACTCACTTCAAAGGACTTGAAGATGACCTTTGACCTGTTCTTGTCGGACTCTTTCGCCGGGAGCTCGGTTTCTTTGAACTTTAAAAACTGTCGCCACAAAACCTGCAACAGTCACAGAAAGATGAGATTAAAACATTATTTTGATGTTATTTATTTATATTGTTATGAAAATTGTTAATAATGAACTGTTTCTGACTCATGATGACTTTGTAAAGTTTAAAAGTACAAACAGTAAGATCAGACCTTCAAAATATACTTTGTTTTGTCATATAGATCAGTGGTTCCCAAAGTGGGGGTCCCGACCCCCCGGGGGGTCGCGGGAACCCCTGGGGGGGTTGCAAGATGATTTCCACACAAACAAAAAAAAAAGATTATTTTTTTTTTGAGCAAATATAAAGCCCTTAAATATTTATTTAGCATTTGATTTGATTCAAAAGGACTACTTGTTAAATTGTGTTTGGAGACTATAATATATTTTAATAACGTTAGTAATTTTGTCCCAGTCATTGCAGCGTCAATCAAAATCATCACGTAACACAGCTCACATCATGCGCAGCGACAAAGCGTGTCCTGCTGTTGTTTGCAAAAACTAAAGGTGTTTGGAGGCTACAAATAAATAATACTAAGTCACTTGTATCAGGGGTCAGGCTGATGGTGCGAAGAGAGGGAGAGAGGGCAGAGGAGGGAGAGAGGGCAGAGGAGGGAGAGAGGGCAGAGGAGGGAGAGAGGGCAGAGGAGGGAGAGAGGGCAGAGGAGGGAGAGAGGGCAGAGGAGGGAGAGAGGGCAGCGGAGGGAGGGAGGACAGCGGTAGAACAGCGCGTTAAAGAGGCCCGGCTTTTCGGAGTCAAAGGTAAAGAGGTCCGCACATTAAAAGCGGGTGGCCGGTTTATGCCTTTACTGACAGTAACTTTGGAAAGAGAAGCCGCGGGGATGAACCGCATAAAGTAACAGCAGAAAGCGTTACTGACTCCGGAAAGCCGGCCCACTTTACCGCGGTAGGAGAACAGTGAGGGCGAGCCGCAAGAAATGCGCTCCACTTCTGCTGAGGAGGGAGCCCACCAAGCCCATCACTGTGTCACTACATGAGTAAAAATATGCAAGCCTCCTTTTTTGGGCTGGACAGTGCAGCTCGGTAGTGGCGTGAGTCTCTAGAAAGCGTTACTCCGTATCAAGGAAATACATGCTCATTTCATGTGACGAAAGGGCTGTTGGGGGGGGTCGCGGGTTAGCAGGGCATTTATGATGGGGGTCGCGGGCTAAAAACTTTGGGAACCCCTGATATAGATTACCACAGATTACCATAAATTACCACAAATTACCACAGATTACCACACATTACCATATATTACCATATTTCCATAGATTACCATATTACCATAGATTACCATATTACCATAGATTACCATATTACCATAGATTACCATATTACCATAGATTACCATATTACCATAAATTACCACATTACCATAGAACCATAGATTGACAGCTATGACCTTGATCTCCTCGTAGCGGTATATAAATAAACATTACTTACTTACTTACTATATTTATATACAGTATATATATATATATTTGTGATTGACAGCTGTCACCTCGATCTCCTCGTAGCTGGAGGGAAACTTCTTCTCCTCAAACACCAGGATGTGATGTCGCATCCACTGCTGCAGTGTGGTCAGCAGCTCGCAATACTGCTGCCAGCGCAACTCCAACTCCTGAGAGACAGGACCATGTGAGGACCATGCAGAGACAGGACCATGTGAGGACAATGATGAGGCAGGACCATGTGAGGACCATGCAGAGACAAGACCATGTGAGGACCATGAAGAGGCAGGACCATGTGAGGACCATGCAGAGACTGGACCATGTGAGGACCATGCAGAGATAGGACCATGTGAGGATCATGTGGACTTTACAGAGTAACTGCTCACGTTAGCTCGCACGCCGTCCTCGGCGCCGGGGACTCTGGGAACGGCGTCGTACAGAGACGACACATACGTGATAATGGACTTCTCATCAGGATGAGGCACATCCACATCTGAAGGACATGAGATAAACGTTTTTAACTGAGGAACATGAGATAAACGCTGTTAACTGAGGAACATGAGATAAACGTTTTTAACTGAGGAACATGAGATAAACGCTTTTAACTGAGGAACATGAGATAAACGCTGTTAACTGAGGAACATGAGATAAACGTTTTTAACTGAGGAACATGAGATAAACGCTTTTAACTGAGGAACATGAGATAAACGCTTTTAACTGAGGAACTTGAGATAAACGCTTTTAACTGAGGAACTTGAGATAAACGCTTTTAACTGAGGAACATGAGATAAACGCTTTTAACTGAGGAACTTGAGATAGACGCTTTTAACTGAGGAACATGAGATAAGCGCTTTTAACTGGGGAACATGAGATAAACGCTCTTAACTGAGGAACTTGAGATAAACGCTTTTAACTGAGGAACTTGAGATAAACGCTTTTAACTGAGGAACATAAGATAAACGCTTTTAATTGAGGAACTTGAGATAAACGCTTTTAACTGAGGAACTTGAGATAAACGCTTTTAACTGAGGAACTTGAGATAAACGCTTTTAACTGAGGAACTTGAGATAAACTGTTTTAACTGAGGAACATGAGATAAACGCTTTTGACTGAGGAACATGAGATAAACGCTTTTGACTGAGGAACATGAGATAAAAGCTTTTAACTGAGGAACTTGAGATAAACGTTTTTAACTGAGGAACTTGAGAAACGCTTTTAACTGAGGAACTTGAGATGAACGCTTTTAACTGAGGAACTTGAGATAAACGCTTTTAACTGAGGAACTTGAGATAAACGCTTTTAACTGAGGAACTTAAGATAAACGCTTTTAACTGAGGAACATGAGATAAATGCTTTTAACTGAGGAACATGAGATAAATGCTTTTAACTGAGGAACATGAGATAAACGCTTTTAACTGAGGAACTTGAGATAAACGCTTTTGACTGAGGAACTTGAGATAAACGCTTTTAACTGAGGGACATGAGATAAACGCTTTTAACTGAGGGACATGAGATAGACGCACTCAAAGACGCTTAACTACACACATGGTGATGAGCTAAATATAGCCACAGCTGCCCTGGGGCACACTGGCAGAAGCAAGGCATCTACTATGTGCCTTCGGCTCCTCCCCCATCACCCATTCACCACGGAGTTTTTAGGTTTAAGTTGTTTTAAATCAATATTGAAATTAAAAATGTCTCTGACCTGAGGTGTCATACAGACACTTCTATGACATCACAGACAGT
>OZ035838.1:40340403-40345403 GCA_964034765.1 Knipowitschia caucasica
CCATACATAACCATATATACTATAACCTATATAACCATATATAACATACAACCATACATAACCATATATACTATATAACCTATATAACCATATATAACATACAACCATACATAACCATATATACTATAACCTATATAACCATATATAACATACAACCATACATAACCATATATACTATATAACCTATATAACCATATATAACATACAACCATACATAACCATATATACTATATAACCTATATAACCATATATAACATACAACCATACATAACCATATATACTATAACCTATATAACCATATATAACATACAACCATACATAACCATATATACTATATAACCTATATAACCATATATAACATACAACCATACATAACCATATATACTATAACCTATATAACCATATATAACATACAACCATACATAACCATATATACTATATAACCTATATAACCATATATAACATACATAGCCACAGCAGATCAAACAGATAAATGGGATTAAATAATTTTAATTTTAATCTAAGGTTAACGCAGCAGGACTTAAAGCTTTACGTAAACACAGAGGAATATGGAGCCTGCAGCGAGACAGGTCCCAACAGGAGAAGGATCCACAGAAGTCTTTAGGGTCAACGAGACGAATGAGAACAAACGTTAAGGAGAAAGATTAGAAACATTAAAAAGTAAATAGAATATAGAATACTAAATATTATTAACATTAAAAAGTGAATAAACTGTCATTTTGTAAAGTATCATCTTTTTAATGAGATGTAAGACCAGGACCAAACGCCTGGACTCTTTCAGAGTCACATGGTCTCGCTCTCTCTGTGATCCTGGTGTCACAGTCACATGGTTTCGCTCTCTCTGTGGCTCTCTACTGTGTGGTCCTGGTGTCACAGTCACATGGTTTCGCTCTCTCTGTGATCCTGGTGTCACAGTCACATGGTCTCGCTCTCTCTGTGATCCTGGTGTCACAGTCACATGGTTTCGCTCTCTCTGTGATCCTGGTGTCACAGTCACATGGTTTCGCTCTCTCTGTGATCCTGGTGTCACAGTCACATGGTTTCGCTCTCTCTTGTGATCCTGGTGTCACAGTCACATGGTTTCGCTCTCTGTGTGATCCTGGTGTCACAGTCACATGGTTTCGCTCTCTCTGTGATCCTAGTGTCACAGTCACATGGTTTCGCTCTCTCTGTGATCCTGGTGTCACAGTCACATGGTTTCGCTCTCTCTGTGATCCTGGTGCAGTCACATGGTTTCGCTCTCTCTGTGGTCCTGGTGTCACAGTCACATGGTTTCGCTCTCTCTGTGGTCCTGGTGTCACAGTCACATGGTTTCGCTCTCTCTGTGATCCTGGTGTCACAGTCACATGGTTTCGCTCTCTCTGTGGTCCTGGTGTCACAGTCACATGGTTTCGCTCTCTGTGTGATCCTGGTGTCACAGTCACATGGTTTCGCTCTCTCTGTGATCCTGGTGTCACAGTCACATGGTTTCGCTCTCTCTGTGATCCTGGTGTCACAGTCACATGGTTTCGCTCTCTCTGTGGTCCTGGTGTCACAGTCACATGGTTTCGCTCTCTGTGTGATCCTGGTGTCACAGTCACATGGTTTCGCTCTCTCTGTGATCCTGGTGTCACAGTCACATGGTTTCGCTCTCTCTGTGATCCTGGTGTCACAGTCACATGGTTTCGCTCTCTCTGTGGTCCTGGTGTCACAGTCACATGGTTTCGCTCTCTGTGTGATCCTGGTGTCACAGTCACATGGTTTCGCTCTCTCTGTGATCCTGGTGTCACAGTCACATGGTTTCGCTCTCTCTGTGATCCTGGTGTCACAGTCACATGGTTTCGCTCTCTCTGTGATCCTGGTGTCACAGTCACATGGTTTCGCTCTCTCTGTGATCCTGGTGGTTACATTTGTCTTTGGTCTTTGTAAATCCAGATATGAGCCGTTGACCAATTAGATTCCTTAACTCGTGGGGAAACTCCAGCGTGCCATAGCAACCGTGTTAGCAACAGGGGCACGGACAAATGCCCATATAAGGAAAGTATATCCAGCTCCATGATAAACTTGCTGAAGTCTAGAGTAAATCTTCCTGATCCTGGAGACGTTAGACTTAGTCTGAAAGTTGGATTTCACTTTAATTTGACACATTCCAAACGTCCTTTGGTGAAAGTCGACACGAGTCTAAACAAGTCCCAGAGCTTTCACATCATCAACACATCCTTTGGTCCCAGGATGAAAACCAGTTCGATCTGGTTCACAGCCTACGGCCACGTAGTAAGTCATCTTTAATTGTATAGCGCCTAAACTTGTTTTATCATTCCCAGCCACTGCTGCCATCGCACCCTCTGACCCCTGTCCTCTGACCCCTCACCTGTGCTTGTGGATGATGCTCTGACCCCTCACCTGTGCTTGTGGATGATGACCTCTGACCCCTCACCTGTGCTTGTGGATGATGCTCTGACCCCTCACCTGTGCTTGTGGATGATGACCTCTGACCCCTCACCTGTGCTTGTGGATGATGCTCTGACCCCTCACCTGTGCTTGTGGATGATGCTCTGACCCCTCACCTGTGCTTGTGGATGATGACCTCTGACCCCTCACCTGTGCTTGTGGATGATGACCTCTGACCCCTCACCTGTGCTTGTGGATGATGACCTCTGACCCCTCACCTGTGCTTGTGGATGATGGCCCCTGACCTCTGGCCCCTCACCTGTGCTTGTGGATGATAACCTCTGACCCCTCACCTGTGCTTGTGGATGATGGCCCCTGACCTCTGACCCCTCACCTGTGCTTGTGGATGATAACCTCTGACCCCTCACCTGTGCTTGTGGATGATGGCCCCTGACCTCTGACCCCTCACCTGTGCTTGTGGATGATAACCTCTGACCCCGCACCTGTGCTTGTGGATGATGACCTCTGACCCCTCACCTGTGCTTGTGGATGATGGCGTTGAAGAGCTTCCCGTCCCTCCAGCTCGAGGTGAAGTCTTTGCAGCCGAGTCCCTGATAATTCTCCACCATCCTCTGGGACCACAGCAGCAGCCGCTCTTTGGCCGTCATGTCATCGGACTGACCGTTCACCTGGATGTCCGAGATCTGGCAACCAAGGACAACGGTAAAAACACATGCAGATCTGGCAACCAAGGACAAGAGTAAAAACACATGTAGATCTGGCAACCGAGGACAAGAGTAAGAACACATGTAGATCTGGCAACCGAGGACAAGAATAAGAACACATGTAGATCTGGCAACCAAGGACAAGAGTAAGAACACATGCAGATCTGGCAACCGAGGATAAGAGTAAGAACACATGCAGATCTGGCAACCGAGGACAAGAGTAAAAACACATGCAGATCTGGCAACCGAGGACAAGAGTAAGAACACATGCAGATCTGGCAACCGAGGACAAGAGTAAGAACACATGCAGATCTGGCAATCGAGGACAAGAGTAAAAACACATGCAGATCTGGCAACCGAGGACAAGAGTAAGAACACATGCAGATCTGGCAACCGAGGACAAGAGTAAGAACACATGCAGATCTGGCAACCGAGGACAAGAGTAAAAACACATGCAGATCTGGCAACCGAGGACAAGAGTAAGAACACATGCAGATCTGGCAACCGAGGACAAGAGTAAGAACACATGCAGATCTGGCAACCGAGGACAAGAGTAAGAACACATGCAGATCTGGCAACCGAGGACAAGAGTAAGAACACATGTAGATCTGGCAACCAAGGACAAGAGTAAGACCACATGTAGATCTGGCAACCGAGGACAAGAGTAAGAACACATGCAGATAAAACACATACTTTAATAAACGATTATTAGATTGATTTGTTGTTTAGATCCGAAAGGTCGAAGAACCTTGGATCTTTGGGAACCTTTGAAGAACCTCATCATGGAGAGACTCGTTACGTTCAGTTTGATTTAAAATACTTTGTTAAAACATTTAGATTTCTGTCGTAATAGAGTTATTAACAAATGGACATTTATTGTATCATTAAATAAAAGGAAATATGGCATTAAACTGGTGTTTACTGGAGGCTCGTTCTTTCTCTCTCAGATGGCCTTTACAGAGCTTGGCATAGATTATCTTGGCCTAAATTAGTTTGGCATAGATTATCTTGGCCTAGGTTAGTTTGGCATAGATTATCTTGGCCTAGGTTAGTTTGGCATAGATTATAGGAAAGTATATTTTCCGAAAAACTGGTTACTTCCAGATTGAAGTGAGTCATGTTTTAACCCACAGCTCTTTCATGAAACATTTTGGAACCACACTAATGTTTATTTATCAGTTCATGAATGAACAGAAAATGACTCTGAAACAGTTTCACAAACTCTCAACACAGAGTTTCCAGAGTTTCCAGAAGCCGTTGTTCTGAGTCTCTGTGGAAACAGTCTTTGGTTCATGAGTCATAAACACGGGAAGGAAAAGGGCGGAAAGAAAGTCATTTGTTCCTATTCTGTGAAAGGAAACCGCAGAGCTCTGAGTCCTGCTCCTTTAGCTTCTGTAAACTGTAGTTAGACCAATACAGACTGATACAGACTGATACAGACTGACACAGACTTACACAGACTTACACAGACTGACTCAGACTTACACAGACTGACACAGACTGACACAGACTGATACAGACTGACTCAGACTTACACAGACTGATACAGACTGACACAGACTTACACAGACTTACACAGACTGACACAGACTGATACAGACTGACACAGACTTACACAGACTGACACAGACTGACTCAGACTTACACAGACTGACACAGACTGACAGAGACTGATACAGACTGACTCAGACTTACACAGACTGATACAGACTGACATAGACTGACAGAGACTGATACAGACTGACACAGACTTACACAGACTTACACAGACTGACACAGACTGATACAGACTGACACAGACTGATACAGACTGACACAGACTGACAGAGACTGATACAGACTGACACAGACTTACACAGACTTACACAGACTGACACAGACTGA
>OZ035838.1:40350403-40380403 GCA_964034765.1 Knipowitschia caucasica
ATAAACTGTCATTTTGTAAAGTATCATCTTTTTAATGAGATGTAAGACCAGGACCAAACGCCTGGACTCTTTCAGAGTCACATGGTCTCGCTCTCTCTGTGATCCTGGTGTCACAGTCACATGGTTTCGCTCTCTCTGTGGTCCTGGTGTCACAGTCACATGGTTTCGCTCTCTCTGTGATCCTGGTGTCACAGTCACATGGTCTCGCTCTCTCTGTGATCCTGGTGTCACAGTCACATGGTTTCGCTCTCTCTGTGATCCTGGTGTCACAGTCACATGGTTTCGCTCTCTCTGTGATCCTGGTGTCACAGTCACATGGTTTCGCTCTCTCTGTGGTCCTGGTGTCACAGTCACATGGTTTCGCTCTCTCTGTGATCCTGGTGTCACAGTCACATGGTCTCGCTCTCTCTGTGATCCTGGTGTCACAGTCACATGGTCTCGCTCTCTCTGTGATCCTGGTGTCACAGTCACATGGTTTCGCTCTCTCTGTGATCCTGGTGTCACAGTCACATGGTCTCGCTCTCTCTGTGATCCTGGTGTCACAGTCACATGGTTTCGCTCTCTGTGTGATCCTGGTGTCACAGTCACATGGTTTCGCTCTCTCTGTGATCCTAGTGTCACAGTCACATGGTTTCGCTCTCTCTGTGATCCTGGTGTCACAGTCACATGGTTTCGCTCTCTCTGTGATCCTGGTGTCACAGTCACATGGTTTCGCTCTCTCTGTGGTCCTGGTGTCACAGTCACATGGTTTCGCTCTCTCTGTGGTCCTGGTGTCACAGTCACATGGTTTCGCTCTCTCTGTGATCCTGGTGTCACAGTCACATGGTTTCGCTCTCTCTGTGGTCCTGGTGTCACAGTCACATGGTTTCGCTCTCTCTGTGATCCTGGTGGTTACATTTGTCTTTGGTCTTTGTAAATCCAGATATGAGCCGTTGACCAATTAGATTCCTTAACTCGTGGGGAAACTCCAGCGTGCCATAGCAACCGTGTTAGCAACAGGGGCACGGACAAATGCCCATATAAGGAAAGTATATCCAGCTCCATGATAAACTTGCTGAAGTCTAGAGTAAATCTTCCTGATCCTGGAGACGTTAGACTTAGTCTGAAAGTTGGATTTCACTTTAATTTGACACATTCCAAACGTCCTTTGGTGAAAGTCGACACGAGTCTAAACAAGTCCCAGAGCTTTCACATCATCAACACATCCTTTGGTCCCAGGATGAAAACCAGTTCGATCTGGTTCACAGCCTACGGCCACGTAGTAAGTCATCTTTAATTGTATAGCGCCTAAACTTGTTTTATCATTCCCAGCCACTGCTGCCATCGCACCCTCTGACCCCTGTCCTCTGACCCTTCACCTGTGCTTGTGGATGATGCTCTGACCCCTCACCTGTGCTTGTGGATGATGACCTCTGACCCCTCACCTGTGCTTGTGGATGATGCTCTGACCCCTCACCTGTGCTTGTGGATGATGACCTCTGACCCCTCACCTGTGCTTGTGGATGATGCTCTGACCCCTCACCTGTGCTTGTGGATGATGCTCTGACCCCTCACCTGTGCTTGTGGATGATGACCTCTGACCCCTCACCTGTGCTTGTGGATGATGACCTCTGACCCCTCACCTGTGCTTGTGGATGATGACCTCTGACCCCTCACCTGTGCTTGTGGATGATGGCCCCTGACCTCTGGCCCCTCACCTGTGCTTGTGGATGATAACCTCTGACCCCTCACCTGTGCTTGTGGATGATGGCCCCTGACCTCTGACCCCTCACCTGTGCTTGTGGATGATAACCTCTGACCCCTCACCTGTGCTTGTGGATGATGGCCCCTGACCTCTGACCCCTCACCTGTGCTTGTGGATGATAACCTCTGACCCCGCACCTGTGCTTGTGGATGATGACCTCTGACCCCTCACCTGTGCTTGTGGATGATGGCGTTGAAGAGCTTCCCGTCCCTCCAGCTCGAGGTGAAGTCTTTGCAGCCGAGTCCCTGATAATTCTCCACCATCCTCTGGGACCACAGCAGCAGCCGCTCTTTGGCCGTCATGTCATCGGACTGACCGTTCACCTGGATGTCCGAGATCTGGCAACCAAGGACAACGGTAAAAACACATGCAGATCTGGCAACCAAGGACAAGAGTAAAAACACATGTAGATCTGGCAACCGAGGACAAGAGTAAGAACACATGTAGATCTGGCAACCGAGGACAAGAATAAGAACACATGTAGATCTGGCAACCAAGGACAAGAGTAAGAACACATGCAGATCTGGCAACCGAGGATAAGAGTAAGAACACATGCAGATCTGGCAACCGAGGACAAGAGTAAAAACACATGCAGATCTGGCAACCGAGGACAAGAGTAAGAACACATGCAGATCTGGCAACCGAGGACAAGAGTAAGAACACATGCAGATCTGGCAATCGAGGACAAGAGTAAAAACACATGCAGATCTGGCAACCGAGGACAAGAGTAAGAACACATGCAGATCTGGCAACCGAGGACAAGAGTAAGAACACATGCAGATCTGGCAACCGAGGACAAGAGTAAAAACACATGCAGATCTGGCAACCGAGGACAAGAGTAAGAACACATGCAGATCTGGCAACCGAGGACAAGAGTAAGAACACATGCAGATCTGGCAACCGAGGACAAGAGTAAGAACACATGCAGATCTGGCAACCGAGGACAAGAGTAAGAACACATGTAGATCTGGCAACCGAGGACAAGAGTAAGAACACATGTAGATAAAACACATACTTTAATAAACGATTATTAGATTGATTTGTTGTTTAGATCCGAAAGGTCGAAGAACCTTGGATCTTTGGGAACCTTTGAAGAACCTCATCATGGAGAGACTCGTTACGTTCAGTTTGATTTAAAATACTTTGTTAAAACATTTAGATTTCTGTCGTAATAGAGTTATTAACAAATGGACATTTATTGTATCATTAAATAAAAGGAAATATGGCATTAAACTGGTGTTTACTGGAGGCTCGTTCTTTCTCTCTCAGATGGCCTTTACAGAGCTTGGCATAGATTATCTTGGCCTAAATTAGTTTGGCATAGATTATCTTGGCCTAGGTTAGTTTGGCATAGATTATAGGAAAGTATATTTTCCGAAAAACTGGTTACTTCCAGATTGAAGTGAGTCATGTTTTAACCCACAGCTCTTTCATGAAACATTTTGGAACCACACTAATGTTTATTTATCAGTTCATGAATGAACAGAAAATGACTCTGAAACAGTTTCACAAACTCTCAACACAGAGTTTCCAGAGTTTCCAGAAGCCGTTGTTCTGAGTCTCTGTGGAAACAGTCTTTGGTTCATGAGTCATAAACACGGGAAGGAAAAGGGCGGAAAGAAAGTCATTTGTTCCTATTCTGTGAAAGGAAACCGCAGAGCTCTGAGTCCTGCTCCTTTAGCTTCTGTAAACTGTAGTTAGACCAATACAGACTGATACAGACTGACACAGACTGATACAGACTGATACAGACTGACATAGACTGACAGAGACTGATACAGACTGACACAGACTGACTCAGACTTACACAGACTGACACAGACTGACAGAGACTGATACAGACTGACTCAGACTTACACAGACTGATACAGACTGACATAGACTGACAGAGACTGATACAGACTGACTCAGACTTACACAGACTGATACAGACTGACATAGACTGACAGAGACTGATACAGACTGATACAGACTGACACAGACTTACACAGACTGACACAGACTGATACAGACTGATACAGACTGACACAGACTTACACAGACTTACACAGACTGACACAGACTGATACAGACTGACACAGACTGATACAGACTGACACAGACTGACAGAGACTGATACAGACTGACACAGACTTACACAGACTTACACAGACTGACACAGACTGATACAGACTGACTCAGACTTACACAGACTGATACAGACTGACATAGACTGACAGAGACTGATACAGACTGACACAGACTTACACAGACTTACACAGACTGACACAGACTGATACAGACTGACTCAGACTTACACAGACTGACACAGACTGACAGAGACTGATACAGACTGACACAGACTGACACAGACTGACACAGACTGATACAGACTGATACAGACTGATACAGACTGATACAGACTGACACAGACTTACACAGACTTACACAGACTGACACAGACTGACACAGACTGACACAGACTGATACAGACTGACACAGACTTACACAGACTGATACAGACTGACACAGACTGATACAGAGTGACACAGACTGACACAGACTTACACAGACTGACACAGACTGACACAGACTGACACAGACTGATACAGACTGACACAGACTGATACAGACTGACACAGACTGATACAGAGTGACACAGACTGACACAGACTGACACAGACTGATACAGAGTGACACAGACTGATACAGACTGACATAGACTGACATAGACTGATACAGACTGATACAGACTGACATAGACTGATACAGACTGATACAGACTGACATAGACTGATACAGACTGAAACAGAGTGACACAGACTGATACAGACTGATACAGACTGATACAGACTGACAAAGACTAAAGCCTGGTTCACACGAGACGATTTTAAAATTGTCGGCCGATTTTTCTCTGTGTGAGACCCCACACAGGGAGATAAAAAATCACGGGTCTAACCACTTTGGTCGTACAGTGTGTGGTGCGCAGCCACACGGCAAAAATCACGCAAACCACACACGAACCGATTTCCCCCCCGAGTATTCACCGTTAATATAATACATCCATGGTATTCACATTCATGGGGGCGACAGTAGCTCAGTTGGTAGAGCATTGGCCTTCAGGCCTGAAGGTTGTGGGTTCAATTCCCACCTCGACACCTTCTCCACCGACTCCCACTGATGACTGCTGTCGTTGTGTCCTTGGGCAAGACACTTAACCCCACTTTGCCCAAAGCCCCCACTGTAAGATCAAGGCTATGCTCACAGTCAGAGAGCAGCCGTCCTCCTGTGGACTCACCACCTGCAGAGGGTCAGTGAGGGGCTGGTGCTATGAGACTTGGGTGGCATCTCTGACTGCCACCCCCCTGACCCAGAAATGGATTAAAGGGTAGAAAATGGATGGATGGATGGTATTCACAGATCAGACGGAAATCTCAGGTCTCGCGAGATCAAGCGTGACTTCAGAGTAAACATACATGGCGGACGAAGAGGATGCATTGGCGATAGTTTGTTTTTATCGGAGAAAAGACGTAATCAAAAGAAAAGGCGATGGTCACAGAAGTGTAGACAACACGAGCATGGACTATACTTGCTACATCGTGATATGGAGGCGTTTCCTCACCGCCTCGTCTCGTCTTCTGATTGGCTACACGCCGCAGTCATGGCAACGCGCACGTCTGTCCTCGGGGGACACCACATACGAAGAGAAATCAGGCCAAAACAATCCAACATGTTGGATATCCCCGATTT
Organism: Knipowitschia caucasica; assembly: GCA_964034765.1. Taxonomy (NCBI): domain Eukaryota; kingdom Metazoa; phylum Chordata; class Actinopteri; order Gobiiformes; family Gobiidae; genus Knipowitschia; species Knipowitschia caucasica. The sequence goes on from OZ035838.1 coordinate 40,355,877, forward strand.
GAGATCGGGAGCAGTCCCGATGTCCTTCCGTGCGACAAGTGCAGTCTTAACACACCACACACGGCAGGATAATCTGTAAGATTTTGTTACGGAAATCGGAGCGTTTCTTAAGATTGTCGTAAGGGGTAAATCGGGTCTAAATCGGCCTAAATATCCTGCCGTGTGAACCAGGCACACAGACTGATACAGACTGACACAGACTGACACAGACTGACACAGACTGACACAGACTGATACAGACTGACACAGACTGATACAGACTGACACAGACTGATACAGACTGACACAGACTGATACAGACTGACATAGACTGACAGAGACTGACACAGACTGACACAGACTGATACAGACTGACACAGACTGATACAGACTGACATAGACTGACAGAGACTGACACAGACTGACACAGACTGATACAGACTGACTCAGACTGATACAGACTGACACAGACTGATACAGAGTGACACAGACTGACACAGACTGATACAGACTGACACAGACTGACACAGACTGATACAGACTGACTCAGACTGATACAGACTGACACAGACTGATACAGTGACACAGACTGACTGATACAGACTGACAGAGACTGATACAGACTGACACAGTGTGTTTGGATATATATATACAGTGCCTTGAAAAGTATTCGGCCCCCTTGAACCTTTCAACATTTCGCCACATTTCAAGCTTCAAACAAAGATATACAAATTTAATTTTTTGTCAAGAATCAACAACAAGTGGGACACAATCGTGAAGTGGAACGAAATTTATTGGATAATTTAAACTTTTTTAACAAATAAAAAACTGAAAAGTGGGGCGTGCAATATTATTCGGCCCCTTGCGCGAATACTTTGTAGCGCCACCTTTTGCTGCAATTACAGCTGCAAGTCGCTTGGGGTATGTCTCTATCAGTTTTGCACATCGAGAGACTGGAATTCTTGGCCATTGTTCCTTGCAAAACAGCTCGAGCTCAGTGAGGTTGGATGGAGAGCGTTTGTGAACAGCAGTCTTCAGCTCTTTCCACAGATTCTCGATTGGATTCAGGTCTGGACTTTGACTTGGCCATTCTAACACCTGGATACGTCTATTTGTGAACCATTCCATTGTAGATTTGGCTTTATGTTTTGGATCATTGTCCTGTTGGAAGATAAATCTCCGTCCCAGTCTCAGGTCTTTTGCAGACTCCAACAGGTTTTCTTCCAGAATGGTCCTGTATTTGGCTCCATCCATCTTCCCATCAATTTTAGCCATCTTCCCTGTCCCTGCTGAAGAAAAGCAGGCCCAAAGCATGATGCTGCCACCACCATGTTTGACAGTGGGGATGGTGTGTTCAGGGTGATGAGCTGTGTTGCTTTTACGCCAAACATATCGTTTTGCATTGTGGCCAAAAAGTTTGATTTTGGTTTCATCTGACCAGAGCACCTTCTTCCACATGTTTGGTGTGTCTCCCAGGTGGCTTGTGGCAAACTTTAAACAGGACTTTTTATGGATATCTTTGAGAAATGGCTTTCTTCTTGCCACTCTTCCATAAAGGCCAGATTTGTGCAGTGCACGACTGATTGTTGTCCTATGGACAGACTCTCCCACCTCAGCTGTAGTTATCTGCAGTTCATCCAGAGTGATCATGGGCCTCTTGGCTGCATCTCTGATCAGTCTTCTCCTTGTTTGAGATGAAAGTTTGGAGGGACGGCCGGGTCTTGGTAGATTTGCAGTGGTCTGATACTCCTTCCATTTCAATATAATTGCGTGCACAGTGCTCCTTGAGATGTTTAAAGCTTGGGAAATCTTTTTGTATCCAAATCCGGCTTTAAACTTCTCCACAACAGTATCTCGGACCTGCCTGGTGTGTTCCTTTGTCTTCATGGTTCTCTCTGTGCTTTAAACAGAACCCTGAGACTATCAAAGAGCAGGTGCATTTATACGGAGACTTGATTACACACAGGTGCATTCTATTTATCATCATCAGTCATTTAGGACAACTGTCAGGAATGAACCAGACAGAGACGGATCGTGGTGCGCCAAACTCTGGAAGTTTATTTAAGTTTCTCTCAAGTTCCAGTGGTTTCAATTGTTTCTTTCTCTCAGACAGAATAAAGGCAGTACACCGTTTATATAGTCATTGTCACGTCACACATCGAAAGACGTACGTGTCACACAGAGACAGTCACATCATAGTCAAAATAATCAGAGTCCTTGTAGAGTCCTGCACGTAGGCCATATTGCTATTTAATACTAACACAACATTGGATCATTCAAAGATCCTCACTGAACTTCTGGACTGAGTTTGCTGCACTGAAAGTAAAGGGGCCAAATAATATTGCACGCCCCACTTTTCAGTTTTTTATTTGTTAAAAAAGTTTAAATTATCCAATAAATTTTGTTCTACTTCACGATTGTGTCCCACTTGTTGTTGATTCTTGACAAAAAATTAAATTTTTATATCTTTATGTTTGAAGCCTGAAATGTGGCGAAATGTTGAAAGGTTCAAGAGGGCCGAATACTTTCATGTATGTGTATGTATGTATGTATATATATACAGATATAGTGTGTGACATCACCTGGAAGTGCAGGATGATGGTCCAGATCAGACCCAGGGTCAGTTTGGGGTTGCCGTCGGCGATGTCATCATTCCGGATGTTCACGAGTTTCACCTGAAACAGAAACAATCAAATATGACACTAAGGATCAAAGATTAAAAAAGATCAAAAGAGTTTGGGCTGATTTATCTATAATATCTACCCTCAGCCCCACCCCATATTATATATCATATACTTATCATAGCAAAGGAAGGTTTCTCACTCATCATCTGTACTTCTTAGCAAGTTTTTCCGACGTTTCGTCCTCAAACCAGCGGACTTCTTCAGAGAATGAATTCTCAGACCGCGCGTTGGAGATTTATAACCTATGGGTGTGGTTAGCCACACCCTAATCCTGATACTAACTCATAAACAATCAAAGGTCTGATGTAGAAGGGAGCAGATCTAACGACCCTGCTGAGGCTAACGACCCTAACTCATTAGCATGTCACTGACCTATTGTCTGCTGGGATGCTCAAGTGGAGTGCAGGTCTCACCCCTCCTAACTCATTAGCATGTCACTGACCTTGTCCCAAGTTAGGGCGTTGTTTTTAGGATGTCGTCATAGATGCGAGGCAAAACAAATCTTAACCCTCCTCCTCTGTTAAGAGAAGGTTTTTGTTTCCTCACAAAAATGGCTTCTTTCACTCCTCTCTCAAACCAATTCTTCTCCCGAGCCAGAATTTTAACCTCTGTGTCATCCACCGTGTGGTTGGAGGCCTTGAGGTGGAGATGAACAGCCGACTGTGGCCCACTAGAGTTTTCTCTACGATGTTGGTAAAGTCGTTTCTGTAGAGTTTGTTTGGTTTCTCCAATGTAGTGGTCAGTGCACTCCTCTTCACTACATTTAATTGAATACACCACATTGCTCTGTTTGTGTCTGGGTGTTTTGTCTTTGGGATGCACTAATTTCTGTCTTAACGTGTTGAAAGGTTTGAAATACACAGGGATTTTGTGTTGCCTAAAGATTCTTTGTAGTTTCTCTGAAACTCCCGCCACATACGGTAAGGACACCCCTCTCCTCCTACTTTCTTCTGTCTGTAGGACTGTGTCTCTGGCCTTTCTCGTCCTTTGGGCTTTAGTAAAAGACCACTTGGGGTAGCCACATCTGGAAAGTGCTCTCTGAACATGTTTGGTTTCTCTGTTCTTTCCCTCCGAGCTAGTGGGGACCTGGTGGGCTCGGTGTTGAAGCGTTCTAATGACCCCGAGTTTGTGTTGTAGCGGATGATTTGAATCAAATCTGGTCAGTGTGAGTGGACTTTCTGAAGACCTTAGTCTCTAATTGTCCGTTCTCCAGTATGATGACCTTACAATCTAGAAAGGCGAGTTCACTCTCCTTAGCATCCTCGCGAGTGAAATTTATAAAAGGGTCCACCAAATTAATGTGTTCTGAAAATGGTTCCACTTCCTGCTTCTTTAACTTAACCCATGTATCGTCTACATATCAAACCAATGGCTTGGCGCTGTCCCTTGGTAAGAGGCCAGGGCTTGTTCCTCCAGTTTCTCCATATACAGATTGGCCACTATAGGAGAGACTGGGGAGCCCATCGCACAGCCATGAATCTGTCTAAAGAAGGTGCCTCTAAATTGGAAATACGTGGTGTTAAGACACATTTCAAGTATTTCACAGATGTGGTCAGCTGTTAGTTTCGTTCTCTCCCCTAGTGTGGCGTCTTTCTGTAGGCTTTCTCTTACAGCCTCCACTGCCTCTGTAATGGGGACCGACGTAAAAAGTGATGTCACATCAAACGAGACCATTGTCTCATCTGTGTCAAACTGGAGGTGTTTGATTTTATTTACAAATTCTTTTGTGTTTTCTATGTGATGGTGGGTGTTACCCACCAAAGGAGCCAGAATGGTTTTGAGGTGTTTAGCCAGGTTGTAGGTGATAGAGTCTATGCTACATACAATAGGCCGAAGTGGAAAGTTTTGTTTGTGTATTTTTGGGAGTCCATAAATACTGGGAATGGTGTCTCCTGGGTAAAGTTTGTAATATAGTGGTTTTTCAATAATGCCCTCTTTCACTAAGCTCTGAAGGAAGTCTATAATCTTTTTCCTAAACCCACTGGTAGGGTCCCTCTTCAATGGCTGGTACGTGTTGGTGTCCAAGAGTAACTGATTAACTTTGGCCTCATAGTCTGAGCTGTTGAGGATAACTGTGCATCTGCCTTTGTCAGCTGGTAAAATAGTTATACTCCAGTTACTCTTGGACACCAACACATACCAGCCATTGAAGGGACCCTACCAGTGGGTTTAGGAAAAAGATTCGTCAGACTTCCTGACGGACAGGAAGCAGCGAGTGCATTTGGGGAAGAATGTCTCGGACTCTCGGATTATAAATACAGGAGCCCCACAGGGCTGTGTTCTTTCTCCCCTGCTCTTCTCCCTGTACACCAACCACTGCACCTCCAGCCACGACTCCGTGAAGCTGATCAAGTTCACAGACGACACCACCCTCATTGGACTCATCTCCAACAACGATGAGTCCGCCTACAGGAGGGAGGTGGACCGGCTGGTGTCCTGGTGTCTCCTACAGGAGGGAGGTGGACCGGCTGGTGTCCTGGTGTCTCCTACAGGAGGGAGGTGGACCGGCTGGTGTCCTGGTGTCTCCTACAGGAGGGAGGTGGACCGGCTGGTGTCCTGGTGCAGTGGTAACAACCTGGAGCTGAACGCCCAGAAGACAGTGGAGATGATTGTGGACTTCAGGAAGAGCACTGTCCCCCCGCCCCCACCCTCCGTGATGGACTCCCCCATCACCTCTGTGGAGTCCTTCCGTTTCCTGGGCACCACCATCACCCAGGACCTCAAGTGGGAGCCGACTAGGGCTGGGACAACGCGTCGACGTAATCGGTGACGTCGACGCAAAAAATACACCAACGTATAATATGCGCGTTGGTGCGTCACACACAAAACAAAGATGGCGGCGAGCGGTAGCAATGCGAGTGCCGTGTTAGAGAAGTGCAAGCCGGTGTAACGCTGAGATACACTGCCTTGAAGAGATGCACAGCCTCAGCTGTTTATCATGTAATGCAAACCTGCGCATGCGCGTCTCACGGCAGCCGAAGCAAACCAAGATGGCGGACCGTGAATTTCTTTAAAAGTTAAAATAGGAACGAATTCAGACACGAATGTCACTTTTAATGCAATTTGAGGCGAGATGTTGATGGTTCCGTTTTGTCACATGTGGGTTTTAAGAGTCAAAGTTTCGTGCAAAGTTTAGTTTAAGCAGTCAACTGCGCCTGTGAAACCACAAAGCTAATGTTTTCATAGCAGTCCGCGGCTGCTGACGTAGGCTGCTGACGTAGGCTGCTGACGTAGGCTGCTGACGTAGGCTGATGACGCGTCCTGTGGCAACTCTACAGCTTACAACTAGTCTGTCTTTCTTTGTATCAAACGGAATATTGGCGCCCGTAATAGCCCCTACATGTATTATTCACTGTCATGCCCGCCGTATATGGACATTTTTCAACATGTGTTCAATATCCTTAATGTGTTTAACTGTTGATTGATTCTCTGATCTGTGTTGGTGACTTCAATGTTGTTTTAAGTCCTCTGAGATGACTTCTACTGTATTCTTTCAGTAACTCTAAAAGAAAGGATGACTGGTTGACCTTTTTATTTGCTACACAATGCATTGTTTTTCTCTTGTACACTCTTACTTGAATTTTATTTTTGAATTTTGAGTTTAAGAAAAAGGTGAGTGGCAGAGTTTTGACTGTTATTTTTATATGAATGAAGAATTTAAGAGATGCACTTTAATTAATGGACTTCAGTAATATAGGCCTATGTGTCTTCAACTTAAATGTTAAACTCTGTTGGTTCAGGAAGGACGCCATGACAGGCTGATGGCTCCCACTGTTTTTGCTGGAAAAGCACTCTTTGTTTAGCTTAAAGCCTTCAAGTTTACATTGGTTACTGTTTTCTTTTAGTTGCTCTACACAAGTATTTGGCTGAACTTTTTCATATTTTTATTGAATGCTAAGCATCAAATGTTTGTTTCAAGAATGATAAGATGCACTTTTTTCAGTAAGCTGTGTTTTCAAGGCTTTAAGGTTTTATGCTACCTCTAAGAATGTCTTATTTTTTAATTTTAAGAGCAAGCAATAAATATTTTTTGTGAAGGAATTCATGTTTTTTTCATTAAAATATTTAAATAAACATGTATACATCAATATTAGTCAATTAATGGGGAGATAATCGAGAATCGAATCGAAGCGAAAAAAATAATCGTTAGATTAATCGATGCATCGAAAAAATAATCGCTAGATTAATTGTTTAAAAAATAATCGTTTATCCCAGCCCTAGAGCCGACCATCAGCTCCCTCATCAAGAAGGCCCAGCAGAGGATGTACTTCCTGCGGCAGCTCAGGAAAGCCAAGCTGCCTGCACAGATGTTGGTGCAGTTCTACACGGCCATCATCTCCTCCTCCATCACCTCCTCCATCACCTCCTCCATCACTGTGTGGTTCGTTGGAGCCACAGTCAGGGACAAACAGAGACTACAGTGCATTGTGCGCTCTGCAGAGGAAGTGATCGGCCGCAGCCTTCCATCGCTGCAGGACCTGTACGTCGCCCGAGCTCGAGGCCGGGCTGGTCGTATCACAGCCGACCCCTCTCACCTGCACATGGACTATTCCAACCACTCCCCTCTCACCTGCACATGGACTATTCCAACCACTCCCCTCTCACCTGCACATGGACTATTCCAACCACTCCCCTCTCACCTGCACATGGACTATTCCAACCACTCCCCTCTCACCTGCACATGGACTATTCCAACCACTCCCCTCTCACCTGCACATGGACTATTCCAACCACTCCCCTCTCACCTGCACATGGACTTTTCCAACCACTCCCCTCTCACCTGCACATGGACTATTCCAACCACTCCCCTCTCACCTGCACATGGACTATTCCAACCACTCCCCTCTCACCTGCACATGGACTATTCCAACCACTCCCCTCTCACCCTGCACATGGACTATTCCATCCACTCCCCTCTCACCTGCACATGGACTATTCCAACCACTCCCCTCTCACCTGCACATGGACTATTCCAACCACTCCCCTCAGGCAGGAGGCTGCGGTCCATCAGGACTAGAACCTCCCGCCACAAGAACAGTTTCTTCCCCTCTGCTGTTGGACTCTTGAACACTTCTTAACCTGTCCCCCGCCCTTTATAAAGTCACTTTACTGCCCATCATACGTCACTTTACTTCACTGTACTGCTGTCACCTTACATTGTGTGCACCATGTGCACTTGTATATTGTAAATAGTAACTGTAACTCTATTTTAAATTTACATTTATTCCTTAGAAGTGTTTTTTATTCTTTATTTTTATTATCTCTTTCTGACTGTTGCACTGAGCCAAAGCAATTTCCAAGTCTGTGACTTCCTGTTACTTACGTGGCAATAAAAATTATTCTGATTCTGATTCTGATAATATACTATCATATTTATATACCTGTTTATAATATGTAATATACTTATTAAATGTAAACATATACCTGTTCATAATATATAATATACTTATCATATATATACCTGTATATACAGTAATATATAATATACTTAGCTATATATATATATATATATATATATATACCTGTTTTATATGTATAATATACTGATTATATATACATATACCTGTTTATGTATAAAATACTTATTATGTACAAACATTTACCTGTATATAATATATAAAATACTTATATATAAAATGGTACCTGTCTGTGTTTGAGGAAGTCCAGAGCGATCTGAACGTTCTGTAGTTTGTGGAAACGCATCCGTCCTTTCTCCCTCGGCTGAAAAGAAAAGGGTTTCACAAATAATGATACTGACAAAAGAGCGACTGCATAAACTACAGCGACTGCATAAACTACAGCAACTGCATAAACTACTGCGACTGCATAAACTACTGCGACTGCTTAAACTACAGCGACTGCATAAACTACAGCGACTGCATAAACTACAGCAACTGCATAAACTACAGCAACTGCATAAACTACTGCAACTGCATAAACTACTGCGACTGCATAAACTACAGCAGCTGCATAAACAACTGCGACTGCATAAACTACTGCAACTGCATAAACTACAGCGACTGCATAAACTACAGCGACTGCATAAACTACTGCGACTGCATAAACTACTGCAACTGCATAAACTACAGCGACTGCATAAACTACTGCGACTGCATAAACTACAGCGACTGCATAAACTACAGCGACTGCATAAACTACAGCGACTGCATAAACTGCTGCGACTGCATAAACTACTGCGACTGCATAAACTACTGCGACTGCATAAACTACTGCAACTGCATAAACTACAGCGACTGCATGAACTACTGCGACTGCATAAACTACAGCGACTGCATAAACTACTGCGACTGCATAAACTACTGCGACTGCATAAACTACTGCAACTGCATAAACGACTGTGACTGCATAAACTACTGCAACTGCATAAACTACTGAGACTGCATAAACTACTGCGACTGCATAAACTACTGCAACTGCATAAACGACTGTGACTGCATAAACTACTGCAACTGCATAAACTACTGCGACTGCATAAACTACTGCGACTGCATAAACTACAGCGACTGCATAAACTACTGCGACTGCATAAACTACTGCAACTGCATAAACTACAGCGACTGCATAAACTACTGCGACTGCATAAACTACTGCAACTGCATAAACTACTGCAACTGCATAAACGACTGTGACTGCATAAACTACTGCAACTGCATAAACTACTGCAACTGCATAAACGACTGTGACTGCATAAACTACTGCAACTGCATAAACTACAGCGACTTGCATAAACTAAAGCGACTGCATGAACTACTGCGACTGCATAAACTACAGCGACTGCATAAACTACAGCAACTGCATAAACTACTGGGACTGCATAAACTACTGCGACTGCATAAACTACTGCGACTGCATAAACTACTGCAACTGCATAAACGACTGCAACTGCATAAACTACTGCAACTGCATAAACTACTGCAACTGCATAAACTACAGCGACTGCATAAACTACTGCAACTGCATAAACTACTGCGACTGCATAAACTACTGCGACTGCATAAACTACAGCGACTGCATAAACTACTGCGACTGCATAAACTACTGCAACTGCATAAACTACAGCGACTGCATAAACTACTGCGACTGCATAAACTACTGCGACTGCATAAACTACTGCAACTGCATAAACTACTGCAACTGCATAAACGACTGTGACTGCATAAACTACTGCAACTGCATAAACTACTGCAACTGCATAAACGACTGTGACTGCATAAACTACTGCAACTGCATAAACTACAGCGACTGCATAAACTAAAGCGACTGCATGAACTACTGCGACTGCATGAACTACTGCGACTGCATAAACTACAGCGACTGCATAAACTACAGCAACTGCATAAACTACTGCAACTGCATAAACTACTGCGACTGCATAAACTACTGCAACTGCATAAACTACTGCAACTGCATAAACGACTGCGACTGCATAAACTACTGCAACTGCATAAACTACAGCGACTGCATAAACTAAAGCGACTGCATGAACTAAAGCGACTGCATAAACTACTGCGACTGCATAAACTACTGCAACTGCATGAACTACAGCGACTGCATAAACTACTGCGACTGCATAAACTAAAGCGCCTTCATAAACTACAGCGACTGCATAAACTACTGCGACTGCATGAACTACAGCGACTGCATGAACTACAGCGACTGCATAAACTACTGCAACTGCATAAACTACAGCGACTGCATAAACTACAGCGACTGCATGAACTACTGCGACTGCATGAACTACTGCGACTGCATAAACTACTGCAACTGCATAAACTACTGCGACTTTATAAACTACAGCGACTGCATGAACTACAGCGACTGCATAAACTACTGCGACTGCATAAACTACTGCGACTGCATAAACTACTGCGACTGCATAAACTACTGAGACTGCATAAACTACAGCGACTGCATGAACTACTGCGACTGCATGAACTACTGCGACTGCATAAACTACTGCGACTGCATAAACTACTGCGACTGCAAAAACTACTGTGACTGCATAAACTACTGCGACTGCATAAACTACTGCAACTGCATAAACTACTGCGACTACAACGACTGCATGAACTACTGCGACTGCATAAACTACTGTGACTGCATGAACTACTGCAACTGCATAAACCACTGCGACTGCATAAACTACTGTGACTGCATAAACTACTGCGACTGCATAAACTACTGCGACTACAACGACCTTAAAATCTGAGAAAGTTGTGTTTAGGAAATATTTCCACTGGAGTTTGCTTTAGAATCCTCTGGTCTCAGGACCATGAACGAAGCACCATGAAGGAACCACCATTTAGGAAGCACCATGAAGGAAGCACCATGAAGGAAGCAGGACCATGAAGGAAGCACCATGAACTACTGCAACTGCATAAACTACAGCGACTGCATAAACTACTGCAACTGCATAAACTACAGCGACTGCATAAACTACTGCGACTGCATAAACTACTGCGACTGCATAAACTACTGCAACTGCATAAACTACTGCAACTGCATAAACGACTGACTGCATAAACTACTGCAACTGCATAAACTACTGCAACTCCATAAACGACTGTGACTGCATAAACTACTGCAACTGCATAAACTACAGCGACTGCATAAACTAAAGCGACTGCATGAACTACTGCGACTGCATGAACTACTGCGACTGCATAAACTACAGCGACTGCATAAACTACAGCAACTGCATAAACTACTGCGACTGCATAAACTACTGCAACTGCATAAACTACTGCAACTGCATAAACGACTGACTGCATAAACTACTGCAACTGCATAAACTAAAGCGACTGCATGAACTACTGCGACTGCATAAACTACAGCGACTGCATAAACTACAGCAACTGCATAAACTACTGGGACTGCATAAACTACTGCGACTGCATAAACTACTGCGACTGCATAAACGACTGCAACTGCATAAACTACTGCAACTGCATAAACTACAGCGACTGCATAAACTACAGCGACTGCATAAACTACAGCGACTGCATAAACTACAGCGACTGCATAAACTACTGCGACTGCATAAACTACTGCAACTGCATGAACTACAGCGACTGCATAAACTACTGCGACTGCATAAACTACAGCGCCTTCATAAACTACAGCGACTGCATAAACTACTGCGACTGCATGAACTACTGCGACTGCATGAACTACAGCGACTGCATAAACTACTGCGACTGCATAAACTACTGCGACTGCATAAACTACAGCGACTGCATGAACTACTGCGACTGCATGAACTACTGCGACTGCATAAACTACTGCAACTGCATAAACTACTGCGACTTTATAAACTACAGCGACTGCATGAACTACAGCGACTGCATAAACTACTGCGACTGCATAAACTACTGCGACTGCATAAACTACTGCGACTGCATAAACTACAGCGACTGCATGAACTACTGCGACTGCATGAACTACTGCGACTGCATAAACTACTGCGACTGCATAAACTACTGCGACTGCAAAAACTACTGTGACTGCATAAACTACTGCGACTGCATAAACTACTGCAACTGCATAAACTACTGCGACTACAACGACTGCATGAACTACTGCGACTGCATAAACTACTGTGACTGCATGAACTACTGCAACTGCATAAACCACTGCGACTGCATAAACTACTGTGACTGCATAAACTACTGCGACTGCATAAACTACTGCGACTACAACGACCTTAAAATCTGAGAAAGTTGTGTTTAGGAAATATTTCCACTGGAGTTTGCTTTAGAATCCTCTGGTCTCAGGACCATGAACGAAGCACCATGAAGGAACCACCATTTAGGAAGCACCATGAAGGAAGCACCATGAAGGAAGCACCATGAAGGAAGCAGGACCATGAAGGAAGCACCATTTAGGAAGCACCATGAAGGAAGCAGGACCATGAAGGAAGCACCATGAAGGAAGCAGGACCATGAAGGAAGCACCATGAAGGAAGCACCATGAAGGAAGCACCATTTAGGAAGCACCATGAAGGGAGCAGGACCATGAAGGAAGCACCATGAAGGAAGCAGGACCATGAAGGAAGCACCATGAAGGAAGCACCATGAAGGAAGCACCATTTAGGAAGCACCATGAAGGGAGCAGGACCATGAAGGAAGCACCATGAAGGAAGCAGGACCATGAAGGAAGCAGGACCATGAAGGGGTGATGGTGCAGAGTATTTCCTTGCCACAGACGGATGTGTCGTTCTGAGCTTCCAAATCTGACCCAGTTCAGAGACTTCACTTTGAAGCGGCTGTGGTTAAAGTGAAACTATTTATTCTAACAATGAGGCAGTGCTTTTCCACTGCATGGTTTGGTTTTTCTAAAGGCCAAAGCTACTGACGCCGCGGTGAATGCTGATTGGACGTCTCCTCCAGGGTGGAATATGCATCTCCTTTGTTCGTGCTCGTCTCCCATCGACAATAAAACATGTCTCTGTCTATGACACGACCACTGCTACTGCTACAGCTACTGCTACAGCTACTGCTAATGCTACAGCTACAGCTACAGATACAGCTACTGCTACTGCTACAGCTACTGCTACAGCTACAGCTACTGCTGGTTTATATCTGGGAGAAACTAATACAATAAAAATAAAAAATTTAAACTGCTGCTACAAACAAGGAACTAAAAAAGGAGAAATTGCAGAAAATGGACTGAAAACTTCTGTATCTTTGTCAAATGTAGGTCCGCAGAATGTTGTTTTATGGTTTTAATTTGAAATGAACAATGTTTTAATGAAAGACGACAGGAAGAACATGCAAACCCTAATGCAGGCAATTGGGTGGATTGTTAGCCTGCAGGCAAACAGGAAGTAGCATAGAGTGAATCTTTACCCACAATGATAAAGATGTGAGTCTGTCCCTGGGAACCGTTACCATGGTAACCTCAGCCCAAGACTAAACAACTGCAGCTGATAGTGAGAAAAACAACCAGAGCTGCTCAAACCAGGACGACATCAAGATGAAAGAGGAAGAGAATAACCTCGCCTCTACCCAAACCTCTAGATAGGAAGACTGGCCAATCCTGAGGCCCTATGATTAACCCTAACCACCATAACCGTAGAATGAGGCCCTATGGTTAACCCTAACCACCATAACCGTAGAATGAGGCCCTATGGTTAACCCTAACCACCATAACCGTAGAATGAGGCCCTATGGTTAACCCTAACCACCCTAACCGTAGAATGAGGCCCTATGGTTAACCCTAACCACCATAACCGTAGAATGAGGCCCTATGGTTGACCCTAACCACCATAACCGTAGAATGAGGCCCTATGGTTGACCCTAACCACCCTAACCGTAGAATGAGGCCCTATGGTTGACCCTAACCACCCTAACCGTAGAATGAGGCCCTATGGTTGACCCTAACCACCCTAACCGTAGAATGAGGCCCTATGGTTGACCCTAACCACCATAACCGTAGAATGAGGCCCTATGGTTGACCCTAACCACCATAACCGTAGAATGAGGCCCTATGGTTAACCCTAACCACCCTAACCATAGGATGAGGCCCTATGGTTAACCCTAACCACCATAACCGTAGAATGAGGCCCTATGGTTGACCCTAACCACCCTAACCGTAGAATGAGGCCCTATGGTTGACCCTAACCACCCTAACCGTAGAATGAGGCCCTAGGGTTAACCCTAACCATCGGTGCGAGACTCAAACAGGCTTCGCACTCATGGAGCCAAATTCAAGGATAGCAACGACCTAGCAACCAAGAGCCAATCAGGAGTCAGACTTCTGTTTATGCTATTTGCTAATCAAAGCCATATTCAGGCACAGAAGGCACCCGATTGGTCAGATGCTAAAGCTCATGGAGATTTACATAAACAATATCAAAATAAAAACACCAAAACCACACAGAGCTAGCTCAAGCAGAGCTAGCGGGTTAGCATTGTCCATAATACAGTCTATGGCTGGGAGTTAGCACATGGTTAGAACATGTGCCGTTACAAGTGGCGAGAGAGGATTTAACTTAAGGGCAATCCCTAATATAATATATACTGTATATATATATATATATACATACATATATATATAAACCCTATATAGAATATAAAATAAAGCAGGCTATAACCACCTTGTGAAAACACATTTTCACCAAAGGATCATATAATTTCACAGAGTGCGGGTTACGGTTAGTAAGTGAATGAGTAAATGAATGAGATGAGGTCACGGTTCATCCAGTTCTTTGCAGCAGCCATCGGAGGGCGCCACACATGCCACGCCCAGTCGCCACTCACCAACCGCAAGCTCCTCACAACGTCCCGCTCCCGCGGCTACGTAGCAACATAAAGGGATCAAAGGGATCAAAGGAAGAGAGAAAGAAGCAAAACCAGGAGTGAGGCTCACAACGGATGCAAAGTGAAAAGTTAGACACAACACGACACGAGGGTTAAAGGTGCAGCAGCATCAGAGTAATCCACATGCACCAGGATTATCCAGAGTTAATAATCTAGATTAGAGACTTATGTAGATTAGTCGTCTCCAACGTGAGAAAAACAGAATAATAATAATAATAAAGTGTTTCTCACCAGTGTTTCCCCCGAAAGAACCTCCAGCAGCGAAATCAGGTTGTGTCCATCTCTGAGGTCCTCGTACAGATCGGACACATGTCTCTGGGACTGAGGACAAAGAATATTAATCTGTCTCTGGGACTGAGGACAAAGATTATTAATCTGTCTCTGGGACTGTGGACAAAGATTATTAATCTGTCTCTGGGACTGAGGACACAGATTATTAATCTGTCTCTGGGACTGTGGACAAAGAATATTAATCTGTCTCTGGGACTGTGGACAAAGATTATTAATCTGTCTCTGGGACTGAGGACAAAGATTATTAATCTGTCTCTGGGACTGTGGACAAAGAATATTAATCTGTCTCTGGGACTGTGGACAAAGATTATTAATCTGTCTCTGGGACTGTGGACAAAGATTATTAATCTGTCTCTGGGACTGTGGACAAAGAATATTAATCTGTCTCTGGGACTGTGGACAAAGAATATTAATCTGTCTCTGGGACTGTGGACAAAGATTATTAATCTGTCTCTGGGACTGTGGACAAAGATTATTAATCTGTCTCTGGGACTGAGGACAAAGATTATTAATCTGTCTCTGGGACTGTGGACAAAGAATATTAATCTGTCTCTGGGACTGTGGACAAAGATTATTAATCTGTCTCTGGGACTGAGGACAAACCTATTATTGAAGATAATTAAAATGTTCTTACATTTTCTGATTATTAGGGAAAAAATACTTTGAAATCTAGTTTATTTCGATCAAAGGCACAAACTACAGACTACTGTAAAAGAAACTTCAAACACAAATAATCATTTCCAAAAGTAATTGATTTGATTTTCTCAAGAGTCAAAATATACATTAAAGAAGACAACAGAATAATAATAATAATGATCTTTAAACTTCCCACCAATAATATAAGTATTGAATATATAATAATATAATATATATAATAATCCCACATATGTTTGAAAATAAAAATACATGTGAAAGACAGAACTGTTAAGGAACGCGTTAAATGGATTTTGTTTATTTTTCTTCATACATTTGTTGTGGCTGTAAAGTTTGGTACCGCAGCTTTAAAACTGCAGCACTTTGTTTATGTCACTTTAAATGTGATTACAACAAAGTGCCGTCCTTGCAGCAGACGTTAGCGTTTTTATCCAGATCCTGAAATGTCCGAAACATGTGGAGTCAGAGTTCTTATATTTATATAGACCAGTGCTAACCAGAGCGGCAGCTAAACCGTTAGCTTCAGTTAGCTACGTTAGCATTGCACTTCCGGTTAGCACTGCAGTAATGGAGTAAAAACATGATGCAGTAAAAACATGAAAATCAAATGTTATGATTGTCGTTTAAAAGGACAAAGAAAAGGAGGTACACAGACACCTACCTCTGTCCAGTGCTGAAGATGAGGAAGAGGAGCAGAGGAAGAGGAGCAGAGGAAGTGGAGCAGAGGAAGAGGAGCAGAGGAAGAGGAGCAGAGGAAGAGGAGCAGAAGAAGAGGAGCAGAGGAAAAGGGGCCGAGGAAGAGGAGCAGAGGAAGAGGGGAAGAGGAAGAGGATCAGAGGAAGAGGAGCAGAGGAAGAGGAGCAGAGGAAGAGGGGCAGAGGAAGAGGAGCAGAAGAAGAGGAGCAGAGGAAGAGGGGCAGAGGAAGAGGGGCAGAGGAAGAGGGGCAGAGGAAGAGGGGAAGAGGAAGAGGATCAGAGGAAGAGGAGCAGAGGAAGGCGAGCAGAGGAAGAGGAGCAGAGGAAGAGTAGCAGAGGAAGAGGAGCAGAGGAAGAGGGGCAGAGGAAGAGGGGCAGAGGAAGAGGAGCAGAGGAAGCGGGGCAGAGGAAAAGAGGCCGAGGAAGAGGAGCAGAGGAAAAGGGTCCGAGGAAGAGGAGCAGAAGAAAAGGGGCCGAAGAAGAGGAGCGGAGAAAGAGGGGCAGAGGAAGAGGGGCAGAGGAAGAGGAGCAGAGGAAGAGGAGCAGAGGAAAAGGGGCAGAGGAAGGGGAGCTGAGGAAGAGGAGCAGAGGAAGAGGAGCAGAGGAAGAAGGGCAGAGGAAGAGGAGCAGAGGAAGAGGAGCAGAGGAAGAGGAGCGGAGGAAGAGGAGCAAAGGAAGAGGAGCAAAGGAAGAGGAGCAGAGGAAGAGGAGCAGAGGAAGAGGAGCAGAGGAAGAGGGGAAGAGGAAGAGGATCAGAGGAAGAGGAGCAGAGGAAGAGGAGCAGAGGAAGAGGGGCAGAGGAAGAGGAGCAGAAGAAGAGGAGCAGAGGAAGAGGGGCAGAGGAAGAGGGGCAGAGGAAGAGGGGAAGAGGAAGAGGATCAGAGGAAGAGGAGCAGAGGAAGGCGAGCAGAGGAAGAGGAGCAGAGGAAGAGTAGCAGAGGAAGAGGAGCAGAGGAAGAGGGGCAGAGGAAGAGGGGCAGAGGAAAAGAGGCCGAGGAAGAGGAGCAGAGGAAAAGGGTCCGAGGAAGAGGAGCAGAAGAAAAGGGGCCGAAGAAGAGGAGCGGAGAAAGAGGGGCAGAGGAAGAGGAGCAGAGGAAGAGGAGCAGAGGAAAAGGGGCAGAGGAAGGGGAGCGGAGGAAGAGGAGCAGAGGAAGAGGAGCAGAGGAAGAAGGGCAGAGGAAGAGGAGCAGAGGAAGAGGAGCAGAGGAAGAGGAGCGGAGGAAGAGGAGCAGAGGAAGAGGAGCAAAGGAAGAGGAGCAGAGGAAGAGGAGCAGAGGAAGAGGAGCAGAGGAAGAGGGGCAGAGGAAGAGGAGCAGAGGAAGAGGGGCAGAGGAAGAGGAGCAAAGGAAGAGGAGCAGAGGAAGAGGAGCAGAGGAAGAGGGGCAGAGGAAGAGGAGCAAAGGAAGAGGAGCGGAGGAAGAGGAGCGGAGGAAGAGGAGCAAAGGAAGAGGAGCAAAGGAAGAGGAGCAGAGGAAGAGGAGCAGAGGAAGAGGAGCAGAGGAAGAGGAGCAAAGGAAGAGGAGCAGAGGAAGAGGAGCAGAGGAAGAGGGGCAGAGGAAGAGGGGCAGAGAAAGAGGAGCAGAGGAAGAGGGGCAGAGGAAGAGGGGCAGAGGAAGAGGAGCAAAGGAAGAGGAGCGGAGGAAGAGGAGCAAAGGAAGAGGAGCAAAGGAAGAGGAGCAGAGGAAGAGGAGCAGAGGAAGAGGAAGAGGAGCAGAGGAAGAGGGGCAGAGGAAGAGGAGCAGAGGAAAAGGGGCCGAGGAAGAGGAGCGGAGAAAGAGGAGCAGAGGAAGAGGAGCGGAGAAAGAGGAGCAGAGGAAGAGTGGCAGAGGAAGAGTGGCAGAGGAAGAGGAGCAGAGGAAGAGGAGCAGAGGAAGAGGAGCAGAGGAAGAGGAGCAGAGGAAGAGGAGCAGAGGAAAAGGGTCCGAGGAAGATGAGCAGAGGAAAAGGGGCCGAGGAAGAGGAGCGGAGAAAGAGGAGCAGAGGAAGAGTGGCAAAGGAAGAGGGGCAGAGGAAGAGGAGCAGAGGAAAAGGAGCAGAGGAAGAGGAGCAGAGGAAGAGGAGCAGAGGAAGAGGAGCAGAGGAAGAGGAGCAAAGGAAGAGGAGCAGAGGAAGAGGGGCAGAGGAAGAAGTCATGAGCAAAACATAAAACTGAGCAATGGAAAAATACAAATAAAGTCAATAATTTTTGAGTCAAAGATGGAATATTTTTTAAATGTTCTGATCCTGAAGTTCTGTTTAAAGACGGGGAACGTGACTTTGTTCATAAACAGTTTAATAAAGTCTAATCTTGTTTGATAATAAACTGTGATTTTACTACATACAGTTCATGTTTGTGGCTGTAAAGTCAGGGACCCGAGCTTTAACAACCACAGACTAAACTAGGACCTTATTCATCTTTACATTTGAAAAGACTCAAAGATCGTTTCTACTTTGTTCTTTTCTCAGAACGCAATGTTTCAATGTTTCCTTTTAACTCAGTTCACTTCTTCTTCTACAGTCCAGTCCAGTCCAGTTTAGTTTAGTTTAGTGTTTCTAAAAAAAGGGACAATGTACAAAAACCATTAGTTGATGATGAACAGGACCAGAGTCAGGACCAGGACCATAGTCAGGACCAGGACCAGAGTCAGGACCAGAGTCAGCACCAGAGTCAGCACCAGGACCAGAGTCAGCACCAGGACCAGAGTCAGGACCAGGACCATAGTCAGGACCAGGACCAGAGTCAGGACCAGAGTCAGCACCAGGACCAGAGTCAAGACCAGAGTCAGCACCAGGACCAGAGTCAGCACCAGGACCAGAGTCAGGACCAGAGTCAGCACCAGAGTCAGCACCAGGACCAGGGTCAGGACCAGAGTCAGCACCAGAGTCAGGACCAGAGTCAGGACCAGAGTCAGGACCAGAGTCAGGACCAGAGTCAGGACCAGAGTCAGCACCAGGACCAGAGTCAGGACCAGAGTCAGGACCAGGACTAGAGTCAGGACCAGGACCAGAGTCAGGACCAGGACCAGAGTGATTGGAGCTGACGAGTTCATCTGTTCATCATGAGATCAAACGATGAAAACAGGAAACAGAGACATGGGACAGTGGCGCCCCCTGCAGGTGACATCACCGATCATTTCCACCTAAACTTATCTAAACTAGACTAAACAAAGTTCAGATTTCTGTCTGTGGAAACATGTAAACTAGAACCATCTTTATCTTTTTGATTCAAACAAACTCCAGGAGTCGCTGGTTTTCAAAACCTCTCTTTCCTCAAATAGTTTGAACCTGTTTCAGCTAAAATCTCTCAGTTTTGTCTCGAAGAGAGACACATGCAGCACAGATGTTACAGATGTTCAGGAACATGAGTTAGTATTTATGTGATCTCCGTGTTACGGCAGAAATGTCACTATTTTCTCAAAAACAAAAGAAGAAAATGGTTTGAACTTTAAACTCAGTCATTTCAGACCAAAAACTGAAATAATCGTCTTCAAAGCACCAACAGTGGATCTGCTTTGATTTCTTCAAAATGAAACAAAAAATACAAATACAAATAAATGAATAAATAAATGAGACTGACCTTTATCAGGTGTTTGTTCACCCATTTGGTGAAAGTTTTCTTCTGCACTCGATCTCTCTCGTCTGTAAAAACACAAACAACAGATAAAAAACATAAGAACATTTGTGACGATCCAGGGACAGTTCTGTGTTAAATATTCAATACTTTTATCAGAAGTTTATGTTTCAACAAATAAGTTTAAGTTTAATTATAAACAGTAAATTATGATTATTCCATCTGTAGAAAGATCAAAGAGACGTATTCCACTTTTCCACCAAACGATCAGAAATATAACAGAGAACTTTTGTGGAGAAACATCTTTATCACTATTCAGCCCAATTTGGGGAAATGAGAGATTCCCTAAAGCCAGAGCCGATAAAGGATTAAACTATGGGCAGCCAAAGGGCTCAATAACAGTCAGAAGCTCTACAGTCAGGAAGGACAACTCCTTACATTTGAAGACATTATTAGATTATATGACATTCCCCGCAATCACTTACTATTGCAAATAAGGAATTTTATAGGCACTCAGCAGAATAATTCTATCGATCCCCCAGAACTTTCTCCACTTGAAAAATGTATGACAAGGATGTGTTGTAAAAAGGGTTTAATCTCTAGTTTCCACTAAAAGGCCGGAGGGCTGGAACAAAGATCTGAAGGAGGATTTCTCTGTTGAAGATTGGAAATGAATATGCACCAGATCACAATCACTACTGATATAAATCTGAGAATGACACAATATAAATGGATAATGAGAACCTACATAACAGCTGTTAAACTAAATAGATTCAACAAAGTCATATCAGACTCATGTGCAGAGTGTGGTAGTAAAGGTTCACTGCTCCACTGCCTGTTAATGCAGGCTGATCCAAACACTCTGGGAAAACACCCTTTTATTCAGGACGTATTAGAGATCTCTATACAGCGAGACCCAAAACTTTTGATACTTGCAAAATTACCACAAAATAACAAATGGAATTTAAAGGAAACAATGTTTATAGAACTATGTTTGGTTCTGGCAAAGAGAGTAATGGTCAGGCATTGGAAAGACTCCTCGGGCCGAGTACAGGTGACTTCATGAAGGAACTGATAACTACATATAACTACATATATTATTATACATACATATATATATATATATATATATATATATATTACTGCTTGAAAGAATTATATACAATTAGAAATAGGTTGCAACTTTTTCCTGAAATTTGGAGACCTTTTTTGTGCTACTTAGAAAGGCCAGATTCAACGTTGTTCTAGGTGTACAGGACATGGAGCACAGTGCACAGTGGTAGATGGGTAGATGGGTAGATGGGTAGATGGGTAGATGGGTAGATGGGTAGATGGGTAGAAGTGTAGAAGTGTAGAAGTGTAGATGGGTAGATGGGTAGATGGGTAGATGGGTAGAAGTGTAGATGGGTAGATGGGTAGATGGGTAGATGGGTAGAAGTGTAGAAGTGTAGAAGTGTAGATGGGTAGATGGGTAGATGGGTAGATGGGTAGATGGGTAGATGGGTAGATGGGTAGAAGTGTAGAAGTGTAGAAGTGTAGAAGTGTAGATGGGTAGATGGGTAGATGGGTAGATGGGTAGAAGTGTAGATGGGTAGATGGGTAGATGGGTAGATGGGTAGATGGGTAGATGGGTAGATGGGTAGAAGTGTAGAAGTGTAGATGGGTAGATGGGTAGATGGGTAGAAGTGTAGAAGTGTAGATGGGTAGATGGGTAGATGGGTAGATGGGTAGATGGTAGGGCTGGGCGGTATAAACGGTATAAGCGGTAGACGGTATAAATTTAGCCCACGGTAGAGATTTTTGTTATACCGGCATATTGCGATAGGTCATTATGTCATTAAATTGCGCGGGCTCTGACGCCAGCAGAAAGGACCAAAACAAACCGGCATTCAGCAGCATTAGCCTAGCACATTAGCCTAGCATTAGCCTAGCACTATTGGACACCACTGGAAACAACGAACAACAGCACGGCATTAACACAGTGTTTCTGTCTATGTATTGTTGTCACAGCGGCCCCAGCAGAGGTAAATACACACAGTAATCACAGTTTAAGAGTCTACCTTTTGGCCACTCTGTGTCAAAGGGGCGTAGGCTCGAAGCGCCAGCGTGAGCCAAGATCCATGCGTGTGCCGTGTCCGCATCATCACAGCAGAAGTTTGAGAAAGTTAGCGTCAGATTCGGACCTCCGCAGTCAATATCTCACGAAAGCTACTTTGTTAAACAAAATTATTTGTGCCAAAATGACCATTTACATCAATTGTTCAAATCCAATGCCCTGTTTTAATGAACATAAAATCCATTGAATCATCCAGCGCAGAGAAAAGCGCTTAGGGAGCGTCAACAAATGGCAAGACCAGCTTTGTAAACAAACAGCTTTTACTGAAGTCATGTACCTGCACAAAACTCTCAGACACTATAAATAATGACCATGTCTAACTCCTACAGACTTTGATTTCAACATTTGTGAGTTTTTTATATTTTAAATGAATGCATATGTTTTTCTTTTTAAAAATTGCTTTTACAGTGAATGGTATTTACTGTAACATACATAAATAATGTATGTTATTTGTCTCTTTATTCGTCTCACAACTGATTTTCTAACTCAAAATATATATATATTAGATTCTAATATATAAATAATTAACAATCTTGACTATTTTATGCAAGAACCTGCTAGACCTATATTGAAATTCACACACCAAATTATACCGAGATATATACCGTCTACCGTCTATGACCCAAATTATACCGCAATATGAATTTTAGGCCATATCGCCCACCCCTAGTAGATGGGTAGATGGGTAGAAGTGTAGAAGTGTAGAAGTGTAGAAGTGTAGAAGTGTAGAAGTGTAGAAGTGTAGATGGGTAGATGGGTAGATGGGTAGATGGGTAGATGGGTAGATGGGTAGATGGGTAGAAGTGTAGATGGGTAGATGGGTAGATGGGTAGATGGGTAGAAGTGTAGATGGGTAGAAGTGTAGATGGGTAGATGGGGTAGATGGGTAGATGGGTAGATGGGTAGATGGGTAGAAGTGTAGATGGGTAGATGGGTAGATGGGTAGAAGTGTAGAAGTGTAGATGGGTAGATGGGTAGATGGGTAGATGGGTAGATGGGTAGAAGTGTAGAGTGGGTAGATGGGTAGATGGGTAGATGGGTAGAAGTGTAGATGGGTAGATGGGTAGATGGGTAGAAGTGTAGATGGGTAGATGGGTAGATGGGTAGAAGTGTAGATGGGTAGATGGGTAGATGGGTAGATGGGTAGAAGTGTAGATGGGTAGATGGGTAGATGGGTAGAAGTGTAGATGGGTAGAAGTGTAGATGGGTAGATGGGTAGATGGGTAGAAGTGTAGAAGTGTAGATGGGTAGATGGGTAGAAGTGTAGAAGTGTAGATGGGTAGATGGGTAGATGGGTAGATGGGTAGAAGTGTAGATGGGTAGATGGGTAGATGGGTAGATGGGTAGAAGTGTAGATGGGTAGAAGTGTAGATGGGTAGATGGGTAGATGGGTAGAAGTGTAGATGTGTAGAAGTGTAGATGGGTAGATGGGTAGATGGGTAGAAGTGTAGATGGGTAGATGGGTAGATGGGTAGAAGTGTAGAAGTGTAGATGGGTAGATGGGTAGATGGGTAGAAGTGTAGATGGGTAGATGGGTAGATGGGTAGATGGGTAGATGGGTAGAAGTGTAGATGGGTAGATGGGTAGATGGGTAGAAGTGTAGAAGTGTAGATGGGTAGATGGGTAGATGGGTAGATGGGTAAGGATGGGTAGATGGGTAGATGGGTAGAAGTGTAGATGGGTAGATGGGTAGATGGGTAGAAGTGTAGATGGGTAGATGGGTAGATGGGTAGAAGTGTAGATGGGTAGATGGTAGATGGGTAGATGGGTAGAAGTGTAGATGGGTAGATGGGTAGATGGGTAGAAGTGTAGATGGGTAGATGGGTAGATGGGTAGAAGTGTAGAAGTGTAGATGGGTAGATGGGTAGATGGGTAGATGGGTAGATGGGTAGAAGTGTAGAAGTGTAGATGGGTAGATGGGTAGATGGGTAGATGGGTAGAAGTGTAGATGGGTAGATGGGTAGATGGGTAGAAGTGTAGATGGGTAGATGGGTAGATGGGTAGATGGGTAGATGGGTAGAGGGTAGAGGTAGAAGTGTAGATGGGTAGATGGGTAGATGGGTAGAAGTGTAGATGGGTAGAAGTGTAGATGGGTAGATGGGTAGATGGGTAGAAGTGTAGAAGTGTAGATGGGTAGATGGGTAGAAGTGTAGAAGTGTAGATGGGTAGATGGGTAGATGGGTAGATGGGTAGAAGTGTAGATGGGTAGATGGGTA
>OZ035838.1:40385403-40487903 GCA_964034765.1 Knipowitschia caucasica
GGTGTAGGGGCTGGGTGTGGGGGCTGGGTGTGGGGGCTGGGTGTAGGGGCTGGGTGTGGGGGCTGGGTGTGGGGCTGGGTGTAGGGGCTGGGTGTAGGGGCTGGGTGTAGGGGCTGGGTGTAGGGGCTGGGTGTAGGGGCTGGGTGTAGGGGCTGGGTGTAGGGGCTGGGTGTAGGGGCTGGGTTAGGGGCTGGGTGTGGGGGCTGGGTGTAGGGGCTGGGTGTGGGGGCTGGGTGTAGGGGCTGGGTGTAGGGGCTGGGGTGTGGGGGCTGGGTGTGGGGGCTGGGTGTAGGGGCTGGGTGTAGGGGCTGGGTGTGGGGGCTGGGTGTAGGGGCTGGGTGTAGGGGCTGGGTGTGGGGGCTGGGTGTAGGGGCTGGGTGTAGGGGCTGGGTGTGGGGGCTGGGTGTAGGGGCTGGGTGTGGGGGCTGGGTGTAGGGGCTGGGTGTGGGGGCTGGGTGTAGGGGCTGGGTTAGGGGCTGGGTGTAGGGGCTGGGTTAGGGGCTGGGTGTGGGGGCTGGGTGTAGGGGCTGGGTGTAGGGGCTGGGTGTAGGGGCTGGGTGTGGGGGCTGGGTGTAGGGGCTGGGTGTAGGGGCTGGGTGTAGGGGCTGGGTGTAGGAGCTGGGTGTAGGGGCTGGGTGTGGGGGCTGGGTGTAGGGGCTGGGTTAGGGTTAGGGTTAACCCTAACCCACTAATCAATAACACATTTAAATGTTAATGTGAGAATACTTTAAACATATACATTCTTAACACACGTGCACAGAAGTGTCTGTTCACGTTTTCATGACAAAAATACTGTTTTAATGCGAGAAAAAGCGATCGCAAAAAAACTGGAAGTAGATTCCGGGACATTTTAGGAATGTTTACAGAGAATGTCAGAGAGGACCCCCCTTCTCTCGACCAATCAGCAGCCTCGATTCAGTAGGTTCTTCCACAGTTTTAAATATGTTTGATACAACAAAGAAGGTCTGATGTGTTTACAAACCTTCACTCTGACTCTTTTACCTCAGGTTCTGGGATGGTTCTGTCTGTGATGGTTCTGTCTGTGATGGTTCTGTCTGTGATGGTTCTGTCTGTGATGGTTCTGTCTGTGATGGTTCTGTCTGTGGTGGTTCTGTCTGTGATGGTTCTGTCTGTGATGGTTCTGTCTGTGATGGTTCTGTCTGTGGTGGTTCTGTCTGTGGTGGTTCTGTCTGTGGTGGTTCTGTCTGTGATGGTTCTGTCTGTGATGGTTCTGTCTGTGATGGTTCTGTCTGTGATGGTTCTGTCTGTGGTGGTTCTGTCTGTGATGGTTCTGTCTGTGATGGTTCTGTCTGTGATGGTTCTGTCTGTGGTGGTTCTGTCTGTGGTGGTTCTGTCTGTGGTGGTTCTGTCTGTGATGGTTCTGTCTGTGATGGTTCTGTCTGTGATGGTTCTGTCTGTGGTGGTTCTGTCTGTGATGGTTCTGTCTGTGATGGTTCTGTCTGTGATGGTTCTGTCTGTGGTGGTTCTGTCTGTGATGGTTCTGTCTGTGATGGTTCTGTCTGTGGTGGTTCTGTCTGTGATGGTTCTGTCTGTGATGGTTCTGTCTGTGGTGGTTCTGTCTGTGGTGGTTCTGTCTGTGGTGGTTCTGTCTGTGATGGTTCTGTCTGTGATGGTTCTGTCTGTGATGGTTCTGTCTGTGATGGTTCTGTCTGTGATGGTTCTGTCTGTGATGGTTCTGTCTGTGGTGGTTCTGTCTGTGATGGTTCTGTCTGTGTTGGTTCTGTCTGTGATGGTTCTGTCTGTGGTGGTTCTGTCTGTGGTGGTTCTGTCTGTGGTGGTTCTGTCTGTGATGGTTCTGTCTGTGATGGTTCTGTCTGTGATGGTTCTGTCTGTGATGGTTCTGTGATGGTTCTGTCTGTGGTGGTTCTGTCTGTGATGGTTCTGTCTTTGATGGTTCTGTCTGTGATGGTTCTGTCTGTGATGGTTCTGTCTGTGATGGTTCTGTCTTTGATGGTTCTGTCTGTGGTGGTTCTGTATGTAGTGGTTCTGTCTGTGATGGTTCTGTTTGCGGTGGTTCTGTCTTTGATGGTTCTGTCTTTTATGGTTCTGTCTGTGGTGGTTCTGTCTGTGATGGTTCTGTGATGGTTCTGTCTGTTGTGGTTCTGTCTGTGATGGTTCTGTCTGTGGTGGTTCTGTCTGTGGTGGTTCTGTCTGTGGTGGTTCTGTCTGACGGTTCTGTCTGTGGTGGTTCTGTCTGTGATGGTTCTGTCTGTGGTGGTTCTGTCTGTGATGGTTCTGTCTTTGGTGGTTCTGTCTGTGGTGGTTCTGTCTGTGACGGTTCTGTCTGTGGTGGTTCTGTCTGTGATGGTTCTGTCTGTGGTGGTTCTGTCTGTGATGGTTCTGTCTGACGGTTCTGTCTGTGGTGGTTCTGTCTGTGATGGTTCTGTCTGTGGTGGTTCTGTCTGTGATGGTTCTGTCTTTGGTGGTTCTGTCTGTGGTGGTTCTGTCTGTGACGGTTCTGTCTGTGGTGGTTCTGTCTGTGATGGTTCTGTCTGTGACGGTTCTGTCTGTGGTGGTTCTGTCTGTGATGGTTCTGTCTGTGGTGGTTCTGTCTGTGATGGTTCTGTCTGTGACGGTTCTGTCTGTGGTGGTTCTGTCTGTGATGGTTCTGTCTGTGGTGGTTCTGTCTGTGGTGGTTCTGTCTGTGATGGTTCTGTCTGTGGTGGTTCTGTCTGTGATGGTTCTGTCTGTGATGGTTCTGTCTGTGATGGTTCTGTCTGTGATGGTTCTGTCTGTGACGGTTCTGTCTGTGGTGGTTCTGTCTGTGATGGTTCTGTCTGTGGTGGTTCTGTCTGTGGTGGTTCTGTCTGTGATGGTTCTGTCTGTGGTGGTTCTGTCTGTGGTGGTTCTGTCTGTGATGGTTCTGTCTGTGGTGGTTCTGTCTGTGGTGGTTCTGTCTGTGATGGTTCTGTCTGTGGTGGTTCTGTCTGTGGTGGTTCTGTCTGTTGGAGCGTCGGGGGCAGACAGTGAGAAAAATACAAAAGTGTGGATTCTGAGACAGATGCTCCTGGATCAGGCTGGATCAGTCTGTGCTGAAGAAGAGACTAAAGAGAATCTTCTTTAACACGTGATGGAGACTAAAGTGAGAAATGGTTCAAATCAATGCATTTTTCCCAAAACAGAGTCAGTTTCATGAACCAATGAAAGTGGGAAATAAAGGGGCGTGGCCACAGAGCCTTTGTATTTACTGCAGCTACAAAAATTATAAACATGTACCTTTCCTGTGAGCCGCGACCCATAACCTGCTGTGATACTGCGCCTCGTCCATGAACACCACGTCGCTGCCCATGCTGTCACTGGAGTAGTTCCTGAAGCGTGGCTCCATTTTGGACCAATTTCCACAAACGCAACAAAAACTCTGAGCAGCTGAAAGACTCTGCACAGGTCCTGTCGCTCAGACGAGTGCGTTCTCTCTCTCTCTCTGTGTTCTCTCTTTTAGCTGTTCTCTCTCTCTCTCTGTTCTCTCTCTCTCTCTGTGTGTTCTCTCTTTCTCTCTGTTCTCTCTCTCTCTCTCTGTGTTCTCTCTCTCTCTTTTAGCTGTTCTCTCTCTCTCTGTGTTAGCTAACACTTCTCTCTCTCTCTCTTTCTGCTTCTGCTGCAAAATACCTGCCCTCAGGCTCCATGAGCTGTCATCAACCAACCAGAGAGAGTAGCATGGACCTCACAGGACCTCCACAACTACAGGACCTCACAGGGCCTCCACAGGACCTCCACACCTACAGGACCTCACAGGACCTCCACACCTACAGGACCTCCACAGGACCTCCACAATCTCTTTAACTGTAGATGATTGGATCAGGAGCGGATGAACCAACTCCACTGTTTGTCGCATGGCGCCGTAAAGAAGGCGCTGTAAAGAAGGCGCTGTAAAGATGGTGCCGTAAAGATGGCGCTGTAAAAATGGCGCCGTAAAGAAGGCGCTGTAAAGATGGCGCTGTAAAGATGGCACTGTAAAGATGGCGGCGTAAAGATGGCGGCGTAAAAATGGCCCTGTAAAGATGGCGCCGTAAAAATGACGCCGTAAAAATGGCGCTGTAAAGATGGCGCCGTAAAGATGGCGCTGTAAAGATGGCGCTGTAAAGAAGGCGCTGTAAAGAAGGCGCTGTGAAGATGGCGCCGTAAAGATGGCGCTGTAAAGATGGCGCTGTAAAGAAGGCGCTGTAAAGAAGGCGCTGTAAAGAAGGCGCTGTGAAGAAGGCGCTGTGAAGATGGCACTGTAAAGATGGCGCTGTAAAGATGGCGCCGTAAAGATGGCGCTGTAAAGATGGCGCTGTAAAGAAGGCGCTGTAAAGAAGGCGCTGTGAAGAAGGCGCTGTGAAGATGGCGCTGTAAAGAAGGCGCTGTGAAGAAGGCGCTGTGAAGATGGCACTGTAAAGATGGCGCTGTAAAGATGGCGCTGTAAAGAAGGCGCTGTGAAGATGGCACTGTAAAGATGGCGCTGTAAAGATGGCGCCGCAAAAATGGCGCCGTAAAGATGGCGCCGTAAAGATGGCACTGTAAAGATGGCACTGTAAAGATGGCGCTGTAAAGATGGCACTGTAAAGATGGCGCTGTAAAGTTGGCGCTGTAAAGAAGGCGCTGTGAAGATGGCGCTGTAAAGATGGCGCCGCAAAAATGGCGCCGTAAAGATGGCGCCGTAAAGATGGCACTGTAAAGATGGCACTGTAAAGATGGCGCTGTAAAGATGGCGCTGTAAAGATGGCACTGTAAAGATGGCGCTGTAAAGATGGCGCTGTAAAGAAGGCGCTGTAAAGAAGGCGCTGTGAAGATGGCGCTGTAAAGATGGCACTGTAAAGAAGGCGCTGTAAAGAAGGCGCTGTAAAGAAGGCGCTGTAAAGAAGGCGCTGTAAAGAAGGCGCTGTGAAGATGGCACTGTAAAGATGGCGCTGTAAAGAAGGCGCTGTAAAGAAGGCGCTGTGAAGATGGCACTGTAAAGATGGCGCTGTAAAGAAGGCGCTGTAAAGAAGGCGCTGTGAAGATGGCGCTGTAAAGATGGCGCTGTAAAGAAGGCGCTGTAAAGAAGGCGCTGTAAAGAAGGCGCTGTAAAGAAGGCGCTGTGAAGATGGCACTGTAAAGATGGCGCTGTAAAGATGGCGTTGTAAAGATGGCGCTGTAAAGAAGGCGCTGTGAAGATGGCGCTGTAAAGATGGCGCCGCAAAAATGGCGCCGTAAAGATGGCGCCGTAAAGATGGCACTGTAAAGATGGCACTGTAAAGATGGCGCTGTAAAGATGGCGCTGTAAAGATGGCGCCGTAAAGATGGCGCTGTAAAGATGGCGCCGTAAAGATGGCGCCGTAAAGATGGCGCTGTAAAGATGGCGCTGTAAAGATGGCGCCGTAAAGATGGCTGTGAGGGTTCATTTAAAAATGATGGGAAAAAATAAATTGTGATGGTTTTATTTACACCCCAAAACAGTGAACAGGAAAAAAAACAGACACACAGAAAAACAGGACTTACAGCCAGCTCAGTTTGGTTCAATACTGCTCACTCCAGCTCTCTCACACTGACAGACCCCGGGAGTGAGAACACACTCCTTTGAAGTGGTTAGCCCCGCCCCTGGGCTAACCCATTACAAATAGAACAGGGTTTTATAAAAAACACTGGTAAATACAAAAAGAACTGTTCCCCAGTGTGAACATGCCTCTTCACGTCTATGTATTAAGGCACAACAAAATAGGAAAATACACACTTTAATAAATGTACACAAACAACGTCCTCTGGCCCACCAAATGCGCACGACCATGCGCCATATATGGTGTAACCAGGAAGTGCCTCGGTTTGGGCAGTGGACCGAGACAACGGCAGCAGGTGAGTTGTGTGTATGGGGGAGATGATGATATGCGTGTGCAGGCGGCAGGTGTGCACCCTTGTGCGCTGCGGGGACCGTATTGGCGGGGAGAGTCTGTAAATGCGGGACCGTGCGGGCACAAGCACGGACCTGCGGGTGTGTTTGCGCTACATGCACGCGCCACGTGCGCGCGCAGACACGCTCCTCTGGTCAGCGCAGGGCGAGGGAGCAGAACACAGTCTGATGGAGCCGTTACTGGCGCTCAGTCACATTATCCCCCTCCTCCCCGAGGTTGACGATGTGCGGCGCCCTGGACAGGTAGTCTGCCACGACGTTGGTCTTCCCAGCTCGATGGCGGATCTGGAACTGGAGCTGTAAAGATGGCGGCGTAAAGATGGCGCTGGAAAGATGGCGCCGTAAAGATGGCGCCGTAAAGATGGCGCCGTAAAGATGGCGCCGTAAAGATGGCGCCGTAAAAATGGCGCCGTAAAGATGGCGCCGTAAAGATGGCGGTGTGGCAGGAGCTCTGGTGTGTGCCGTCCTCTTTGTCTGGTGCACACTGGGGGAGTCTTGCACAGTTTTTCCAATGTGGTTTTACTGCAAATGGCAAATACATTTTTTATTTATTTATTTATTTAAGGATAGCCCCATTGAGATAAACTATCTCTTTTTCAAGGGGGTCCTTTATCAAAGAAAATTAACAGATAAAATTAACAAATAAGATGGCTTACATCAGTAATACAAAACAAAGAAATGTAACAAGCGTAACTCAAACATAAATTATTAACAATTATATATATATATACACATATACTTACATACACACACATATACAATCATATACACACACATACATTAGTATATTGTATTTCATACACACACACACACACAGCCACGTATCTTAATCCCAGAACCACGCATTTCACTCCGAATATCTTCATATATATATACACAATGTGCATATACACACACAAACACATATATACATAATTATGTATACATACACACATTATTACCAGGAGTTTAATCTTAATATTTAAGCTTTCCGCGTGCTGTATAAAGGGGGCTCACTCATTCACAATTTACAATGTTATAGAGCATTTTATATGGTCAGAAATTAGCATATACATGGTTTATTTAAATAGTCGTGCAATAGTGATCTATATAAATGAACAGATGTTGCTGCCCGAAGTTCAACTGGAAGATTATTCCAGTCATATGGGGCTTTACAACAAAACGCATTTTTTGCCGACCTCCCTCTTCACCAGTGGAACTCTGAAATAGGGATGGAGTAAGTTTCGAAGAGAATGCTGAGATGTGAATGGAATAAAATATTGTTTTAAATAATCAGGAAGGTCATTATGGATACATTTATAAACTAAAGTTAACCAATGATACTGCCTCCTTTCTCTTGGTTTCAGCCATTCCAATGAATTATACATTAGACAGTGATGAGTGTAGAAATGACAGTTTAGCACAAACCTGCAGAGTGAGTTCATTAAAACTGTCACAGGTTTCAGAACAGTGTCCGTTGTGTTTTGGTAAATTATGTCTCCATAGTCAATGATCGGCAATATAAGTTGTTGTACTATTTTCTTTTTTCAAGAAATGAATCTGAACCAAGGACCTGCTTTAAGATGCTTTTATGTAAGTCTTTAGACCTGACTTTTCCAAATATCTGAGTCTTGGATCTACAGAATGTTTGAGTTTCTTTCTCTGTGACTTGATACGACTGTGATTTAGAACTTTACACAAATATATGGAAATTGACAGAAGTAGAAAGTTCCAAGAGAAGAAGGAAAAGGCAGAAACAAACCTCACTCATGTCAAGAGTTAAAATAAATAATGTCAAAACATCTAAACTCTCACAAAACAATCCTGTTCCAACAAAGCTTTAGAGATGTCATCTTTAAGATCATCTTTAAGATCATCTTTAAAGTGGACATATTGTGTTTTCATATAATTGATTTTTACATCTAAATCATAAATTTGTGGCCTATATAAAGCGTAACTGCAATGCCTGGGTCTGAGTCTCATTATTTGTAGCTCCACGGGCCTTTCTTCTACACCTGTTCTGACGTGCGTCTGAGAGCAACCTGTTTTGGTGCTGTCTCTTTAAATGCAAATGAGGCGCTTTTGACCACCCCCCCATCCAGGTGACACAGGTTCAACTCCACCCCGAGCTGCCATTTTTGTAGTTACTAAGCACAGATACAATTATCTCATAGAAACTTCTCATTACATCGCAAACATGAAGCAGTCCTTCCTCATTGACTGAAAGCAAATGTTAAGTTTCATTCTTAGTCCAGTCTTATTATCGACTCTTCTCTTTTTAGCTTTAGGATCCATGCGCACAGTCTATGATGCTCACACGCCGGTTTGTTTACAACAGCGGCCGCCTGGTGCGGGCCTACGTCGCAGGATATGACACACTACGTTGACAGAAATGTAAATTTAATATTACTTATGCACAATTTTACAGCATTTAAAAACGTTAAGAAAGTTTTTCCTTCTACAGAAGGAAAGACTCATGCGCCTCCGGAGCCGCAGGTTGCCGACTCCTAGTTTATACAGTATGTGGAAGCAAATACTGTAGAGGATCAGGACATGTGCAGTTTCAACAATAAAATAAAGTACAATAGTCTACATTAAAGAGAGTAATAAACATGTCTCAGAGTGAGGGAGGTGGACACAGACAACACTATTGTTTGTTACAGGGATGAGAATTGGTCAAAAAAGACTGAAATGCATATTGTCAGCCATTTGCTGGCTCTAAATCTGTTTAATTTGTTCACAACATGTTACTTTTGGGCTCAAACATGAACTTTTAATGCAATGCAAAATGTAGGTATCAGAGCTTTATTTAGGGCGTTTAATGGCGCTTCGAGAGGAGAGGGAGACGCGGACTGTTTCCTGCAGCAGTGTATTTATTGGGTGCACAGATTACTCAAAGACACGCATGGTCCTGTGCGCGTTTATGGGGTTGGGTACATGGCCACGATGAGGCTGCGCGCTCAGCCACAACACGGTGGAGCGGCTGCGAGCGGCTGGACGCTCACAGCCGCTGGACGCTCACAGCCTCTCGCAGCCGCTGGACGCTCACAGCCTCTCTCACAGCCGCTGGACGCTCACAGCCTCTCGCAGCCGCTGGACGCTCACAGCCTCTCACAGCCGCTGGACGCTCACAGCCTCTCGCAGCCGCTGGACGCTCACAGCCTCTCACAGCCGCTGGACGCTCACAGCCTCTCACAGCCGCTGGGACAGTATTGTCGTGTCACCTCCCTCTCTCTACACATGTTATTACTCTCTTGTAATGGTAGTCTATTGCATTTTATATTGATTGTTGAACTGCACATATCCTGGACCTCTTCAGTATTTGGCTTCCACTACTGTATAAAACTAGGAGTCGGCACCTGCGGCTCTGGAGGCGCATGCGTTCTCTTCACCTTCTATAGAAGGAAAAATACGTTCTTACGTTTTTTAAATGCTGTAAAAATTGTGTTAAGTAATATTTCAATATTTAAACATTTCTGTCATCGTAGTGTGTCAGATCCTGCGACGTACAGTAGGCCCGCACCAGGCGGTGCTGTTGTAAACAAACTGGCTGTAGGGGAGCATCATAGACTCGTGCGATGGATCCCAAAGCTTAAAAACAGATAATGAGCGATAATAAGGACTGGGACTAAGAATGGATAACTTATATTTGCTTTTCTAGTCAATGAGGAAGGACTACTTCTTGTTTGCGATGTTAATGAGAAGTTTCTATGAGATAATGTATCTGTGCTTAGAACATACAAAATTGGTCACCCGCTCAGGGTGGAGTTGAACCTGTGTCACAGGAATGGGGGCGTGGTCAAAAAGCGCCTCATTTGCATTTTAAGAGACAGCACCCAAAACAGGTTGCTCTCAGACGCACCTTCAGAACAGGTGTAGGATAGATAGGCCGTGGAGCTACAAAGATGATGACTCAGACCCAGGCATTGCATATAGGCCACAAATTTAATTGTATTTAGATGTAAATAATCATTATTGGAAAATCACGATATGTCCTCTTTAAGAGCCTCTTACAAACATTTCTTCCTAGCCCCTTTACACAAGTCCTCTACTTAACAGCTTTAAGTTCAGTCCACTGATGATTGTTGCCACCAAGTGCTTTGTTCTCACTTGAGGAAGGAGATGTTGTGGCCCTCAAACATGACTTGTCCATCTTATTTGTTTTTTAAAGAAGTTTACAAAGCCCACTAACATTACAGTCTTTGACAGGGTTGATTTTCAGACCCCAGGTCCCTTGGAGTGACCTTACGGGAGCTGAGGAGTGTGATCCCCGATAATTGGAACACACCCTCCGGGTCCCCCTTCTTTGTAGAGAGGGATACTACTCCCGTGTCTGCCACTCCATTGGCCAAGACAGTCCTACAACATGCAGAAACTTGTGGGTAGTGGAAAGTATTCTCCTTCCCGCCGCCCAACAAGACCTAGAGTTCAAGGTCAGCACCCCACCCTCGTCCAATGTGTGCTGCCCCTCCTGAGGCGCCAGACGGTTTGCCAGAATCTTTTCGAGGCCCGGACCGATAGGCATGTCCATAGACTCTTCGAAAATCCTCCCGTCATGGGTTTTTGCAGTGTGCAACAGCCCGGGCTGCGGCACGCTTGGCCGGCCGGTACTGGACAGTGCCTCAGGAGTCCCGAGTGAAACCTTCATTGTCGATTAGGACTCCTTCAGCCTGAGGCCATCCTTACTACCGGGTGCCCACACACCGGGGTTTGGGATTTGTCGCCAGGACCCAGCATCTGAGACCTTGCGTCCCAGCTACGAGCCACCGCATCGGTGGATAGAGGGTGGATAACATGGACATGGTCCCACTCGGGACTCGATGTCCCCGCCTCTACGGTTGGAGAAAACTCTCCCGGCGGTCCATATGTCCATAAATGTTAATAAATGTTTTTTGTTTGTCTTAAATCATTAGATTTAGAGAAGATAGGTCCAGAAGTATATATGTGAATACCAAGTCACCTAGATCCGCTAACACCTAACCACTGGACCTGAGACCCTCCTGGAACCATGCATTTCTGTATATGGGACAAATGGGAAGCCATGGTTTACCCCAATCTGTTGGCCTTCTCTTCAGTGACGTTGGACATTACTGCTAGCAGCCAAAAAGGCATTATAATGTAACGCCAGTCGTCTTTACCACAGTTTTTTTTGCTCAAATCCAGTATCGCCATCCTCCTCCCACCTGGGCCTGAGGCTGACAGCCTGGCTGCTCCGAGACAGAGGAATTGAATAAATAACAAACGCACACCTGAGGACAGATGCTATAAAGACGCTCTGGGCTTTCTCCATATGTAAATTTCATTGAACCATGGAGATTGTTTTTTGACTTCCATATAATCATAGGCGATCCTAATCTGATGCCGCCTGCTCACTGCGAGGGAGAGGACATAGTATAGTCAGGCTACGAGAGCAATGAGGACGGACGGGCTGTATATGTTAGAAGATCAAATTTAGGATTAGGTGTTACGATCTTTCAGAGTATGCCCCTAACATTATTGGTCTGTGGGGCAATACCTAACGCCCTTGGAACACAGATTCAGATTCTGTTTATTTGCCGTTAGGAGTAAACCACCTTTGGATATACATGTGCAAGAATCCCATAGTGTGCACCAGACAAAGTACATAAAAATAAAACAAGCCCAAAAAGAAGTACAGAAAATGAAGTAAAGAAAAAAATCATAACTGTGAAACGAATCATCAATACACCATACAGGATACATAAAGTGCTTTGCTCAGATGATAACAAATGAAAGAAGCTGGTCTCTCATCTCTGGTTCTCTCTCTGGTTCATCTCTGGTCTCTCTTGGTCTCTAAAGCTAGAGTGTAGACTTGCGCAGGCGTGGCTTACGTTTAGCGGTTGCGGGCTGTGTTGGTCCTACGTAAGCACAATTGCTGTTATACTGGAGCGTTTCCCCTTACGAGTTTTGAGGAGATGTGTGTAATTTTTTCTTTATTTTGTTATGTGTTTTTTTCTTTTTTTTTGTGTATTATTGTTTTGTTTTTTATTATTTTTTATTTAATCCCACAACAAACCACATGATGGGCCGATCACATCCTGGAGCGGTCTTTTACGCTGCTTACTTTGTCCTTTCAGAACAAACAATAGCAACAAAGCTGTTTGAGCTCATTACACGTGTTTCTACGGTTAGG
Organism: Knipowitschia caucasica; assembly: GCA_964034765.1. NCBI lineage: Eukaryota > Metazoa > Chordata > Actinopteri > Gobiiformes > Gobiidae > Knipowitschia > Knipowitschia caucasica. The sequence continues at coordinate 40,397,418 of OZ035838.1, forward strand.
TTGAAGTGAGTGGTTTTATGGATTCATTAGTTTTTTAGTCATTTAACGGTGGTGATGCGGTGAATAAGGACACAGTTCTTGTTGGAATAAAATAAGTTTTTATTACATAGTTTTTGACAAACAGCCAAAACCTATAATAGTGGTATATATCTGGTGACAAACATGAACGATTTACGAGGTGCTGGGAGGGAAAGCAAACAAAACGCAGCTTCGATTCAAACAAGTACAGGAACTGTGCAAAACATAACGACGCACAGGTTTAAGCTATTATATATGTTAGTTAGTCCACAGTTTCCTGTATATCAAGGCTTTGAGCCCAAACTGCGTTTTCTGCCACAAGGCCCAAACTCTCGGGCTCAATAGTGCCGCGCCATGTCCCTGCTGCAGCCAGCTCGGGCTTCCTTCCAATACCACAACACGGGGACCAATCAATCCTATCCAATCCAATCCACTTTATTTATTTAGCACATTTTATTAAACTATCAAAACGTTTCCAATGTGCCTCGAACAACAGATAACAATAAACAAAAACAATACAAATTGAGTTCCACCAAATAAAATTGAAATCAGCGGATGCTTCCTTAGGCGACCATTAAGTTGTTAGCAAATTTCGAGGGCCTTGCGGTGATCCAACGCGTTGCGCATAGTGACGTCACGTCACATCCGTAAGCTCCGCGCCGCGCGTGTATATACTTGGCTTAAGTGTTTTTATTTTTTTTTCTCGAAAGGCTCTCTAACAAAAAACACACTTCTTCAAAGTGAAAAACACTTTTGCCTGAACATATATCATTTTCTGTATGGTCTGTGTGGGCCAGTTCGAATACTAATTTAATAATATCTTTCCTGGGGGTTAAAGATAATTCTTTGGGTGCCGGATCCTGGCCCCCGGGCCTTGACTTTGACCACAAATTGCCATTGAGGAGAGGACCATGTCTCTCGGTCTCTCTCTGATCTCTTGTGTCAGATTATAACTGCTTGTGGAAAGAAGTGCGTCTCTCTCTGGTCTGGCTCTCTCTGGTCTCTCTTTGGGTCTTTCTTCTGGTCTCTTTTCTGGTCTCTCTTTGGTCTCTAATCTCTATCTGGCTCACTGGTTCTCTCTTCTGGTCTCTTTCCTTTTCTTCTTCAAGTTGCTTTCTTTTTGCCTTTTCCCGATTTCTGTTTCTCGCTCTTCTCGCTCTGGGTTCTCGCTCTCTCCTCTGCTCTCTCTGGTCGCTCTCTATGGTCACTCTGTTCTCTCTGTGCTCTCTCTCGCTGTTCTCTCTGTTCTCTCTCTTCTCTCTCTGGTCGCTCTTCTCTCTATGATCTTCCTCTCGGTCTCCGTTTTTTCTCTGTGATGTTGTCGAACAACGTCACAAAACTAACAAGAAAAGAAATTTGATGGTTGCAGCAATAAAGGTTCAGAGAGTCAGAGTTTGTGCCTAAAACAATAAGAACAACAATTTTGGTGTGTTCCATACTGTATAGTTTTATAATGATTTGTGTGAACCTTATTCGTCCGATTTTGAGACCCTAATTGTTTGTGTTTGTTATTGTACAATAAAAACATAAAAAGCAGAGTTGTTAAATTACAGTGAATGATCTCTGTCCTTTCGACTTCTACCTTGACATAAAAACCAACAGATTCTGGTCCTCAATCGGGACCCGAAAAGTCTGCGCGCTCTTGGAAAACAACTATCGATCAGCGCGTTTGCTCAAGGGACACTGGAGCTTAACTATCTTGGGCGGGTTAAAATTGGCCGCTGTTATTGCTCCGTGCTCAGGAGATTAATAAGGGTATTTATTGCATCTGTGAATGGCCTGTTGTGTTCCCATATACACACGTCTGTGAGCCTTCGTTGGAGATGCTCAAGGAACTAAGTTTGGGGAAATCTCTGCTTCGCCTTTGTGTTCGGTTCATTACGCACTTTTTAAAGAGCTAATCTTTGCTCTGGCTTTATATCTGGATTGTCCCCTGGTTCATCTGTCTGGTTTAGTGTGCGTAAACAGAGGAACAGCTTTCATTTTCGGTGACGGTTGTGAAAGAAGAAAGAGGAAGAGTGATTTAAAAGACAAGGGGTGTCTGAACGGAGAAGTCTTTAGACAATGCCTCTCTTGTTGGACTTAAGTGCAAACAGGAGAGACAACGCTGATGAAACGGCCATTCTATAGTTTTAGAGCAGGGGTCTTCAGACTAGAAGTCCTGGTATGCGCCGCCCGGGCGTGGTGGGAAGTTGCCTTTGTTTGGACAGAGTTTAGCTAGCCGGCTATTGTGTAAAGATCGTCCTCCAATAATGCTCTGCTTTGCAGCGTGTGTGTGTTTGGGACTTCCACGGACTTTATATAACAGCAGGTATGTGTTCACGGAGGTGACGCATACGTTTATTTTATTATTAAAGGTTATTTCCGCATCGGCCGAAACATGAAGCGTTGATAAAGTCACGGGTGCATGAAAACTCATGGTTAACAAAGCAACTTTATGTCCCCCACTGTCACCCAGGTTTAGTCTGGTTTAGTCTGGTGTTAGCTCCTGTTTTGGCTGTTTACAAGTATTTCAGTCTACTCGCTTAGGACCGCTAATGTCTCCGTGACACTTTGCGGCTCTCTGATTGGTTTGCTGCACGAGCGTCCGAGGAGGAAAGGTTCAGCAAAATTCATTCATGCGTTCCTCCCCTTCGATCTTCCCAGCGCGGTCAGAGCGTTGCATGCCGAGACGCTTGTGCGTTTTGAGGCTCAAACGCTCACTATTGACTTTGCATTGAAAGCATTCGCAACGAAATGATCGGTCTGGAAAGCGGCATTAGGGCTGTTGTGATGATCAGGACACTCCTACATTCATAACAATATACAGTGGGGCAAAAAAGTAGTAGTCAGCCACGATTGTGCAAGATTCTTCCACTTAAAATAATTGAACAGAGGTCTGGTAATTTTCATCATAGGTACACTTCATACTGTAAGAAACAGAATGTGAAAGAAAAAAAATCCAGAGAAAATTCACATTGTAGAATTTTTAATGAATTTATTTGTAAATTATGGTGGGAATATTAGTATTTGGTCTTCTTCAAACAGGGAAGGATCTCTGGGCTCTCACAGACCTGTAACTTCTTCTTTAAGAAGCTCTTCTGTGCCTCCACCTGTTACCTGTATAAATGGCAACCTGTTTTAAGTCGGAACGTGGCGCCTAGGGGTTTAACTCGTTATCTGTATGAAAGATAGCCCAAATGGAAACCTAAACGTTATTTTCAACCAATGATAATCTCCCTCGATCTGGTGCTACATTAGCTTCAAGATCTCATCCCGTTGGGGTCAAAAATGATTTATGAGAACGGTGATCAAAAATCCCCGATCCACACAGGTGGGGACCTGGTGACTGACCTTGCAGAGAGCTGGGAACCATCAGTAAACACATTACGACGACAGGGAATCCAAATCCTGCAGTGCCAGGACGTGTCCCCTGCTGAAGCCAGTGAATCTTTCAGGCCCGTTCTGAATGTTTGCCAGAGAGGCAATATGGTGACTACAGCAAGAGGATTGGGAGGAGAATGTCATGTGGTCAGATGAAACAAAGTATGAACCTGTTTTGGTTAATAAAACTCAACTCGTCGTGATTGGAGAAAAGTTTGCTCCCAAGTACACATACCTACTGTGATCGCATGGGGGGTGGATAGTTTGCTTTGGGGCTGTTTTTTCTGCTTAAGGACCAGGACGACTGGATCGTGTTAAGAATAGATATGAATGGGGCCCTGTATCGTGAGATTTGTGCCAAAACTCCTTCCATTGCGTTTGAATTTCTGTATTGGCCAAATACTTATTTTCCACCAGAATTTACAAATAAATTCTTTAAAAATCCGACAATGTGAATGCCGGGATTTTTTTCACATTCTGTCTCTCACATTGAAGTGTACTATGATGAAAATTACAGACCACTGTCATTATTTTATGTGGGATGTCTTGCACTAATCGGTGGGCTGACCTAAATACTTTTATGCCCCACTGTATAGATTGTTGAGATGTGGAGTGGTCCTGGGATCATCACTTACTGCCCTTATGCGCGTTCAGGACAGGATCATTCGGTGCGTTGGCTTTCAATGCAAAAGGTCACTAGTGATGGGCGTTTGAGCCTCAAAACGCACAAGCGTCTCGGGAATGCACGCACTGACCGCGCTGGGAAGTCGAAGGGGTGGAACGCATGAGATGGAATTTTGCGGAACCTTTTCCTTCGGGACGCTCGTGCAGCAACCAATCAGAGGCCGCAAAGTGGTCACGGAGGAACATTAGCGGTCTAAGCGAGTAGACTGAAAATACTTGGAACAGCCAAACAGGAGCTACACCAGGACTAAACCAGGACTCAAACCAGGGTTGAAGTGGGGGAATGTGCTGTTAACATGTGGTTTTCATGCTCCCGTGACTTTATGCAACTGCTTCGAGTGTGTTCGCCGATGCGGAAATTTTTTTACCTTTTAATAATAAAATCAACGTATGGCGCAACCTCGTGAACACATACTGCTGGTATATAGAGTCCGTGGAAGGTCCTGAACAAACACCGCTGCAAAGCTGCATTATTGGAGAGGATCTTTACACAATAAGCCGCTAGCTAAACTCTGTTGCATCAAAGGCTACTTCCTCCCCACTCCCGGCGACGCACAGGAACTTCTAGTCTGAAGACCCCTGCGTCTGAAACTAGAGAATGTGCGTTTCAGCGTTTGTCTCCTGTTTCACTTTAGTCAAAACTGAGAGATTGTCTAAAGACTTCACCTGTTCAGACAACATGGTCTTTCATCACTCTCCTCTTTCTTCTTTCACCGTCACCGACATGGTAAAGCTGTTTCCCTCTGTTTACGTCACACTTATCAGAAGATGAACCGGGGACAATCCAGATTAAGGCCAGAGCAAAGGATAGCTCTTTAAAGTGCTGTAATGAACCGGACACAAGGCGAAGCAGGAGTTTTCACAAACTTAGGTTCCTTGAGGCTTCTCATACATGGTCACAGACGTGTGTTTATGGAGATCACAAAACCGGCATTCACAGATGCAATATTTCCTTATTTAATATCCTGAGCACGGAGCATATAACAGCGGCCTTTTTAACCCGCCCAATCTAGTGAGAGCTCCAAGTGTCCTAGAGCAAGCGCTGATGATTGTTGTTCCAAGAGCGCAGACTTCGGTTCGATACCTGAATTAATGTGGTTTTTATTTCAGGTAGAAGTGAAAGGAACAGAGTTCATTCACTGTAATTGAAACAAAATGCTTTTTATGTTTTTATTGTACGAATACTAACATTACATTTAGGTCTCAATCGGACGTTAAGGTTTCACACAATCATTCTAAAAACTATACAGTAATGAACCACACCAATAGTGTTGTTCTTATTGTTGTAGCACAAAACTCTGAGCTCTGATGAACCTTTATTGCTGACCATCATAAAGTTTCTTTGTTAGTTTTTGTGTCGGTGGTTCGACAACATCACAGAGTAAAAAAGGAGACGGAGAGAGATCAGAGAGAGAGAGCGGACAGAGAGAGAAGAGAGTGAACAGAGAGAAAGCGAGAGAGAGCACGAGAGACCAGATTGACCAGAGAGAGAGACCAGAGGAGAGCAGAGAGAGAGCGTGACCAGAGCAGAAGAGCGAGAGATCGAAAGCGGGAAAGGAGCAGAAAGAAAGAAACTTGAGAGAGGAAAAAGGAGAGAGAACCAGAGAGAGACCAGTTGAGTCCAGGTGGTGAAATTAGAGCCCAAAGTGAGACAGAAAAAGTGACCCAGAGAAAGGGATCCCAAGAGAGACCAGAGAGAGACAGACCAGAGAGAGACCGCTTCTTTACAAGAGTTATAAGTCTGAAAAGAGTCAGGAGAGAGACCGTAGAGGTCATGGTCTTTCTCTCAATGGCATTTGTGTCTAAGTCAAGGGCCCGGGGGCCAGGTCCGGACCCAAATGAATTATCTTTACCCCGGTTGCTATTTTATTAGTATTAGAAAACGGGCCCACACGAGCCATATGAATATGAATATAATGTTCAGGGCATGTCGTTTTCACTTTGAAAGAAGTTTGTGTTTGTGTTAGAGGCCATTTCGGAGAAAAAGAAAAATAATAACACTTAAAGCCTAGTTTATACTTCGCGCGGCGGGGAGCTTATCGGAGGTGACGTGGGACGTCCACTTGCGCAACGCGTTGGTCACGCAAGGCCCTCGAAATTGTCTAACTACGTAAGGGTCGCCGTAAGGAAGCTCCGCCTGATTTCATTATTTTGGTGGAAACTCATTTTGTATTGTTTTTGTTTAATTGTGTTTGTTGTTCAGCCACTTTGGAAACGTTTTGTTGTTTAAATGTGCATATTAATTAACGTGGATTGGAGTTGGATTGATTTGATGGGTCCGTGTGGGTGTATTGGAAGGAAGCTCGGAGCGGCTGCAGGCAGGGACATGGACGGGCACTATTAGAGCAGAGAAGCTTTGTGCTTTTGAAGGGAAAAGCGTTTGGGCTCAAAGCTGGATATACAGGAAATGGGGACTATCTAATTAATATATAAGCTTATAAAACTGCTGCAGGCGTTTGTTTTTGCACTGTTCCGGTCTTGTTTGAATCGTAAGCGCGTTTGTTGCTTTCCTCCTGCAACTCGTAAATCGTTCAGGTTTGTCCCAGATATTTACCACTATTATTGTTTTGCTGTTTTGTGCTGGAAATCTATTTAATATTAAAATATGGTTTACAACAAGTACTGTGTCATTATTCACAGCTCACAGTTGAAATGATTATAAATATTAATGAATCCATAAAAACTATCCACATAAACCTACAGTAGAACACGTGTAATGAGCCTCAAAACAGCTGTGTTTGCTATTGTTGTTCTGAAGAGGGACAAAGTGAGCAGCGTAAATGGGAACCGCTCTGTGTGATCGCCATAAGTGGGTTTGTGTGGGATTAACAACTTTCTCCTCAAATCTCCGTAAGGGGAACGCGCCAGTTTAACATCAATTGGCTTACGTAGGTCCACCGCAACCGCTATAACGTAAGCCAACGCCGCGCAAGTATACTACTAGGCGTTAGAGACCAGAGAGAGACCAGAGTGACCAGAGAGAGACCCAGAGAGAGAGACCAAGCTTCTTTCGTTGTTATCAGTCTGAGCAAAGACTTTAATGATCATGTATTGGTGTATTTGTTGAGTAGTTCACAGTTTGATTTTTTCTGTTACTTCTTCTGTACTTTTCTGTGTGGCTTGTTTTATTTTTATGTACTTGTCTGGTGCAACTGGGGATTCTTGCACATGTATTCCTAAGTGGTTTTACTGTAACGGCAATTACTGAAGATGAATCTTGTGTTTCCTTTGGGGCTTTAGGTGTTGGCCACCAAGACATAATGTTAGGGGCAGACTCTGAAAGATAGAACCCTAATCCTAAATTTGTTCTTCTAACATTTACTGCCGTTCCTCATTGCTCTCTGCCTGATATCACTTGTCCTCTCTCGCAGTGGAGCAGGCGGCATCAGATTTATGCCCTATGTTTATGAAGTCAAAACAAATCTATTGGTTCAATGAAAATTTAATATGGAGAAAGCCCAGAGCGTCTTTATAGCGTTGTCCTCTGTGTGCCGTTGTTATTTCATTTCCTCTGTCTCGGATGCAGCCAGGCTGTCAAGTCAGGCTGGTGGGGAGGTGGATGGTGATAATGGATTTGAGCAAATAAAATGTGGTAATGACGACTGGCGTTACATTTTAATGCTTTTTGAGCTGCTAGCAGTATTTTCCAAACGGTCATGAGAGAAGGCACAGATTGGAGTAAACACTGGGCTCCATTTGTACCATATAACAGAATTGCATGGTTACAGGAGGGTCTCCAGGTCAGTGGTTAGGTGGTTAGCGGATCTAGGTGACTGGGTATTTTCACATATATTCTGCCTGGACCTATATTCTCTAATCTATGTTTTTGGACAATCAAAAACATTTATTTATCATTTATGGACATTGGTCCCGGGGAGAGTTTCTTCCCTGGTCACGGTGAGGAGGGGACATCGAGTCAGAGTGGACCATGTCCATATGTTTTCCACCTCTATCACGATGCGGTGGTCGTAGCATGGTCGCAAAGGTCTCTGGGCTGGTCTGGCCGACAAATCCCAAAACGGCTGGTGGGCACCGGTAGTAAGGGATTGCCGTCAGGCGGAAGGGGGTGTCCTATCGAGCCATGATGGTTATCGGGTCTCCTGGTGGGCAGCTGTCCAGTACGGCCGGCCATAGCGTGCCGCCAGCCGGGCTGTTGCCCACGCAAAATCCAGGACTGGGGGGAGGATTTCGAAGAGGCATGGAGCATGACTATCGGTCGGCCTCGAAAAGATTCTGGCAAACCGTTCTGGCGCCTTGGAGGGGGATAGCAACATGTGTATAGAGTGGTGGGGTGCTGACCTTGACTCGAGATAATGTTGGGGCGGGGGAAGGAATACTTCCACGCACAAGTGTCTGCATGTTGTAGGGACTGTCTTGGCCAATGGAGTGGCAGACCGGGGTGGGTAGTCCATCTCTACATGAAGGGGACCGGAGGGGTGTGTTCCTTTTTCGGGGATCACACTCCCAGGCCTCCGTAAGGGTCTACTCCAAGGTACCAGGGGTATGAAATTTCAACCCTGCATAGACTGTATGTTTGTGCTGTGGCGAAAGCGTCTGTTAAAATTCAAATAGTGGGTCAAGTCATGTTTGAGTGGCCACAACATCTCCTTCTCAAGTGAGTCAAAGCACTTGGTGGCAACAAATCAGCAGTGACTTGAATTTTAAAGCGTTATGTTGAGGACTTGCGTAAAGGGGCTAGGAAGGAAAATGTTTGGATTGAAGGCTCTTAAAGGGGACTTACTCGTGTTTTCAAAATAATTGATTTTTACTTCTAAATCATTAATTTGTGGGCTTTATGCATGCTGGGTCTGAGTCCATTATTTGTCGCTCCACGGGCCTTTATTCTACACCTGTTTGAGGTGTGGAGAGAACTGTTTTGGTGCTGTCTCTTTAAATGCAAATGAGGCGCTTTTGACACGCCCCCATCCAGGTGACACAGGTTCAACTCCACCTCTGAGCGGCCATTTTTGTTGTTACTAAGCACAGATACAATTATCCATAAAAACTTCTCTTTCACATCGGCAAAACATGAAGTATCCTTCATCATTGACTGTAAAGCTAAGATTTAGTTTCATTCTTAGTCCAGTCTTATTATCGACTCTTCTCTGTTTAGCTTGGGATCCATGCGCACAGTCTTTGATGCTCACACGCAGTTTGTTTACACAGTCAGCCGGCCTGGTGCGGGCACTGTACGTCGCAGGATATGACCCATACGTTGACAGAAATGTTTAAATTGAATATTACTTATGCACAATTTTACAGCATTTAAAAACGTTAAGAACGTTTTTCCTTCGATTGAAGAAAGGACGCATGCGCCTCCAGAGGCAGGTTGCCGACTCATAGTGTATACAGATGTGAAGCAAATACTGTAGAGGATCTGGATTATGTGCAGTTTAACAATAAACTATAAATGACTAGTCTACAGTATCAAGAGAGTAATAAAAAATGTGTCAGGATTGAGGGAGGTGGACTCGGGACAATACTATTGTTTGTTACAGGGTTGAGAATTGGTCAAAAAAGACTGAATGCATATTGTCAGGCCATTTTCTGGCTCTAAATCTGTTTAATTCTGTTCACATCATATTACTTTTTGGGCTCAAAACATGAACTTTTTAAATGGCAATGCAAAATGTAGGAATCAAGAGCTTTATTTAGGCGTTAATCGCGCTCGAGAGGATAGGGAGACGCGTGACAGTTTCTGCAGCAGTGTATTTATTGGGTGCACAGATTACTCAAAAGACAGCTTGGGCCTGTGCGCGGTTATGGTGTTGGGTAATTGGCACGTTGAGGCTGCGCGTCAGCCCACAACCTCATACACGGTGGAGCGGCTGCGAGCGGCTCTCATTACCAAAGCGGCCGCAGTGCCCCGGAACACTGCTGCCGCTTTGTAATGAGGGTGCCGCTCGCAGCCGCTCCCCGTGTTGTGGTTGTGGCTGAGCGCGGAGCTCAACGTGGCATGTTACCCAAAACCATTAAACGCGCACAGGACATGCGTTGTCTTTGTGTACATCTGTGCAACACAATAAATACACTGTGCGGGGAAACAGTCCGCGTCTACCTCTCCTTCGAAGCGGCTTAAACGCCCTAAAATAATGCTCTGAACTAATTTTGCCACTTGCATTAAAAAGTTCATGTTTGAGCCCTAAAGTATATGTTGTTGAACAGGATTAAACAGATTGAGAGCCAGAAATTGGCTGACAATTATGCATTTCTGTCTTTTTTGACCAAGTCTTCATCACTGTAACAAAACAATAGTATTGTCCGTGTCCACCTCCCTCACTTCTGACACATGTGTATTACTACTCTTGTAATGTAAGACCTATTGTTTTTTTTACATTTTATGATATTGTTGAAACTGCCACATATTCCGAATCCTCTACCAGTATTTGCTTCCACAGTACTGTATAAAACTAGGTTCGGCAAACCTGCGGGCTCTGGAGGCGCATGGGTCTCTTTCCTTCTATTGAAGGAAATAATCCGTTCTAACGTTTTTTTATTAAGTGCGTAAAATTGTGCATTTAGTAATATTCAATGTTAACATTTCTGTCAAGTAGTGTGGCTTATCTGCGACGTACAGTAGGCCCCACCAGGCGGCTGCTGTTCTGTAACTTGCTGTAGTAATGTGCTAAACTGGCGTCTGTGGAGCATCATAGACTGTGCGCATGGAATTCCCAAAGCTAAAAAGAGAATGAGTCGATAAATAAGACTGGAGTACGAATGAAAAACTTTATATTTGCTTTCAGTCAATGAGGAAGGGGACTTTTTTTTAAAAACTTCCTGTTTGCGAGGGTAATGAGATGTTTCTATGAATAATTGTATCTGTGTTAGTAACTACAAAATGGGCCCGCTCCAGGGGTGGAGTTGTACCTGTTGTCACCTGATGGGGGGGGCGCGTGGTCAAAAGCGCTCATTTGCATTTAAAGAGACAGCACCTATACAGGTTGCTCTCAGGACGCACCTCAGAAAACATAGTGTAGAAGAAAGGCCGTGGAGCTAAAATAATGAGGACTCAGACCCAGGAATTGCATATAGGGCCACAAATTATTGATTTTAGATGTAAAAATCAATTATTTGAAAACGATCTATTCACTTTAAGAGCCGTCCTATACAAAAAATTTCCTTCTGCCCCTTTCACAAGTCCTCAACTTATCGCTTAATTTCAAGTCACGGCTGATTGTTGCACCACCATGTGCTTTGTCTCACTTGAGGAAGGAGATGTTTGTTGTGGCCCTCAAATCAATGTCATTGTCCATCTATTGTTTTTATCAGTCGCTTTAGCCAAAGCACAAATCATACTCGTCTTTGGAGGGTTGATTTTATACCCAGGTACCTTGGAGTAGACCTTCCACCCGGGAGGCTAGGAGTGTGATACCCGATAATTGGAACACACCCTCGGTCCCCCTCTTGTAGAGAGGGGGACTACACCCGGTTCTTGCCACTCATTGGCAAGGACTGGTCCTACATCAGGCAGATAGAAAACTTTGTGGAGGTGGATGTCTTCCTTCCCCCGCCAAATTATCGCGAGTCAAGGTCCGCACCCACCACTCGTACACAATAATGTTGGCTTCCCCTCCTGAGCGCCAGACGGTTTGCCGATTCTTTTCGAGGCCGACGATAGTCATGGCTCCTTAGACTCTTCGAATTCCTCCCAGTCCTGGGTTTTTTTGCGTGTGCAACAGCCGGGCTGCGGCACCTTGGCCGGGCGGTATGGACAGCTGCCTCAGGAGTCCCAGAGAGAGAACCTCTATGGCTCGATAGGACTCCTTCAGGCCTGGACGGGCATCCCTTCTACCGGTGCCCACACGGGTTGGATTTTGTCGCCGAGGACCAGCCAACAGTGACATTGCGGGGGGGGGGGTTAACCACAGATACGAGCCACCGCATCGGGTATAGAGTGGAAAAACATGGGACATGGTCCACTCGGATGGATCGATGTCCCCCTCCTCCACGGGGACCTGGAAGAAACTCTCCGGGGACCAATGTCCATAAATGTTAATTAAATGTTTTTGATTGTCAAAAACATTGATTTAGAGTCTTATAGGTCCAGGCAGGGAATATATGTGAAAATACCAAGTCACCTTGATCCGCCCTAAACCACTAACCACTGACCTGGAGACCTCCTGTAACCATGCATTTATGTATATGGTACCCAATGGAGCCCAGGAGATGTGTTTTCTCCTAATCTGTGGCCTTCTCTCATTGACGTTGGGAAATACTGTAGCAGCTCAAAAAAAGGCATTAAAAGTAACCAGTCGTCATTACCACATTTAATTGGCTCAAAATCCATTATCAGCCCTATTCCTCCTCCCCACGGGGCCCTGAGCTGGACAGCCTGGCTGCTCCGAGACAGAGGAAATGAAATAACAAAGCACCACCAGAGGACACTGCTATAAAGACGCTTGGGCTTCTCCATATTTAAATTTCTATTGAACCATGAGATTTTGTGTTGATTATAAACATAGGCATAAATCTGATGCCGCCTGCTCCACTGCGAGAAGGAGGACAAGTTGAGATAGTCAGGCTACCGAGAGCAATGAGGACGGGCTGTAAATGTTAGGAAGCCTTCAAATTTAGGATTAGGGTTCTATCTTACAGTGTTGCCCCCTAACATTATTGTCTTTGGGGCCATCACCTAAAGCCCCATTGGATACACAAGATTCAGATTCGTTTATTTGCCCGGTAGCAGTAAAACCACCGTTGGAATACATGTGCAAGAATCCCCAGTGTGCACCAGACAAGTACATAAATATTAAACAAGCTCAAAAAAGAAGTACAGAAGGAAGTAAAGAAAAAAATCATAACTGTGAAACTAAGATCAAAAAATACACCAATTACCATGAGATCATTATAGTGCTGTTGCTCAGACTGATAACAACTGATTGAAGTGGGTCTCTCTTGGTCCTCTCTTCTGGTCCACTCTGGTCTTCTCTCTGTCTCCTAAAGGCCTAGGTGTATTACTTGCGGACGGCGGGCTTACGGTTAGACGGTTGCGGTGGACCTACGGTGAAGCACAATTGATGTTATACTTGGCGCGTTCCATTCGGGAAGTTTTGAGGAGATATGTTGTGTTATGAATCCCACAACAAACCACATGAGGGCGCGGAGATCACAATGGACGCGGTCCAGTTACGCTGCTACTTTGTCCTCTCGAACAACCAATAGCTAACAAAAGCTGTTTGAGTCATTACACGTGTTTCGTACTGTAGTTTATGTGTCGTTGTATGGATTCCATTATTTTATAAGTCTTTCAACTGTGAAGCTGTGAATAAAGACACAGTCTTGTTGGAAGGAATCATAGTTATTATTAAATAGTTTTCAGACACAAACAGCAAAACTATTAATAGTGGTAATATCTGGGACAAACATGAACTGATTTTTACGAGTGCAAGGGGAAAGCAACAAACGCCCAGCAACGATTCAAACAAGGACAGGAACTGTGCAAAAACAAACGACCTGCTCAGTTTTTAAGCGGATATATTGGTTTAGGATAGTTCCACAGTTTCCTGTATATCCAGGCTGGTGTGCCAATAATGCTTTTCCTTCTAGCACAAAGCTTCTGCTCATAGTGCCTGTCCTTGGTCCCTGCTGCAGCCGCTCCGTTGCTTTCCTGTTCCAATACACTCAAGTACGGGGACCACTCAATCCAATCCAATCCAATCCATCTTTTTTATATTGCACAGTTAAACAACAAAACGTTTCCAAAGTGCTGAACTACAATAACAATTATAAACTAAAAAAATACAAATGTGTTCCACTAATAAATAGAAATCAGCGGGAGCATCCTGACGGCGCCCATTATTAGTTAGGAAAATTCGAGGGCAGTGCGGTGTCCAACGCGTTGCGCAAGTGACGTCACGTCACTCCGTAAGCTCCGCGCGCGGGCGAGTAATAAATATAGGCTTTATGTGTTTGTATTTTTTTTTCTCCGGAAAGGCTCTTAACAAAAAAACACACCTTCTTTCAAAGTGAAAACACTTGCCCTGTACTTTTATATTCATTTTCTTATGGCTCTGTGTGGCCTGTTCTTAATAATAATAAAATATATCCTGGGGGTAAAAGATAATTTCTTTTTGGGTGCCGGCCCCGTATACCTGGCCCCGGGCCTTGACTTTGACACCAAATGCCATTGAGAGAAGAGACCATGTCTCTACGGTCTCTCTCTGATCTCTTGTTAGACTTTATATACTGCATTTGGAAAAGGAAGCTGGTTCTCTCTGGTCTTTCTCTCTCTTGGTCTTCTTTGGGTCTTTCTCTGGTCTCGTTATTGGTCTCTCTTTGGTCTCTAATCTCTCTCTGGACTCCACTGGGCTCTCTCTGGGCCTCTCTCCTTTTCTCACTCAAGTTTCTTTCTTTCTGCTTTTCACCGCTTTCTGTTTCTCGCTATTCTCGCTCGGGTATCTCGCTCTCTCTCTGCTCTCTCTGGTCTCTCTCTCTGGTCACTCTGGTCTTCTGTGCTCTCGCTCGCATGTTCTCTCTGTTTCTCTTTCTCTCTCTGGTCGCTCTCTCTCTCTGATCTCTCTCCGGGATCTCCTTTTTTTCTCGTGAGGTTGTCGAACCAACAGTCACATAAAATCTAACAAAGAAATAGGAAACTTTTGATGGGGGCAGCAATAAGGTTCCAGCAGAGCAGAGTTTGTGCTTACATCAATAAGAACAACTTTATTGGTGAGTTTCATACTGTATAGTTTTTATAAGGATTGTGTGAACCTTATCGTCGAATTGTGACATTAAATGTATTGTTTGTTTGTTACAATAAAAACATTTAAAAAAGCAGTTGTTAAATTACAGTGAATGATCTCTGTCCTTTCACTTATACCTTGACTATAAAAACTCAGATTCTGGTATCGACCCGAAGTCTGCGCTCTTGGACAACTATCCGATTGCGCGTGCTCAAGGACACTGGAGCTCTAAACTATTTGGGCGGGTTAATAAATGGCGCTGTGATTGGCTCGTGCTCAGGAGTTTATATGGGTAAATATGGCTTGTGAATGGCCCTGTTTGTTGATCCCATACAACACCCGTCTGTGAGCCTTGTTTGAGCTGATCAAGGAAATAAGTGTGGGACTACTCCTGCTTCGCCTTGTGTCCGGTTCATGTACAGCTCTTTAAAGAGCGTATCTTTGGCTCTGGCATTAATGCTGGATTGTCCCGGTTTCTATCTTGTCTGGATTAGTGTGCGTAAAACAGAGGAAACAAGCTTTACATGTCGGTGACGGTGTGAAAGATGAAAGAGGAGAGTGATTAAAGACAAGGTTGTCTGAACAGGTAGGTAAGTCTTTTAGACAATGCTCTCATGTTGGACGTAAGTGCAAACAGTGAGAGACTAACGCTTGGTGTGTGAACCGACTTCTCTAGTTTTTTTTTCCAGACGCAGGGGTCTTCAGTCTTGATTGTCCTGGTAGCGCGACGGTCGGGAGTGGAGGAAGTTAGGGCCTTTGTGCGAACTGAGTTTAGCTAGCGGCTTATTGTGTAAAGATCTTCTCCAATTAATGCGCTTTGCAATAAAAGGCGTGTTGTGTGTTCAGGTGGACCTTCCACGGACGTATATAACGCTGTATGTGTTCACGGAGGTTGCGCCATACGTATAATTTTATTTATTAAAAGGTATTTCCGCATCGGCGACACACTCGAAGCAGTTGCAAAAGTCACGGGAGCATGAAAAACTCACATGTTAACAAGCACTATGTCCCCCACTGTCAACCCTGGTGTAGTCTGGTTTGTCATAGGTGTAGCTCCTGTTTTGGCTGTTTACAAGTATTTTCAGTCGTCTACTCGCTTAGACCGCTAATGTCTCCGTGCCACTTTGGGCTCTCTGATTGGTTGCTGCCGGAGCGTCCCGAGGAAGGAAAAGGTTCAGCAAAATTTCATCTCTGCGTTCCTCCCCTTCGACTTCCCAGCGCGGTCAGTGCGTGCATTCCGTGACGCTTGTGCACGTTGTGAGGCTCAAACGCCCATTCCACTTTTGACTTTGCAT
Source organism: Knipowitschia caucasica (assembly GCA_964034765.1). NCBI lineage: Eukaryota > Metazoa > Chordata > Actinopteri > Gobiiformes > Gobiidae > Knipowitschia > Knipowitschia caucasica. The sequence goes on from OZ035838.1 coordinate 40,413,457, forward strand.
GAAGCCAACGCAAACGAATGATCGGTCTGGAAGCGGCATAAGGGCAGTAGTGATGATCCAGGAAACTCCACCATTCAACATTATACAGTGGGGCAAAAAAAGTATTTGGTCATGGGCCACCGATTGTGCAAGTTTCTCCCACTTAAACTAGACAGGGTCTGTAATTTTTCATCATAGGTACACTGCTACTGTGTGAAAAACAGAATGTGAAAAAAAAAATCAAGAAAATTCAGTGTTAGAATTTTTTAATGAACTTTTATTTGTAAATTATGGTGGGAAAAATAAGTATTTGGTCCTTCAAACAGGGGAAGCTCTCTGGCTATCACAGGTATCTGTAACTTCTCTTCTTTAAGAACTCTTTCTGTCTCCACCTGTGACCTGTATTAATGGCACTGTTTTAAGTCGGACCGTGGCGCCGTAGAGGGTTTAACTCGTTATCTGTATGAAAGATTAGCCCAAATGTTAACCCAAAAACGATATTTCAACCACTGATAATCTCCCTCGATCTGGGGCTACACGCAAGATCTCATTTCCGTGGGTCAAAAATGAGTAATTGAGAACGGTGATCCAAAAATCTAAGAACCACACGGGGGGACCTGGTGATTGTCCTGCAGAGAGCTGGGCATCAGTAACACACTACGACGACCAGGAATCAAATCCGCAGTGCCAGACGTGTTCCCCTGCTGAAAGCCATGTGAATTTTCAGGCCGTCTGAAGTTTGCCCAGAGAGTGCACTATGGATGATACAGCAGAGGATTGGTGAGAATGTCATGTGGTCAGAATGAAACCAAAGTAGAACTGTTTGGTATAAACTCAACTCGTCGTGATTGGAGAAAGAGTTGCATACCCTAAGAACACCCTATCCTACTGTGAATCTTGGGGGTGGAAAGCGTCAGGCTTTGGGGCTGTTTTTTGCAAGTGGGACAGGTCGACGATGATTACCGGGTTAAGGTAAAGAATGAGATGGGGCCAATTGTATCGTGGATTTTGAGCCAAAAACCTCCTTCACATTGCGTTGAATTTTGTATGGCCACATATTATTTTCCACCATAATTTACAAATAAATTTCTTTAAAAATAACAAAGTGAAATTCTGATTTTTTTTCTCATTCAGTCTCTCACAGTTGAAAGTGTACTATGATGAAAATTACAGACCACTGTCATTATTTTAGGGGGAGAACTTGCACAATCGGTGGCTGATAAATGACTGTTTTGCCCACTGTTTATTGTTGATTTGTGGAGTGTCCTGGATCTTCACTACTGCCCTATGACGCGTTCAGACCGGATCATTCGTTTGCGTTGGCTGTCAAGGCAAAGTCTTTAGTGAGGGGTTTGAGCCTCAAAAGCAAAGCGTCTCCGGAAATGCACGCACTGACCGCGCTGGGAAGTTCGAAGGGGAGGAACGCATGAGATGAATTTTGCTGAACCTTTCTCGGGACGCTCGTGCACAACCATATCAGAGAGCCGCAAAGTGGTCACGGAGGACATTAGCGGTCTATAGCGGTAGGACTGAAAATTACTTGTAAACAGCCAAAACAGGAGCTACTCAGGACTAAACCAGGACTAATCCAGGGTTGACAGTGGGGACATAGAGATTGTTAAACATGTGAGTTTTCGATGCTCCCGGTCTTTATGCATAACTGCTTCGAGTGTGTTCGCCGATGCGGAAATCCTTTTAATAATAAAATAAACGTTTGGCGCACACTCCGTGAACACATACTGCAGTTATATTAAAGCTCCGTGGAAGGTCCTGAAACACACACGCTGCAAGCTGCATATTGGAGAAGATCTTTTCACAATAAGCCGCTAGGCTAAACTCTGTTTAGCATCGAAGGCTACTTTTCCGCCACTTCCGGCGGCACCAGGACTTCTAGTCTGAAGATCCCCTGCGGTGAAAAACTAGTAGAATGTGCGTTTCAGCGTGAGTCTCTCTGTTTGCAATTAAGGCAACATAGAGGAGCATTGTCTAAATGGTAATTCTCCTGTGCAGACAACATTGTCCTTTAATCACTCTTCCTCTTTCTTCTTTCACCGTCACGAATGAAACTGTTTCCTCTGTGTACGCCACACCTTTTCCAGACAAGATGAAACGGGGATCTATCCAGATTAAGCCAGAGCAAAAGATTAGCTCTGTAAAGTGCTGTAATGAACGGGACACAAGGCGAAGCAGGGAGTTTTCCCTAAATTTGTTCCTTGAGCATCTCAAATCAAGGCTTCACAGACGTGTGTTTATGGGATCACAACAGGCCATTCACTAGAATTGCTATATTACCTTATGAATCTCTGAAGCACGGAGCTATTAACAGCGGCATTTTTAACACCCCGCCCAAATAGTTAGAGCTCCAGTGGTCCTTGGCAACGCGCTGATCGATAGTTGTTCCAAGAGCGGCAGGACTTGGGTCGATACCAGAATCTGTGGTTTTTATGGCAAGGTAGAAGTGAAAGGACAGTGATAATTCACTGTAATTTAAAATGCTTTTTTGTTTTTTATTTGTCAATACTAACACTACATTTAGGTCTCAATCGGGACGTTAAGGTTCCACACAATTTTATTAATAATATACCAGTAATGAACACCATTAATGTTGTTCTTATTGTTGTAGCACAAAAACTCTGATCTGTGAACCTTTATTTGCTGCACCATCAAAAGTTTTTTTTGTTAGGTTTTGTGACTGTGGTTCGACAAATCAAGAGGAAAAAATGGAGACCGGAGAGAGATCAGAGAGAGAGAGCGACCAGAGAGAGAAGAGAGAGAACAGAGAGAACAGCGAGAGAGAGCTCAGAGAGACCTGAGTGACCTGAGAAGGAGACCAGAGAGAGCGAGAGAGGAGCGTGACCAGAGCGAGAGAGCGGAGAGAAGAAAGCGGGAAAGAGCAGAAAGAAGAAACTTGAGAGAGGAAAAGGAGAGAGGACAGAGAGAGACCAGTTGTCAGAGTGAGATTAGAGACCAAAGAGAGACCAGAAAAGAGCCAGAGAAAGACCCCACGAGAGGACCAGAGAGAGAAAGACCAGAGAGAGACCAGCTTCTTACCACAAGCAGTTTTAAAGTCTGAATCAAGAGATCAGAGAGAGACCGTAGAGACATGGTCTCTCGCTCAATGGCATTTTGTGTCAAAAGTCAAGCCCGGGGGCCAGGTCCGGCTCCCAAATGAATTATCTTTACCCCCAGGGGATTTTTTTATTAGTATTAGAACTGGGCCCACACATAGAGCCATAAGAAATTGAATATAATGTTCAGGGCATGTGTTTTCACTTTGAAAGGAGTGTGTTTTTGTTAGAGAGCCTTTCGGGAGAAAAAAAATAAAAACACTTAAGGCTAGTTTATACTCGCGCGGCGCGGGCTTAACGGAGGTGAAGTGACGTCACGTTGGCAACGCGTTGGTCACCGCAAGGCCCTCGAAATTTTCTAACTAACGTAAGGGGTCGGCCGTAATGGAAGCTCCGCTGATTTCTATGTATTGGTGGAATCTCCATTTGTTATGGTTTTTGTTTTATTGTGTATTGTTGTTCAGCTCTTTGGAAACGTTTTGTGTTTAAATGTGCTATATAAATAATGTGGATTGGATTGGATTGGATTGATTGGGTCCGTGTGGTGTTGTATTGGATGGAAAAGCCGGGAGCGGTGCAGCAGGGGACATGGACGAGGCACTATGGAGCAGAGAGCCTTTGTGTTTGAAGGAAAAGCAGTTTGGGCTCAAAGGGGGGGGGCCTGATATAAAGGAAACTGTGGATATCTAAACATTATATGCTTATAAAACTGTGCAGTCGTTTGTTTGCACTGGTCCTGTCTTGTTTGAATCGTAGTGCGTTTGTTGCTTTCCTCTGCACTCGTAAATTCGTTCTGTTGCCCAGATATTTACCACTTTTTATTGTTTTGCTGTTTGTGCTGAAAACTATTTAATAAATAACTATGTTTCAACAAGAATGTGTCTTTATTCACAGCATCACAGTTGAATATGACTTATAAAATAATTGAATCCATTAAACTATCACTATAAAACCTACAGTAGAAACACGTGTTATGAGCTCAATACAGCTTTGTTTGCTGCATTGTTGTTCTGAAGAGGTCAAAGTAGCAGCGTAAATGGACCGTCCTGTGTGGGGAAAAATCGCCTCATGTGTGTTTGTTGTGGGGATTACAACTATTCGCCTCAAAAACTCCGTAAAGGGGAACGCGCCAGTAGAACTTCAATTGTGCTTCGTAGGTCCACCGCAGACGCTACACGTAAGCCACGCCGCGCAAGTATACACTAGGCTTTAGAGACCAGGAGAGCCAAGAGTGACAGAGAGAGACCAGAGAGAGAGACTCAGCTTCTTCAGTTGTTATCAGTTGTGCAAGCACTTTAATGATCATGTATGGTGTATTGTGTTGTTTAGTTTCACTGTTATGATTTTTTCTTACTTCTTCTGTACTTCTTTTTGGCTTGTTTTATTTTTATGTACGTGCTGGTGCACACTGGGATTCTTGCACATGTATTCCAAAGTGGTTTACCTGCGAACGGCATAATAAATACTGAATCTGAATCTTGTGTTCCAATGGGGCTTTAGGTGATGGACCCAAAGACAATAATGTTAGGGGCAGATCTGAAAGATTGAACCGAATCCTCAAATGTGATATTCTAAACATTTACAGACCCGTCCCTCATTGCGGCTCGTAGCCTGGACTATCACTTGTCCTCTCTGCAGTGGAGCAGGCGCATCAGATTTATGCCTATGTTTATGAAGTCAAAACAAACTCATGGTTTCAATTGAAATTAATATGGAGAAGGCCCAGAGGTCTTTATAGCAGTGTCTCTGGTGTGCGGTTTGTTATTTCATTTCCTCTGTCTCGGAGCAGCCAGGTGGCAAGTAGGCCCAGGGTGGGGGGAGGATGGCTGATAATGGATTTGAGCAATAATAATGTGGTAATGACGACTGGCGGACATTTTATTGCTTTTGAGCTGCTAGCAGTATTTTCCAACGTCACTGAGAGAAGGGCACAGATTGGAGTAAACATGTGGCTCCCATTTGTACATATACAGAAATGCATGGTTACAGGAGGGTCTCAGGTAGTGGTTAGGTGGTTAGGCGGATCTATAGGTGATTGGTATTTCACATACATTCTGGCTGGTCCTATATTCTTAATTCTAGGTTTTTGACAATCAAAAAATAACATTTATTAACCATTTAGGACATTGGTCCCCGGGAGTGTTTCTTCAGGTCCCGGTGGAGGGTGGGGGGACATTCGAGTCCGAGTGGACATGTCCATGTTTTCCACTTTTCACCGATGCGGTGGCTCGTAGCGTTGGTGCAAGGTCTCTGGTGCTGGTCCTGGCGACAAATCCCAAACCCGGTGGGTGGGCACGGTTAGTAAGGGATTGCGTCAGGATGAAGGAGTCCTATCGAGCCTGTTGGTTTCGGGACTCCTGAGGCAGTGTCCAGTTACCGGTCCGGCCAAGCGTGCCGCAGCCGGGCTGTTGACACACGCAAAACCGGGCCTTGGGAGGATTTCGAAGAGTCTATTGGAGCATGGGTACTATCGGTCGGTCCTCGATAAAAGATTCTGGCAAACCGTCTGGCGCCTTCAGGTAGGGGGAAGCAAACATTGTGTACGAGTGGTGGGGTGCTGACCTTGACTCGAGAATTGTTGGGCGGGGGAGAAGGAATACTTCCACTCCACAAGTTTCTGCAAGTTGTAGGACTGTCTTGGCCATTGGAGTGGTACAGACGGGGTGGTTAGTCCCTCTCTAACAAGAAGGGGGGACCGGTGGGTGTGTGTCCTATATCCGGGGATCACACTCCTCAGCCTCCCGGTAAGGGCTTATCTCCACGGTACCTGGGGTATGAAATTCAACCCTTCAAAGGACTGTATGTTTGTGCTTTGCTTAAAAGCGTCTGTTTAAAAAAACAAATAGTTGGTTCAAGTCATGTTTGAGGGCCACAAAATCTCCTTCTCAAGTGAGACAAAGCACTTGGTGGCAACAATCAGCAGTGATCTTGAAATTTAAGCTTATGTTGAGGACTTGTGGTTAGGGGGCTAGGAAGGAAATGTTTGTTTAGAGGCTCTAATAGTGGAATATCGTGTTTTCAAATAATGGATTTTTACATTCTAAATCATGTAATTTGTGGGCCGATATGCAATGCCTGGGTCTGATTCATTAGTTGGTTAGCTCCACGGTGCCTTTCTTCTACACTGTTCTGTGGTGGTCGGAGAGCAAACCTGTTTTGGCTGGTCTCTTTAAATGCAAATTGAGGCGCTTTTGACCCACGCCACCATCAGGGTGACCCCACAGGGTTCAACTCCACCCTGAGCGGCATTTTTGTAGTTACGTAAGCACAGATCAATATCTCATAGAAACTTCTCATTACATCGAATCATGAAGTAGTCCTCCTCATTGTCTGAAAGCAAAATATTAAGTTTCATTCTTAGGCCAGTCTTATTATCGTTCTCTTCTCTTTTTTAGCTTTTGGGATCACATGAGCACAGTCTATGTATGCTCACACGCCGTTTGTTTACAACGGCCGCCGCCTGGTGCGGGCTTCTGTACGTGCAGGATATGACACACTACGTTGACAGAAAATGTGTTAAATTGAATATTACTTATTGCTCAATTTTAAAGCTTTTAAAAACGTTAAGAACGTTTTTCCTTCTATAGAAGGAAAAGGACGCATGCGCCTCCATGAGGGCGGTTGCCCGACTCCTTAGTTTTTACAGTTGTGGACGCAAATTAAGGTAGAAGGATCAGGATATGTGCAGTTTCAACAATAAATAAAATGCAATAGTCTACCATTACAGAGAGTAATAAACATCGTGTCAGAGTGTGGGAGGTTACACGGACAATACTATTGTTTGTTACAGGGATGAGAATTGGTCAAAAAAGGACTGAAAAATGCATATTGTCAGCCATTTTTGGCTCTAAATCTGTTTAATCTGTTCACATCATATTACTTTTGGGCTCAAACATGAACTTTCTAATGCAATGCACTAATGTAGTTATCTGGCTTTTTTTAGGGGTTTAATCGCGTTCGAGAGGAGAGGGAGTCGCGGACTGTTTCGCAGCAGTGTTTTTTTATTGGGTGCACAGATTTACTCAAAGACACGCATGGTCCTGTGCGCGTTTATGGTGTTGGGTACATGGCTCGTTGAGGCTGCGGCTCAGCCACAACCACAACACGGTTTGGAGCGGCTGCGAGCGGCTCCTCATACAAAGCGCCGCAGATGCTCCCGGAAACAACGGCGGCCGCTTTGTAATGAGGGGAGACGCTCGCAGCAGCATCCACAGGGTTTGTGGTTGTGGCTGAGCGCGCCAGCCTCAACGTGGCCATGTAACCCTAACACCATTAATACGCGCACAGGACATGCGTGGTCTTTTGAGTAATCTGTGCACCAATAAATACACTGCTGCAGGAAACAGGTCGCGGTCTCCATCTTCATCTTCGAAGCGCGATTAAAAGCCCTTCTAAATAAAGCTCTGGATTACTTCATGTTTGCTTTGCATTAAAAGTTTTGTTTTTGAGCCCAAAAATGTAATATGTTGGTGTAACAGATTAAACAGATTTAGGAGCCAGGGAAAATGGCTGAAATGATGCATTTCAGTCTTTTTTGACCCATTTCTCATCCCTGTAACAAACAATAGTATTGTCCGTGTCCCACCTCCCTCACTTGACACATGTTTAGTTACTCTCTTGTAATGTAGACTATGGCATATTATTTTATTGTTGATTGAAACTGCATTTTCCTGTTCCCTCTACAGTATTTGTCTTCCACATCACTGTATTAAACTAGGAGTCGGCAACCTGCGGCTCTGGAGGCGCATTGCGTCGCTGTCCTTCTATAGATAGGAAAAAAAAAACGTTCTTAACGTTTTAAATGCTGTAAAAATCGGCATAAGATAATATGCAATTTAAACATTTCTCGTCAACGTAGTGTGTCATATCCTGGCCGTACAGTAGGCCGCACAGGCGGCTGCTGTTGTAAACAATGGCGGTTGTGTTGTGAAGGCTTCATAGACTGTGCGCTTGCTCGATCCAAAGCTAAATAGAGAAGAGTCGATAATAAGACGGGAACATCTAAGTTGAAACTTAATTTTTGCTTTCAGTCAATGAGGTTGGACTACTTCATTGTTTGGCGATGTAATGAGAAGTTTTATGAGGATAAATGGTATCTGTGGTTAGTAACTACAAAAAATGGCCCCGCTTCAGGGTGGAGTTGAACCTGTGTAACCTGGATTGGGGGGCGTGGTCTAAAAAAGCGCCTATTGCATGTAAAGAGACAGCACCAAAACAGGTTGCTCTCTGTACGCAACCTCAGAACAGGTGTAGAAGAAAGGCACGTGGAGCTACAAATAAGGAGGACTCAGACCCAGGCATTGCAGATTAGGCCACAAATTAATGATTTAGATGTAAAAGATCAATTATGTGAAAACACGATATGTCCACTTTAAGTGCCTTATATAAAAACATTTCTTCCTAGCCCTTACAAAAGTCCTCAACATAACGCTGTTAATTTCATGTTCATGATGTTTGTTTGCCAACACGTGCTTTGTCTCACTTGAGAAGGAGATGTGGTGCCTTCATAACATGACTTGACCATCTATTTGGTTTTTTTTTAAACGGACGCTTTAGCAAAGCACAAACAAATTTACCAGTCTTTGAACGGGTTTTGGTTTTCATACCCAGGTACCTTGGAGTAGACCTTAACCGGGAGGCTGTGGAGTGTGATCCCCGAATAATTGGGAATACACCCTACGGTCCCCTTTGTAATGAGAGGGGACTACCACCCCGGGTCTGCCACTCCCATTGGCAAGACAGTCCTACACATGCAGAAACTTGTGGAGTGGAAAATTATTCCTTCCCCCGCCCAACATTATCTCGAGGTCATGGTCGCACCCCTCCACTCGTAATCATTGTTGCTTCACCCTCCTGAGGGCCAGACGGTTTGCAGAATCTTTTCGAGGTCCGACCGATAGTCATGCGCCTTAGATCTCTTCGTAAATCTTTCCCGTTTCCTGGGTTTGTGCGGTTGCAACGGCCCGGGCTGCGGCACGCTTGGGCCCGGCCGGTACTGGAAGCTGACTCAGGAGTCCCGAGAACCATCTGGCTTCGATAGGACTCCTTCAGCCTGACGGCATCCTTACTACCGGTGCCCACCCACGGGTTTGGGAGTTGTCGCCAGGTGACCAGCACCAGAGACCTTGCCGACCACGCTACGAGCACCGCATCGGTGATAGAGGTGGAAAACAGGGACATGGTCCAATCGGACTCGATGTCCCCCTCCTCCACCGGGACCTGAAGAGATAAAACTCTCCCGGGGACCAATGTCCATAATTGTTAATAAAATGTTTTTGATTGTCGCAAAAACATTGCTTTAGAGAAATATAGGTCAGAGCAGAATATATTGTGAAATACCAAGTCTCCTAGGATCCGCATAACCACCTAACCACTGACTTGAGACCCTCCTGTAACATGCATTTCTGTTTTATGGTACAAATGGGAGCCAGTGTTTACTCCAATCTGTGGCTTCTCTCAGTGACGTTGGAGATACTGCTGCAGCTACATAAGCATTATAATGTAACGCCGTTTTTTCGGGTCATTACAACATTTTTATTTGTCAAATCCATTATCGCCATCCTCTCCCCACCTGGGCTCTGAGCTGACAGCCTGGCTGCTCCGAGACAGAGGAAATGAAAATAAACAACGCACACACAAGAGGACACTGCTATAACAAGACGCTCTGGGCTTCTCCATATTAAATTTCAATTTGAACCATGGAGATTTGTTTTTGACTTCATAAACATAGGGCTAAATCTTTGCCGCCTTGCTCCACTGCGGAGAGAGGACTATTGATAGTCAGGCTCTACGAGAGGCTATGAGGGACGGGCTGTAAATGTTAGAAGATCAAATTTAGGATTAGGGTTCTATCTTTCAGAAGTCTGCCTAAACTTATAGTCTGTGGGCCATCCCTAAAGCCCCATTGGAACAAAAGAATTCAGATTTCAGTTTATTGCCAGGTTAGGCAGTAATAACCACTTTGGAATTCATGTGCAAGAATCCCCAGTGTGCTCAGCAGACAAGTGTACATAAAATTACAACAAGCCAAAAAGGAAGTACTAGAAGAAGTAAAAAGAAAAAATCCATAATGTGAAAAACAATCAAACAAAATACACCAATACATGATCATTAAAGTGACTTGCTCAGATGATAAACAACTGAAAGAAGCTGGTCTCCTCTCTCTGGTCTCTCTCTGGTACTCTGGTCTCTCTCTGGTCTCTAATGCCTGTGTATACTTGCGCGGCGTTGGCTTACTGTTAGCGGGTTGCGGTGGACCTCGTTAGCTTAAAATTGGATGTTATTACTGGCGCGTTCCCCTTACGGAGTTTTGGAGGAGAATGTTTGTTTAATTTTTATTTGTTTAATTAATTATTTTTTATTTTTTTTTATTTTATTTTCTTTTTTATTTTTTTATTATGAATCCACAACTAACCACATGAGGGCGATCCACACAGGAAAGCGGTCCATTTACGGTGTACTTTGTCCTCTTCAGGACAAAATAGCAAACAAAGCTGTTTGAGCTCATTCACGTGTTTCTACTGTCGGGTTTATGTTGATAGTGTTATGGATTTCATTATTTTTTTAAAGTCATTTCAACTGTGATGCTGTGATAAAGACACAGTTCTGGTTGGAAAATCTGTTATTAATTAAATAGTTTTTCAGCACTAAACAGCAAAACTAATTAATAGTGGTAAAATATGGGACAAAACTGAACGAATTTTACGGAGTTGCAGGAGGAAAGCAACAAATGCAGCTACGATTTCAAAACAAGACGAGGTACTGTTCCCACCCAAAATACAAACGACTGCACGTTTATAAGCTATTATATGTTAGTTAGTCCACAGTTTCCTTGTATATCCGGCTTTGAGCCCTAACTGCTTTTTCCTTCAAAGCACAAATGTCTCTGGCTCCTTAGTGGCCTCGTCCAGGTCCCTGCTGGCAGCCGCTCGTGCTTCCTTCCAATACACACACACGGACCAATCAATCGCAATCAATCCAATCCACTTTAATTTATATAGGAACATTTAAAACAAAAAACGTTTCCAAAGTGCCTGAACAACAATGAACAATAAACTAAAAACAATTACAATGAGGTTCCACCAAATATTAGAAATCAGCGGAGCTTCCCTTACGGACGACCTTACGTAGTTAGAAAATTCGAGGGCCTTGCGCGTGTCAACGCGTTGCGCAAGGGAACGTACGTCACCTCCGTAAGCTCCGCGCGCCCCGCGAGGATAATAAACCTAGGCTTAAGTGTTTTTATTTTTTTTTTCCGATAAGGCTCTCTAACAAAAAACCCACACTTTCTTTTCCAAAGTGTGAAAACACATGCCCTGGAACATTATATTTCTTTTCTTAGGCTCTGTGTGGGCCAGTTTAATACTAATAAAATATCATCCTGGGGGTAAAGATATATTTTTATTTGGGAGCCGGACCCTGGCCTCCCGGGCCTAGACTTTGACACATTTGCCATTGATGAGTAGAGACCATGTTCTCTCTACGGGTCTCTCTCTGATCTCTTGTTCCAGATTATAACTGCTTGTGGAAAAGAAGCTGGTCTCTCTCTGGTCTGTCTCTCTCTGGTCTCTCTCTTGGGTCTTTCTCTGGTCTCTTTTCTGGTCTCTCTTTGGTCTCTAACTCTTCTCTCGGGACTCATGGTCTCTCTCTGGTCTCTCTCCTTTTTCTCTCTAAAGTTTCTTTCTTTCTTGCTCCTTTCCGCTTTCTGGTGTCTCTCCGCTCTTCTCGCTCTGGTTCGCTCTCTCTATTGCTCTCTTGGTCTCCTCTCTATGGTCACTTCTGGTTCTCGGTGCTCTCTTTTTCTCGCTGTTCTCTCTGTTCTCTCTTTGCTCATCTCTGGTCGGCTCTCTCTCTTCTTATCTCTCTGCGGTCTCCTTTTTTTCTCTGTGATGTTGTCGAACCACAGTCGTACAAAACTAACAAAGAAAGAAACTTTGTGATGGTGCAGCAATAAGGTTCAGCAGAGTCAGTCAGGAGTTTGTGCTACAACAATAAGAACATCAATTTGGTGTGTTCATTTACTGTATAGTTTTATAATGATTGTGTGTACCTTTTATCGTCCGATTGAGGACCTAAATGTATGGTTAGTATTTGTACTATAAAAAAACCTTATAAAAAGACAAGTTGTTAAATTATCAGTGAATGATCTCTGTCCTTTCACTGTCTACATTGACATATAAAAACCACAGATTCTGGTTATCGACCGAAAGTCTGCGCTTTGGACATTCTATCCGATCAGCGCGTTTGCTCAAGGGACACTGGAGCTCTTACTATGTGGGGGGTTTTGTTTTTAATATGGCCCGCTGTTATTGCTCGTGCTCAGGAGATTAATTAGGGTAATTGCGTCTGTGAATGGCCTGTTGTGATCCCATAATAAACACACGTCAGTGAGCCGTGTTTGAGTATGCAAGAATAAGTTTGGGGAAAAAACTCCTGCTTCGCCTTGTGGCCGGTTCATTACGCACTTTAAAGAGCTAATCTTTGCTCTGGCTTAATCTGGTTTGTCCCGGTTCTCTGTCTGGATTAGTGTGCGTAACAGAGGAAACTGCTTTCATGTCGGTGAGGTGAAAGAAGAATGAGGAGAGTGATTAAAGAACAAGGTTGTCTGAAACAGGAGGAAGTCTTTAGACAATGCTCTCTGTTTGATTAAGTGCAAACTAGGAGAGAATAACTGCTGAATCGCACATTCTCTAGTTTTCGAGAGGGGTCTGCAGATAGAAAAGTCTGGTTCGCGCCGGGAGTGGTGGAAGTAGTTGCTTTGATGCTAAAAGTGTTTAGCTAGCGGATTATTGTGTAAAAGATCTTCTCAATAATATGCAGCTTTGCAGCGGTGTGTGTGTTCAGGGACTTCCACGGACTTTATTATAACAGCTGTATGTGTTCACAGGAGGTGCGCCATACGTTTTTTTTATTATTAAAAAGGTAATTTCCGCATCGGCGATCACACTCGAAAAGCAGTTGCATAAAGGTCACGGGAGCTTATGAAAACTCACATGGTTTTTTATAACAGCACTATGTCCACCACTGTTCATACCCTGGTGTAGTCCTGGTTTAGTCCTGGTGTAGCTCCTGTTTGGGCTGTTGACAAGTATTTTCAGTCTACTCGCTTAGGCCGCCGAATGTCTCCCGTGACCTTTTGCGGCTCTCTGGATTGTTAGCTGCACGAGCGTCCCGAGAAAGGTTCCAGCATAATGTCATTCTCATGAGTTCCTCCCCTTCGACGTTCCCAGCGCGGGTCTGTGCGTGCATTCCGGAGACGCTCTTGTGCGTTGGAGGCTCGAACGGCCACATCACTATTTGACTTTGCATTGAAAGCCATCGCACACGACTGATCCGGTCTGAACGCGGGCATAAGGGCAGTAGTGATGATCAGGGCACTCCAACATTTCGAACAAGATACAGTGGGGCAAAAAAAAGTATTTAGTCAGCCACCGAGTGGGCAAGTGTTCTCCCACTTTAAAAATAATGACCCAGTGGTCTGTTAATTTTCATCATAGGTACACGTCATACTTTGAGAAACAGATTGTGATAATAAAAATCCTGAAATTCACATTGTTGAATTTTATTATGAATTTATTTGTAATTTATGGTGGAAAATAAGTATTTGGTCACTTCACAGGGAAAGTTTCTCGGGCTTCTCAAGACCTGTAACTTCTTCTTTAAGAAAGCTCTTCTGGTCCTCCACCTGTTACCTGTAATTAATGGCACCTGTTTTATGTCGACCGTGGCGCCCTAGGAGGGGGTTAACTCGTTATCTTGTATGAAAGATAGCCCAAATGTAAACCCAAACGATATTTCAACCACTGATAATCTCCCTCGATCTGGGCTCCACGCAAGTATCTCATCCGTGGGGTTCAATAATGATTTCTGATGAACGGTTGATCAAAAAATCCCAGAACCACACGGGGGGTCGGGGTGAGAGGACACTGCCGAGAGCTGGGATCCCATCAGTAACACTCTACGTCGACATGGGAATCAAATCCAAACCTCTGCAGGGCCCGGACGTGTCCCCCTGCTGAATAGCCCAGTGAATTTTCAGGCCCGTCTGAAGTTTGCCAGAGAGCACAATGGATGATCAGCAGAGGATTGGTGGAGAAGTCATGTCGGTCTGATGATTCCAAAGTATGAACTGTTTGGTATAATCTCAATCGTCGTGATTGGGAGGAAAGAGTTGCATCCCAAGAACCCCATACCTACTGTGATGCATGGGGGTGGGTAAAGTATGCTTTGGGGCTGTTTTTCTGCTAAGGGGACAGGACAGGATGACTGGATCCGTGGTAAGGAAAGAATTGAATGGTGGCCATGATCGGTGAGTGAGATTTGAGCCATAAAACCTCCTTCCATTGCGTTTTGAATTTCTGTTATTGGGGCCAAATACTTATTTTTCCACCATTATTTACAAATAAAATTCTTTAAAAATTCCTACAATGGGAGTCCTGGTTTTTTTTTACTTTCTGTTCTCACAGATTGAAGTGTACCTATGATGAAAGTTACTGACCACTGTTCATTATTTTTAAGTGGGAGAACTTGCACAATCGTGGCTGACTAAATACTTTTTGCCACCACTGTATATTGTTGAATGTGGAGTGTCCTGGATCATCACTACTGCCCTTATGCCGCGTTCAGACCGGATCATTGTTGCGTTGCTTTTTCAATGCAAAGTCAAATTAGTGATGGGCGTTTGAGCTCTCAAAACGCCAGCGTCCTCGGGAATGCACTGCACTGACCGCGTGGGAAGGCGAAGGGGAGGAAGCATGAGATGACTTTTGCTGAACTATCCTCGGGTCGCTCGTGGCTAGCAAACCATCAGAGGAGCCGCAAAGTGGTCACGGAGACATTAGCGGTCTAAGCGAGTAGACTGAAACATACTTGTTAAACAGCCAAATCAGGAGCTACACCAGGCTAAAACCAGGACTAAACCAGGGTTGACTGTGGGGGACATAGTGCTTGTTTAACATGTGAGTTTCATTCTCCCGTGGACTTATGCAACTGCTTCGAGTGTGTTCGCCGATGCGGAAAACCTTTTTATAATATAAAACAAATAAACGTAGGGCACCTTCCGTGAAACATACATGCTGTTATTATAGGCCGTGGAATTGTCCCTGAACTCACACACGCTGCAAAGCTGCATGTATTGGTGAAGATCTTTACTCTTAAGCCGCTGCTAAAACTCTGTTTGTTCAAAGGCTACGTCCTCCAACTCCCGGGCGCGTCCAGGATCTTCTAGTCTGAAGAACCCTGCGTCTGAAAAACGAGAGAATGTGCGTTTCAGCGTTAGTCTCTCCTGTTTGCCACTTAAGTCAAAACATGAGAGCATTGTTAAGGTTTCTCCTGTTCAGACAAACATGGTCATTTAATCACTCTCCTCTTTCTTCTTTCACCGTCACCGACATGAAAGCTGTTTCTTGTTTACGCCCACTAATCCCCCCCCCCAGACAGATGAACCGGGGACAATCCTGATTAAGCCAGTAGCATAAGATTAGCTCTTTAAAGTGCTGTAATGAAACCGGACACAAGGCGTATCAGGAGTTTTCACAAACTTTGTTCCTGAGCATCTCAAACAAGGCTCACAGTCTGTGTGTTTATGGGAATCACAAACAGGCCATTCATCCAGAGGCAATATTACCTTATTAAATCTCGGAGCACGGAGCCAATAACAGCGGCCAATTTTTAACCCGCCCAAATAGTTTAGAGCTCCAGTGTCCTTGAGCAACGCGCTGATCGATAGTTGTGCCAAGAGCGCAGACTTCGGGTCGATTCCCAGAATCTGTGGTTTTTATGTCAAAGGTTGAAGTGATAGGACAGAGTTCATTCACTGTAATTTAACAACTGCTTTTTATGTTTTTATTGTACAATACTAACAATACATTTAGGTCTCAATCGGAGATAAGGTTCACACATTCATTATAAAAACTATGACAGTAGGATCAAACCAATATTGTTGTTCTTATTGTTTGTGCACAAACTCTGACTCTGCTGATCCTTTATTGCTGCACCAATCAAAGTTTTTTGTTAGTTTTGTGACTGGGGTTCGTCAACATCACAGAGAAAAAAAAAAAAGAGACCGGAGAGAGATCAGAGAGAGAGAGCGACCAGAGAGAGAAGAGAGAGAACAGAGAGGAAACAGCGAGAGAGGCACAGAGAGACCAGAGTGATCCAGAGAGAGAGACCAGAGAGGCGCAGAGAGAGAGGGAGACCCAGAGCGAGAAGAGCGAAGAGAACAGAAAGCGGGAAAGAGCAGGAATAAGAAAGAAACTTGGAGAGAGAAAAGGAGAGAGACCAGAGAGAGGACAGTGAGTCAGAGAGAGATAGAGGACAACAGAGAGACAGAAATGAGACCTGAGAAAGACCAAAGAGAGACCAGATGGAGGAGACAGACTGAGAGAGACCAGCTTCTGTCAACAAGCAGTTATAAAGTATGAACAAGAGTTCAGAGAGAGACGTAGAGACTTGTTCTCTCTCCCTTCAATGGATTTGTGTTCAAAGTCAAGGCCCGGGGGCAGAGGTCCGGCACCCAATGAATTATCTTTTCCCCCTGGATGATATTTATTAGTATTAGAACTGGCCCACACAGAGCCATAAGAAAATGTATTAATGTTTCAGGGATGTGTTTTTCACTTTGAAAGAAGTGTGTTTTTGTTAGAGAGCCGTTCGGAGAAAATAAATAAAATACACTTAAGCCTAGTTTATACTCGCGCGCGCGGAGAGCTTATCGGAGGTGCGTGAGTTCTTCTTGCGCAACGCGTTTGGTCACGCATAGGCCCTCGAAAATTTTCTAACTACGTAAGGGTCGCTCGTAAGGAAGCTCCGCTGATTTCTATTTATTTGGTGGAATCATTTGTATTGTTTTGGTTTTATTGTTATTTGTTGTTCAGCACTTTGGAAGTTTTGTTGTTTATTATGTTGGCTATATAATAAAAAAAGTGGATGGGATTGGATGGATTGAATTGGTCCGTGTGTGTGTATTGGGAAGGAAGCACGGACGGCTGCATGCAGGGAAATGGACGAGGCACTATGGAGCAGAGAAGCTTTGTGTTTGAAAGGAAAAAGCAGTTTGGGCCAAAAGTGATATACAGGATAACTGTGGTCTATCTAACATTTATCAGCTTATAAAATTGTGCAGTCGTTTGTTTTGCACTGTTCCTGTCTTGTTTGAATCGTAGCTGCGTTTGTTGCTTCCTCTGCACTAGTAATCGTTCATGTTTGTCCCAGATATTTTACCACTATTAGTGTTTTTGCGTTTGTGCTGAAAACTATTTAATAAGAACTATGTTTCAACAAGAACTGTGTTCTTTATTCACGCATCACAGTTGAAAGACTTATAAAATAATGAATCATAAAAAAACTATCACTTAAACACTACAGTAGAAAACACGTGTAATTGAGCTCAAAACAGCTGTGTTTGCTATGTTTGTTTGAAGAGGACCAAAGTAGCAGCGTAATGGGACCGCTCCTGTGTGATCGCCCTCATGTGGTTTTGTTGTGGGATTACAACATTCTCCTCAAAAACTCCGTAAGGGGAACGCGCCAGTTTAACATCAAATTGTGCTTACGTTCGAGTCCACCGCAAACCGCTAAGTAAGCCACCGCGCAAGTATACACTAGGCTTTAGAGACCAGAGAGAGACCAGAGTGACCGAGTGAGGACAGAGAGAGAGGGACCAGCTTCTTTCAGTGTTATCTGTCTGAGCATAGACTTTAATGATCATGTATGGTGTATTGTTGATTAGTTTCACAGTTATGATTTTTTCTTTACTTCTTCTGTAATTCTTGTTGGTTGTTTTATTTTTATGTACTTGTCTGGTGCACACTGGGGATTGTGCACATGTATTCCAAGTGGTTTTATGCTACGGCAAATAAACTTGAATCTGAATCTTGGGTTCCAATGGGGCTTTAGGTGATGGCCCCAAAGACAATAATGTTAGGGGAGACTCCTGAAAGATAGAACCCTAAATCTAAATTTGATCTTCTAACATTTACTGGCCCGTCCTCATTGTCTCGTAAGCTGGGGACTATCACTTGTCCTCTCTCGCAGTGGAGCAGGCGGTTCAGATTGATGGCATTATGGTTATGAAGTCAAAACAAATCTCATGGTTCAATTGTAAATTTAATTATGGAGAGCCCAGAGCGGCTTTTTAGCAGTGTCCTCTGGTGTGCGTTTGTTATTTCATTTCCTCTGTCTCGGGAGCAGCCAGGCTGTCAGCTCAGGCCCAGGTGGGGAGGAGGATGGTGATAATGGATTTGAGCAAAGAAAATTGTGGTAATGACGACTGCGTTACCATTTTAATTGCTTTTTGAGCTGTAGCATATTTTCCAAGTCCTGAGAGGAAGGCCACAGATTGGAAGTAATACACTGGGCTTCCCATTTGTACCATATACAGAAATGATGGTTCAGGGGGTCTCTGGTCAGTGGTTAGGTGGTTAGGCGGATCTAGGGTGATTGGTATTTCAAATATATTCTGCTGGAACCTATATTCTCTAATATCGACTGTTTTTTGACCAATCAAAAAACATTTATTAAACATTTTATGGAATTGGTCCCCGGGAGTTTCGTTCAGGTCCCGGTTGGAGGAGGGGGATCATCGAGTCCGAGTGGACCATGTTCATGTTTTCCACCTCTTTCACCGATGCGGTGGCTCGTAGCTGTGGGTCGCTAAGGTCTCTGGTGTGGTCTGGCGACAAATCCCAAAACCCGGTGGTGGGCTCCGGTAGTAGAGGGATCCGTCAGGCGGAAGGTGTCTATCGAGCCATGATGGTTCTCGGGACTCCTGAGGCAGCTGTCCAGTACCGGCCGGCCAGCGTGCCGCAGCCCGGGCTGTTGCACACGCAAAAAACCCAGGACTGGGAGGATTTCGAAGAGTCTATGGAGCATGACTATGGTCAGGCCCGAAAAATTTGGAAACCGTCTTGGCGCCTCAGGAGGGGGAAGCAATTTGTGTCGAGTGGTGGGGTGCTGACCCTTGATCGAGATAATGTTGGGCGGGGGGGAAGGAATACTTCCACTCCACAAGTTTCTGCATTTGTAGGACTGTCTTGGCCAATGGTGTGGCCATGACCGGGGTGGTAGGCCCTCTCGATCAGAAGGGGGACGGAGGGTGTGTTCCATATCGTGGATCACCTCCTCAGCTCCCGGTAAAGGTTACTCCAAGGTTCTGGGGTTATGAAATTCAACCCTTCATAGGACTGTATGTTTGTCTTGCTAAAGCGTTGTGAAAAAAACAAATATTTGTGATGGTCAATGTCATGTTTGAGGGCCACAACATCTCCTTATCATGTGAGTCAAAGCACTTGGTGGCAAAACAATCAGCAGTGACTTGTAAATTTAAAGCGTTAATGTTGGGACTTGGTAAGGGGCTAGGGAAGGAAATGTTTGTATGAGGACTCTTAAAGTGACTATCGTGTTTTCAATTAATTGATGTTTCATCTAAATCATTATTTTGGGGCCTATCTGCAATTGCCGGGGTCTGAGTTCATTATTTGTAGCTCCACGGGCCTTTCTTCTACACCTGTTTGAGTGGCGTCTGAGAGAAACATGTTTTGTGCTGTCTGCTTTAAATGCAAATGAGGCGCTTTTGACCAAAGCCCCTTCCAGGTGGACACAGGTTCAACTCCACCCTGAGCGGCCAGTTTGTAGTTACTAGCACAGTTACATTTATCTCATAGAAACTTCTCATTACATCGCAAACATGAAGTAGTCCTTCCTCATTGACGAAAGCAAAATTTTAAGTTTCATTCTTAGTCCAGTCTTATTATCGACTCTTTCTTCTTTTAGCTTTGGGGATCCATGCGCGGAGTTATGATGCTCACACGCCTGTTTGGTTGTACAAACTGCAGCCGCCTGGTGCGGGCCTAGTGTAGTCGCCCGGATATGACACAACTAGTTGACAGAATGTTTAAATTGAATATTAACTTATGCACAATTTTACTGCATTTAAAAACGTGAAGAACGTTTTTCCTTCTATAGAAGGAAAGAGACGCATGCGCCTCAGCGCGCAGGTTTGCCGACTCCTAGGTTAAACAGTATGTGGAAGCAAATACTGTAGAGGATCAGGGTTATGTGCAGTTCAACAATAAAATTATAATGCAATAGTCAACTTGACAAGAGGAGTAATAACATGTGTCAGGTATGGAGGTGGGACACGGACAATACTATTGTTTGTTACAGGGATGAGAATTGGTCAAAAAAGACTGAAATGCATATTGTCAGCCATTTTTCTGGCTCTAAATCTGTTTAATCTGTTCACAAATATTACTTTTGGGCTCAAACATGAACTTTTAATGCAATGCAAAATGTAGGTATCAGAGCTTTTATTTAGGGCGGTATAATCGCGCTTCGAGAGGAGAGGAGACGCGGACTGTTTCCTGCAGCAGTGTATTTATTGGGTGCACAGATTACTCATAGACACGCTGGTCCTGTGCGCGTTTATGGTGTTGGTACATGGCCACGTTGAGGCTGCGCGCTCAGCCACAACACATCACTCGGTGGAGCGGCTGCGAGCGGCTCCTCATTACAAAAGCGGCCGCAAGATGCCCCGGAACACTGCGGCCGTATTGTACTGAGGAGCCGTCGCAGCCGCTCCACCGTGTTGTGGGTTGTGGTGGCGCCGCAGCCTCTCAACGTGGCCTTGTACCCAACACCATATAACGCGCACAGGACCATGCGTGTCTTTGAGTAATCTGTGCACCCAATATAAATACACTGCTGCAGGAAACAGTCCGCGGTCTCCTCTCCTTCGTAGCCGGATTAAAAAGCCCTAATAAAGGCTCTGTTACCGACATTTGCATTGATTAAAAGTTCATGTTTGTGCCCAAATGTATATGTTTGTGAACAGATTAACCAGATTTAGAGCCAATGAAAAATGGGGCGGCAAATATGCATGTCAGTCTTTTTTTGACACAATTCTCATCCCTGTAACAAACAATAGTATTGTCCTGTCCACTCCCTCACTCTGACACATGTTTATTACTCTCTTGTAATGGTAGACTATTGCATTTTATTTTATTGTTGAAACTGCACATTTCCTGATCCTCTACAGTATTTGTTCACATACTGTATAAACTAGGAGCGGCAACTGCGGGCTCTGGAGGCGCATGCGTCTCTTTCCTTTCTATAGAAGGAACAAAAAAAAACGTTCCTTAACGTTTGTAAATGCTGTAAAATTGTGCATAAGTAATATTCAATTTAAACATTTCTGTCAACGTAGTGTGTCATATACTGCGACGTACGTAGGCCGCACCAGGCGGCTGCTGTTGTAAACAAACTGGGCGTGGTGTGCATCTTTGACTGTGCGCTTGGATTCCCCAAAAGAACTTAAAAAGCGGAAGAGTCGATATAAGACGGGTCTAAGAATGGAAACTATAGATTTGCTTTCAGGTCAATGAGGATGGACTACTTCATGTTTGCGACTGTATACATGAGAAGTTTCTATGGAGATAAATTGTATTGGTTGCTTCTAGTAACTACAAAAAATGGTCCGCCTCAGGGTGGAGTTTTGAAACCTGTGTCACCTGGTTGGGGGTCGTGGTCAAAAGCGCATCATTTGCATTTAAAAGAGACAGCACCAAAACAGGTTGCTCTCAGAGCACTCAGAAAGGTGTAGAAGAAAGGCGTGGAGCTACAAATAAATGTGACTCAGACCCAGGCATTGCAGATAGGCCACAAATTAAGGATTAGATGTAAAATCAATTTTTGAAACACGATTATTGATCCACTTTAAGAGCCTCTATACAAAACATTTCTTCCTTGCCCCCTTTACACAAGTCCTCAACATAACGCTTTTAATTTCAAGTCATGCTGATTGTTGCACAAGAGCTTTGTCTCATTGAGAAGGAGATGTTGTTGCCCTCAAACTTGACACTTGACCATCTATGTGTTTTTTTTAACTAGGACGCTTTAGCAAAGCACAAAACATACTTGTCTTTTGAAGGGTTGAATTTAATACCCCAGGTACCTTGGAGTTGACCGTACCGGGAGTGAGGAGTGGTGATCCTCCGGATTAATTGGAACACACCCTCTCCGGGTCCCCCTTCTTGTAGAGTGGGACTACCACCCGGTCTGGGCCACTCCATTGGCCAAGACAGTCATACAACATGCAGAAATTGTGGGTGGAAGTATTCCTTTCCCTCCGTCCCAACAGTATCTCGAGTTCAAGGTCAGCACCCCACCACTCGTATCAAAAGTTGTTGCTTCCCCCTCTGAGGCGCCAGACGGTTTGCCAGAATCTTTTTCGAGGTCCGACCCGATAGTCATGCTCCATAGAACCTCTTCGAAATCCGTCCCGTCCTGTGGTTTGGCAGTGTGCAACAGCCCGGCGGCGGCACGCTTGGGCCGGCGGTACTGGGACAGCTGCCGTCAGGAGTTCCGCGAGAACCATCATGGCTCGTATTAGGACCTCCTTCAGCCTGACGGCATTCCCTTATACCGGTGCTCACCACGGGTTTGGGATTTGTCGCCAGACCAGCACCCCAGGACCTTGCGACCACAGCTACGAGCCACGCATCGGTGGATAGAGGTGGAAAACATGGAATGGTCCACTCGGACTCGATGTATCCCCCTCCTCACCGGGACCTCGGAAAGAATACTCTCCGGGGGACCAATGTCCATAAATGTGTAATAAAATGTTTTGATTGTCAAAACATAGATTTAGAGGAATATAGGTCCAGGCAGAATATATGTGAAATACACGTACTAGATCGTCCTAACACCTAACCACCTGGACCTGGACCCCTCCTGTAACCATGCATTTCTGTATATGGTACCAAATGGGAGCCCTAGTGTTTACTCCAATCTGTGGCGCTTCTTCAGTGACGTTGGAATACTGCTAGCAGCTCTAAAAAGCTATAAAATGTAACGCAGTCCGTCATTACCACATTTTTTTGCTCAAATTTCATTATCAGCTTCCTCCTCCCCTACCTGGGCTGAGTGACAGCCTGGGCTGCTCCCCGAGACAGAGAATTGAAATAACAAACGCACACAAATGTGGACACTGCTATAAAGACTAGCTCTGGCTTCTCCATATTAAATTTTCATTGAACCATGGAAATGTTTGTTTTGATTCATAAACATAGCTTAAATCTGATGCCGCCTGCTCCCACTAGCGAACGAGAGGACAAGTGATAGTCAGGCTACGGGAGGAGCAATGAGGAGGGCGTGTAAATGTTAGAGAATCAAATTTATGGATTAGGGTTCTATCTTCAAGATGTCTGTCCCCTAACATTTATTGTCTTGGGGCCATTTACCCTAAAGCCCCCATTGAACACAAGATTCAGATTCAGTTTATTTGCCGTGAGCAGTTAAAAACCACTTTGGAACTACATGTGCATGACATCCCCTTAGTGTTGCACTCTAGACAAGTTAATAAAATAAAACAAGCAAAAAGAAGTAACTTAGAAGAGTAAAGAAAACATCGTAATGTGATGACTAAATCAAACAAATTACTCAATACATGATCATTAAGTGCTTTGCTCAGACTGAGAACAACTGAAAGAAGCGGGGTCCTCTCTTTCTTCTGGTCTCTCTCGGGGTTCACTCGTGTGGGTCTCTCTCTGGTCTCTAAAGCCTAGTGTGACTGGTCGCGGGCCGTGCTTACGTTAGCGGTTGCGGTTATGTCCTACGTTAAGCACAAGTGGACGTTATACTGGCTGCGTTCCCCTTACGGAGTTTTTGAGGAGAACCGTGTGTTGTTTTATTTGTTTTTTTTATGTTTTTTGAGTGTATTGTTTTGGTGTAATTGATTGTATTTTAGTCTTTTTTTGTTTTTTTTTTTGTTTTGTGTTAAATCCCACAACAACCACATTGAGGGCGATCACTCACAGGACGGCGGGTCCATGTCGCTTGCTACTTGTCCTCTTCCGAACAACATAGCCAAAACAAAGCTGTTTGAGTCTCAGTATCACGTGTTTCTACGGTAAGGTTTATGTGATAGTTTTATGGATTCATTATTTTAATAAGTCATTTCACCTTGTGATGCTTGTGATTAAAGACACGTTCTGGTTGGAGGAAACATAGTTTATTATTTAATTGTTTTCATGCACTAAACAGCAAAACAATAATAGTGGTTAATATTGGGGACAAACCATGAACGATTACGAGTGCAGGAGGAAAGCAACAAAACGCAGCTACGATTAAAGCAAGACAGGACAACAGTTGGCAAAACAAACGACTGCACAGTGTAATAAGCTATATATAGTTAGATAGTCCACAGTTTCTGGTATATCAGGCTTGAGCCCAAACTGCTTTTCCTTCCAAGAGCACAATGGCTCTCTGCTCCATTAGTGCCTCGTCCATGTCCCTGCTGCAGCCGCTCCGTGCTTCCCTTCCAATACACACACACGGACCAATCATTCCAATCAATCCAATCCACTTTTTTTATTTGACATTTAAACACAAAACGTTTCCAAAGTGCTTGAATACAACATAACAATAAAACAAAAACAATACAAAATGAGTTCCACATAATTAAATAGAAAATCAGCGGAGCTTCGCCTTACGGCGAGCCCGCTTACGTAGTTAGAAAATTTCGAGGGGGCCTGGCGGGGTGAACCAGAGACGCGTTGCGCTATGGTGACAGTCACGTACCTCCGTAAGCTACCGCGGCCTGCTTGCGAGTAATAACTAGGCTTAAAGTGTTTTTATTTTTTTTTCTCCGGAAAGGCTCTCTAACAAAAACACTTCTGTCCAAAGTGAAATACACATTGCCCTGAACCATTATATTCATTTTCTTATGGTCTCTGTGTGGGCCACGTTTAATACTAATAAACTATCCTCCTGGGGGTGGTAAAGATAATTCATTTGGGTGCCGGACCTGGCCCCCGGGCCTTCTTGACTTTGGACACAAATGCCATTGAGTGTGAGAACATGTCCTCTACGGGTCTCTCTCTGATCTTTGTTCAGACTTATAACTGCTTGGTGGAAAGAAGTGGTCTCTCTCTGGTCTGTCTCTCTCTGGTCGCTCTTGGGTCTTTCTCTGGTCTCTTTTCTGGTCTCTCTTGGTCTCTAATCTTCCTCTCTGGACTCATGGTCTCTCTTGGTCTCTCTCACTTTTCTTCTACGTTTCTTTCTTTCTGCTCTTCCCGCTTTCTGTTCTCTCGCTCTTCTCGCTTGGTCTCGCTCTCTCTTGCTCTCTCTGGTCTTCTCTCTCTGGTCAATCTGGTCTCTCTGTGCTCTCTCTACGCTGTTCTCTCTGTTCTCTCTTATCTCTCTCTGGTCGCTCTCTCTCTTCTGATCTCTCTCCGGTCTCCTTTTTTTCTCTGTGATGTTGCGAACCACAGTCACAAAACTAACAAAGAAAACTTTTTGAGGGTGCAGCAATAAGGTTCAGCAGAGTCAGAGTTTGTGCTACAACAATCTAGAACAAACAATATTGGTGTGTTCATTACTGTATAGTTTTATAATGATTGTCTGTGACCTTATCGTTCGATTGTCGACCTAAATGTATTGTTAGATTGTACAATAAAAAATCACATAAAAAGCAGTTCGTTAAATTACATGTGAATGATCTCTGTCCTTTCACTTCTACCTTGACATTAAAAACCACTGATTCTGGTTATCGACGAAGTCTCGCTCTTGGAACAAACTATCGATCAGGCGTTGCTCTAAGGACACAGGTGCTCTAACTATTGGGGTGCGGGTTTAAAAAATGGCCCCGCTGTTATTGCTCCCGTGCTCAGGGAGTTTATTATGGTAGTAATTTTGCATCTGTGAGATGGCCTGTTGGGATCCATAAACACAGTCTGTGAGCCTTGTTTTTGAGATGCTCATGGGAACTAAGTTTGGGAAAACTCCTGCTTCGACTTTGGGTCCGGTTCTTTCAGCCCTTTAAAGAGCTAATCTTTTGCTCTGGCCTCTAATTGGATTGTTCCCCGGTTCATCTTGTCTGGAGTGTGTGCGTAAAACAGGAGGAAACAGCTTTCATGGTCGGTGCGGTTGAAAAAGAAAGACAAGAGGAGAGTGATTAAAGACAATGTTGTCTGAACAGGAAGAAGTCTTTAGACATTGCTCTCATGTTTGACTTTAGTGCAAAACAGGAGAGACTAACGCTGAAACGCCATTCTCTAGTTTTCAGAGCAGGGTGTCTTCAGACTAGAAGTCCTGTGTGCGCGCCGGGAGGGTGGAGGAACGTAGCCTTTGATGCTAACAGAGTTTAGCTAGCGGCTTATTGTGAATGATCTTCTCCAATAATGGCAGTTCTGCGCGTTTTGTGTGATTGTTGTTGTGTGGGTAGGGGACCTTCCAAGGAATTTATATAACAGCAGTATGTGGTTCACGGAGGTGCGCAATACGTTTATTTTATTATTAAAAGGTATTTCGCATCGGGCGAACACACTTCGAAGCAGTTGCATAAAGGTCACGGTTGGAGCATGAAAACTCACATGTTTTACAAGCACTATGTCCCCCACATGTCAACCCTGGTTTAGTCCTGGGTTTAGTCCTGGGTTGGTAGCTCCTGTTTTGGCTGTTTTACTAGTATTTTCAGTCTACTCGCTTAGACCGCTGAATGTCTCCGTTCGACCACTTTGCGGCTCTCTCTGATCTGGTTGCTGCCGAGCGTCCCGAGGACCCCCCCCCCCCCCCCCCCCCCCCCCCCCCCCCCCCCCCCCCCCCCCCCCCCCCCCCCCCCCCCCCCCCCCCCCCCCCCCCCCCCCCCCCCCCCACCCCCCCCCCCCCCCCCCCCCCCCCCCCCCCCCCCCCCCCCCCCCCCCCCCCCCCCCCACCCCCACCCCCCCCCCCCCCCCCCCCCCCCCCCCCCCACCCCCACCCACTCCAAAAGTCAGCAAAATTCATCTCTTGGTTCCCTCCCCGTTCGACTTCCAGCGCGGGGTCAGTTCGTGCATTTCGAGACGCTTGTGCGTTTAGAGGCCTCAATAACGGCCCATCACGATGACTTTGATTGAAAGCCACGCAACGATTGATCCACAGGTATGAGCGCGGCTTAAGGCAAGTAGTTGTGATGATCCAGGACACTTCCTCATTCAACAATATACAGTGGGGCAAATAAAGTATTTAGTCCGCCTCGATTGTTGCAAGTTCTCCCCACTTAAATAAAGTCAGAGGTCTGTAATTTTCCATCATTGGTACACTTCAACGATGTGAGAAGAGAAACAGGAATGTGAAAAAAAAAAATCCAGAAATTCACATTGTTAGAATTTTTACTGAATGTATTTGTAAAGTTTGGTGGGGAAAATTAAGTATTTGGTCCTGCAAACAGGGAGATCTCTGGCTCTCACAGACCTGTTAACTTCTTCTTTAAGAAAGCTCTTCTGTCATCCACCTGTTACCTGTATTATGGCACCTGTTTTTAGTCGACCGTGGCGCCTAGAGAGGTTTAAACTCGTTATCTGTTATGAATAGATAGCCCAAATGTAACCCAAAACGATATTTCAATCATCTGATAATCTCCCTCGATCGGGCTCACGCGATCTCATCCCGTGGGGTCAAATATGATTATGGAACGGTGATCAAAAATCAGAACCACACGGGGGGACCTGTGTGAATGACCTGCAGAGAAGCTAGGGACCATCAGTTAACACATACGACGACAGGATAAATCCTGCAAGTGCCAGCGTTCCCCCTGCTGAAGCCAGTGAATTTTCAGGCGTCTGAAGTTTGCCTGAGAGCACATGGATGATACAGCAGAGCTGGGCGAGAATGTCATGTGGTCTGATGAATTGAAAACCAAAGTAGAACCCTGTTTGGTATAACTCAACTCGTGTGTGTGATTGGAGAAAGAGTTGCATCCCAAGAAACACCATACCTACTGTGCAGCTTATGGGGGTGGAAACGTCATGCTTTGGGGCTGTTTTTTGTTAAGGGGACAGGACGACTGATCGATGTTAAGGGAAAAGAATGATTGGTGGCATGTATCGTGAGATTTTGAGCTCCAAACCTTCCTTCATTGCGGGTTGAATTCTGGTTATGGCCAAATATACTTATTTTCACCATAATTTACAATTAAATTCATTTAAAAATCCTACAATGTGAATTCCTGGATTTTTTTTACTTCGACTCTCACAGTTGATGGTGTTACTATGATGAAAATTACAGCCACTGTCATTATGTTAAGGTGGGAGAACTTGCACACATCGGTGGCTGCCTAAAATACTTTTTTGCCCCACTGTATATTGTTGAAATGTGGAGTGTCTGGCTCATCCACTACTGCCCTTATGCGCGTTCAGACCGGATCATTCGTTGCGGTGGCTTTCAATGCAAGTCAATAGTGATGGGGCGTTTGGCCTCAAAACGCACAAGCTGTCTCGGAATGCCACGCATGGCCGCGCTGGAAGTCGAAGGGGAGGGAACGCATGAGATGAATTTTGGCTGAACCTTTCTCGGGACGCTCGTGCAGCAACCACTCAGAGAGCCGCATAAGGGGTCACGGGACATTAGCGGTCTAAAGCGTGTAGACTGAAAATACTTGTAAACAGCCAAAACAGAGCTACACCAGGACTAAACCAGGGGACTAAACCAGGGTTGACAGTGGGGGACATAGTGCTTGTTCTCATGTGGAGTTTGCTTGCTCCCGTGACTTTATGCAAACTGTTCGAGTGTGTTGGCTCCATGCGGAAATACCTTTTAATTAATAAATTATAACGTATGGGCACCTCCGTGAACACATACTGCTGGTATATAAAGTGCCGTGAAGGTCCCTGAACACACACACGCTGCCAAGCTGCATTATGGAGAAGATCTTTACACAATAAGCCGCTAGCTAAACTCTGTTAGCATCAAAGGCTACGTCCTCCACTCCGGGCGCACCAGGATTCTAGTCTGAAGACCCCTGCGTCTGAAAACGAGAGAATGTGCGTTTCAGCGTTAGTCTCTCCTGTTTGCAAATACCACCCCCCCCCCCCCCCCCCCCCCCCCCCTCCCCCTCCCGTCAAACATGAGAGCATTGTCTAAAGGACTTCTCCTGTTCTAGGACAAACATTGTCTTTAATCAACTCTCTCTTTCTTCTTTCACCGTCACGACTTGAAAGCTGTTTCTCCTCTCGTTAGCACACTAATCCAGAAGATGAACGGGGACAATCCAGATTAAGCCTCAGAGCAAAAGTTTAGCTCTTTAAGTGCTGTAAATGAACCGGACATCAAGGCGAAGCAGGAGTTTTCCCAAACTTAGTTCCTTGAGCATCTCAAACAAGTCAACAGACGTGTGTTTATGGGATCACAACAGGATTCTCAGAGCAATATTACCCTTATTAATCTCCTGAGCACGGAACATTAACGGGCCCTTTTTAACCCGCCCAATAGTTAGAGCTCCAGTGTCCTTGAGCAAAAGCGCTGATCGAGCAGTTGTTCCAGAGCGCAGACGTAGGGTCGATACCAGAATCTGTGGTTTTTTATGTCAAGGTTTAAGGGAAAAAAAGTATAGGAACAGGAGATCATTCACTTGTAATTTAACAACTGCGTTTTATGTTTTTATGTACAATATAACCATAATTAGGTCTTATCGGCGATAATGGTTCACACAAATCATTATAAAAACTATACAGTAATGAACACAACCATTTTGTTGTTCTTATTGTTGTAGCACAAAATCTGACTCTGCTGAACCTTTATGCTGCACCATCAAAAGTTTCTTTGTTAGTTTTGTGACTGTGTTCGACAACATCACAGAGAAAAAAAGGAGACCGGAAGAGAGATCAGAGAGAGAGAGCGTCCTGAGAGAGAAGAGAGAGAAACAGAGAGAACAGCGAGAAGAGAGACTGAGAGTCCAGATAGTGACAGACGAGAGAGACCAGCAGAGAGGCAGAGAGAGAGCGAGACCAGAGCGAGAAGAGCGAGAGAACAGAAAGCGGGAAAGAGCAGAAAGAAGAAATTGAAGAGAGAAAAAGGGAGAGAGACCAGAGAGAGAACAGTGAGTTCAGAGAAGATGAGACAAAGAGGACCAGAAAAGAGGACATGAGAAAGACCCAAGAGAGGACCAGAGATGAGACAGCCAGAGAGAGACCAGCTTCTTTCCACAAAGCATTATAAGTTGAACAAGAGAATCAGAGAGAGACCGTAGAGACATGGTCTCTATCTCAATGGCATTTGTGTCAAAGTCAAGGCCCGGGGGCCATGTCCGGCACCCTAATGAATTATCTTTACCCCCCAGGAAGATGATATTTTCTTTAGTATTAGAAATGCCCACACAGAGCCATAAGAAAATGAATATAATGTTCAGGGCATGTGTTGTCACTTTGATAAGAAGTGTGTTTTTGTTAGATGGCCTTTCGGAGAAAAAAAATAAAAAACACTTAAGCCTAGTTATACTTCGCGCGGCGGACGGAGCTTACGGAGGGGATGACGTGACGTACACTTGCGCAACGCGTTTGGTCACCGCAAGGCCTCGAAAATTTTTAACTACGTAAGGGTCGCCGTTAAGAAGGCTCCGCATGATTTTATTTATTTGGTTTGAACTCATTTGTATTGTTTTTGTTTTATTGTTATGTTGTTCAGCACTTTGGGAAACGTTTTGGTTGTGTTAATTGTGCTATTTATATAAAGTGGTATTGGATTGGATTGGAGTTGATTGTCGTGTGTGAGTTATTGGAAGGAAGCACGGAGCGGCTGCAGCAGGGACATGGACGATGGCACTTGGAGCAGAGAGCTTTGTGCTTTGATGAAAAGCAGTTTGGGCCTAAAGTCCTTGTTATAACAGGAAACTGTGGATATCTAACATATATATGCTTATTAAACTGTGCAGTCGTTTGTTTTGCATGTTCCTGTCTTGTTTGAATCGTAGCTGCGTTTGGTGCTTTCCTCCTGCACTCGTAAATCGTCATGTTTGTCCCAGATATTTACCACTATTATGTTTTGCTGTTTGTGCTGAAAACTTTTAATATTATCTATGGTTTTTTCAACAAGGGGGAACGGTGTCTTTAGGCACAGCATCCACAGTTGAAATGACTTAAAATAATGAATCCTTAAAAACTATCACATAAAACCTTACGAGTAGAACAGTGTAATGAGCTCAAACAGCTTTGTTTGCTATTGTTGTTCTGATTAAGAGGACTAAAGTGCAGCGTAATGGACCGCTTCTGTTGTGATGCCCTCATGTGGTTTTTGTGGGTTTACAACATTTCCTCAAAACTCGTAAGGGGAACGCGCCAGGATAACATCAATTGTGCTTACGTAGGTTCCACCGCAAACCGTAACGTAAGCCACGCCGCGCAAAGTATACATTGGCTTAGGGACCAGAGAAGAGACCAGAGTGACCAGAGAGTGACAGAAGAGGAGAGACCAGCTTCTTTCAGTTGTTATCAGTCCTGAGCAAGCCTTTAATGATCATGTATTGGTGTATTTGTTGATTAGGTCACAGTTTTATGATTTTTTCCTTTACTCTTCTGTACTTCTTTTTGGCTTGTGTTATTTTTTTGTGTACTTGTTGGTGCCACAAGGGGATTCTTGCACATGTATTCCAAAGGGTTTTATCTGCTAACGGCAAATAATGATCTGAATCTTGTGTTTCCCAAATGGGTTTGGTGAATGGCCCCAAAGACAATAATGTTAGGGGCAGACTCAGAAAGAATAGAACCCCTAATCCTAAATTTGATCTTCTAACATGTACAGCCCGTCCTCATTGCTCTCGGTAGCGCTGATATCACTTGTCCTCTCTCGCTGTGGCGCAGGCGGGATTCAGATTGATGCCTATGTTTATGAAGTCAAAAACATAATCTCATGTTCAATTGAAAATGTAATATGGAGAAGCCCTCAGACCTCTGGTGTGGTTTGTTATTTCATTTCCTCTGTTCTCGGAGCAAGCCAGGCTGTCAGCTCAGGCCCAGGTGGGGTGGAGGATCAGACGTCAATGAGGGTAATGCAAAGACTGGAGTTCATCTCAGACCTCAGACCTCAGACCTCAGTCCTCAGACCTCAGACCTCAGTCCTCAGACCTCAGACCTCAGTCCTCAGACCTCAGACCTCAGACCTCAGACCCTCAGACCTCAGTCCTCAGTCCTCAGACCTCAGTCCTCAGTCCTCAGACCTCAGACCTCAGACCTCAGACCTCAGTCCTCAGACCTCAGACCTCAGACCCTCAGACCTCAGTCCTCAGACCTCAGTCCTCAGACCTCAGTCCTCAGACCTCAGTCCTCAGACCTCAGACCCTCAGACCTCAGTCCTCAGTCCTCAGACCTCAGTCCTCAGTCCTCCTCAGACCTCAGACCTCAGACCTCAGTCCTCAGTCCTCAGACCTCAGATCTCAGTCCTCAGACCTCAGACCTCAGACCTCAGTCCTCAGACCTCAGACCTCAGTCCTCAGACCTCAGACCTCAGACCTCAGACCCTCAGACCTCAGTCCTCAGACCTCAGACCCTCAGACCTCAGACCTCAGACCTCAGACCCTCAGTCCCTCAGACCTCAGACCCTCAGACCCTCAGACCTCAGACCTCAGACCTCAGACCTCAGACCTCAGTCCTCAGACCTCAGACCTCAGTCCTCAGTCCTCAGACCTCAGTCCTCAGTCCTCAGACCTCAGACCTCAGTCCTCAGTCCTCAGACCCTCAGACCTCAGACCTCAGACCTCAGACCTCAGACCTCAGTCCTCAGACCTCAGTCCTCAGACCTCAGACCTCAGTCCTCAGTCCTCAGACCTCAGACCTCAGACCTCAGACCTCAGACCACAGACCTCAGACCACAGACCTCAGACCTCAGACCTCAGACCTCAGACCTCAGACCTCAGACCTCAGACCCTCAGACCTCAGTCCTCAGACCTCAGACCTCAGACCTCAGACCTCAGACCTCAGACCCTCAGACCTCAGTCCTCAGACCTCAGACCTCAGACCTCAGACCTCAGACCTCAGACCTCAGTCCTCAGACCTCAGTCCTCAGACCTCAGTCCTCAGACCTCAGACCCTCAGACCTCAGTCCTCAGTCCTCAGACCTCAGTCCTCAGTCCTCAGACCCTCAGACCTCAGACCTCAGACCTCAGTCCTCAGACCCTCAGACCTCAGACCTCAGTCCTCAGACCTCAGACCTCAGACCTCAGACCCTCAGACCTCAGTCCTCAGTCCTCAGTCCTCAGTCCTCAGTCCTCAGACCTCAGACCTCAGACCTCAGACCTCAGACCTCAGTCCTCAGACCCTCAGACCTCAGACCTCAGACCTCAGACCTCAGTCCTCAGACCTCAGTCCTCAGTCCTCAGTCCTCAGACCTCAGTCCTCAGACCTCAGACCTCAGACCTCAGACCTCAGACCTCAGACCTCAGACCTCAGTCCTCAGTCCTCAGACCTCAGTCCTCAGACCTCAGACCTCAGACCTCAGTCCTCAGACCCTCAGACCTCAGACCTCAGACCTCAGACCTCAGTCCTCAGTCCTCAGTCCTCAGACCCTCAGACCTCAGACCTCAGTCCTCAGACCTCAGACCTCAGACCTCAGACCTCAGACCTCAGTCCTCAGACCTCAGACCTCAGACCTCAGACCTCAGACCTCAGACCTCAGACCTCAGACCTCAGACCTCAGACCTCAGTCCTCAGTCCTCAGACCTCAGTCCTCAGACCTCAGACCTCAGTCCTCAGACCTCAGACCTCAGACCTCAGTCCTCAGTCCTCAGTCCTCAGACCCTCAGACCTCAGACCTCAGACCTCAGTCCTCAGACCTCAGACCTCAGACCTCAGACCTCAGATCCCTCAGACCTCAGTCCTCAGACCTCAGACCTCAGTCCTCAGACCTCAGACCTCAGTCCTCAGACCTCAGACCTCAGACCTCAGACCTCAGACCCTCAGACCTCAGTCCTCAGTCCTCAGACCTCAGTCCTCAGACCTCAGACCTCAGACCTCAGTCCTCAGACCCTCAGACCTCAGACCTCAGACCTCAGTCCTCAGACCTCAGTCCTCAGACCTCAGACCTCAGACCTCAGTCCTTAGACCCAGTCCAGGACTTGATGGTGGTTTATATGAAGTGATAACTGAGGATGGTGTGAATCACGTGACTCTGACTCACTTCCTGTTTCTCTCTGAGGAAAATATTGGAAAAATACACACACACACAGACACACACACACACACACACACACACACACACACACACACACACACACAGACACACACACACACAGACACAGACACACACACACACAGACACACACACACACACAAACAGACACACACACACACAGACACAGACACACACACATACACACACACACACACACAGACACAGACACACACACATACACACACACACACACAGACACACACACACACACACAGACACAGACACACACACACACACACACACACACACACAGACACACACACACACATACACACACACACACACAGACACACACACACACACACACACACACACAGACACACACACACAGACACACACACACACACACACAAACAGACACAGACACACACACAAACAGACACACACACACACACAGACACAGACACACACACACACAGACACAGACACACACACACACACACACACACACACACAGACACAGACACACACACATACACACACACACACACAGACACACACACACACACACAGACACAGACACACACACACACACACACACACAGACACAGACACACACACACACACATACACACACACACACACAGACACACACACATACACACACACAGACACACACACACACACACAGACACAGACACACACACATACACACACACACACACACACACACACAGACACACACAGACACAGACACACACACACACACACACACACACACACAGACACACACACACACACACACACACACACACACACACACACACACACACACACACACACACACACACACACACACACACACACACACACACACACACACACAGACACACACACACACAGACACACACACACACACACACACACAGAACACACACAGACACAGACACACACAGACACACAGACACACACACACACACACACACACACACACACACAGACTCACACAGACACACACACACACAGACACACACACACAAACAGACACAGACACACACACACACACACAGACTCACACAGACACACACACACACACACAGACACACACACACAAACAGACACACACACACACACACAGACACACACAGACACACACACACACACACAGACACACACACACACAAACAGACACAGACACACACACACAGACTCACACAGACACACACACACACAGACACAAACAGACACAGACACACACACACACACACACACACAGACTCACACAGACACACACACACACACACAGACACACACACACACAAACAGACACAGACACACACACACACACACACAGACTCACACAGACACACACACACACAGACACACACACACAAACAGACACAGACACACACACACACACACACACAGACTCACACAGACACACACACACACACACAGACACACACACACAAACAGACACAGACACACAGACACACACACACAGACTCACACAGACACACAGACACACACACACAAACAGACACACAGACACACACACACAGACTCACACAGACACACACACACACAGACACACACACACAGACACAAACACGCAGACACACACACACAAACAGACACACACACAGACACAAACACACAGACACACACACACAAACAGACACACACACACAGACACACACACAAACAGACACACGCACACACACAGACACACACTGTGTGTAGAACTCTCTATAGTTGTGTGTATTTAGTATACTTATGTGTGTAGTACTTTTAGAGTCTTAAACCTTAATTGTTGTTATTCCAAACTTCTCGTTGTGTGTCGGGGATTGATCCAAAACCTTCTGCAAAAGTATTTTATAAAGTTATTTATGATCCGCAGCTGTTTGTGTTGGAGATGATTTACTGCGTCACGCCCAAAGTCTGTTTACACAGAATGGTTTAGGTCTGTCCTGTTCCCGCGGTTTGGGACTCTAACCCTATCTCTAACTAACTCTAACTACCTCTAACCCTATCTCTAACTATCTCTTACTAACTCTAACTACCTCTAACCCTATCTCTAACTACCTCTAACCCTATCTCTAACTACCTCTAACTAATATCTCTAACTATCTCTAACTAACCCTTACTATCTCTAACTCTAACTAACTATATCTAACCAACTCTAACTATCTCTAATTCTAACTATAACTAACTCTAACTATTTCTAACAAACTCTATCTCTAACTAACTCTAACTATTTCTATCTAACTCTAACTATCTCTAACTGACTCTAACTCTAACTATCTCTAACTGACTCTAATTCTTGTGTAAAGAAGTCTCCGGAGGTAAAACTGTGACCGTGAGTTTCCAACGACGCAGCGATGGTTTCAATGAAAGGATTTACATCAAAGTCTAAAGTGTAAAAGTCTGAAGTGTAAAAGTCTAAAGTGTAAAAGTCTGAAGTGTAAAAGTCTAAAGTGTAAAAGTCTGAAGTGTAAAAGTCTAAAGTGTAAAAGTCTAAAGTGTAAAAGTCTAAAGTGTAAAAGTCTAAAGTGTAAAAGTCTAAAGTGTAAAAGTCTAAAGTGTAAAAGTCTAAAGTGTAAAAGTCTAAAGTGTAAAAGTCTGAAGTGTAAAAGTCTAAAGTGTAAAAGTCTGAAGTGTAAAAGTCTAAAGTGTAAAAGTCTAAAGTGTAAAAGTCTGAAGCATTATAGAGTTTTTGTGACAGAGAAAAGTGGGCGTGGCTTGTGGTAAAGCGCTGTAACCCGAGACGACCTGCAGATGTGTTTGTCCTCCTCCACGCGCGCAGAGGAGGAGCGCTGTGGGAGGAAAGACAGGGAGGAACGCGCGGTTTTGGAAAAGTTTTACGCACAACAAGAACACGGACCATGGCTGAGGTGGAAGGGACTCCCCGGACCGCGGACGCGCGTGCCCGGACCGTGGACTGGGCACGGACCGGGTGCGGGGGGGTCTTCAGCAGAAACAACTATATCCACGAAATGAGCTGCGGAGAAGTGGGCGCGCGTCTCTACGGCCGCATGTGTTGTGCAGGTAACTGTGTGTGTGTGTGTGTGTGTGTGAGTGTGCGCGCGCGCGTGTGTGTGTGTGTGTCTGTTTGCGTCTGTGCGTGTGTGTGTGTGGGTGTCTGCGTGTGTGTCCTGGAGAGAAGGAGACGGGGGAGGTCCTCGGGCGGGGGCCTGGGGCGGGGGCCTGCGGCTGAATAGTTCCAGTTTCCTCCCACAGCACGAGGCGACTGTAAACACTTCTATTCTTTCTAGTTTGTTCGCATTAAAGCTCAGGTGTGTAACTTTCACACCTCTGCAGCTGGTTCTCTCATGTCTTCACTTCAGCCTCGGTCACTTCTTTTCAGACAGAAACGTTTAAAGAAAATCAGTGTTATTTATCTGTAAAGCGCAATAGAAAGAGCCGAGGTTTAGCAAAGTGCTGTTTTTCATTGTTCATGTTGTGCTCAGAGTGAGACATCTGTTGGTGATTTATTATTATTATTATTCTGGTTTGAGTCTGAAACTGTTCTGGAGAAAGAACTAAAGTGAATCTGTGGAAAACCGGGTTAATAATAATAATAATAACGAGCTGTGGTTTTACAGAAGTTTCGGAATGTATAAAAGTGTACTAAATATCAGTGCGTCGTGTGTGAAGTACCGTCTTCAACATGATTCTTTTACTAAACTAAACATTTA
Organism: Knipowitschia caucasica; assembly: GCA_964034765.1. Classification (NCBI taxonomy): domain Eukaryota; kingdom Metazoa; phylum Chordata; class Actinopteri; order Gobiiformes; family Gobiidae; genus Knipowitschia; species Knipowitschia caucasica. The sequence goes on from OZ035838.1 coordinate 40,451,114, forward strand.
AACTCTGTCTGAAGCATGAAGACAGTTGTTGCTTCTTTCTCAGTAGATTAAAAACACAGACACATCGATCACTCAGAGATAATAAACATCAGAGACTGATGTTTTAATGATTTCTCTTCTTCACTTCTTTGTTTCTTTGCTGCTGTTTCTGATTCTATTGTGATTAAAAAAGTATGTTTTTCTCTTTGTTTAGTCTCTTTCTGTCTTTGTTTGTGGCTTTTGTGTTTTGACTGTTTCCACCACACTGTCTTTCAGGACCCAGAGTCAGTGACATTGGCTCTGTGTCTGTAGAGCAGCTCTGGGTTCATATTACAGCAGCACTTCTGCTCTAACCGGTTCTGACCTCACAGGCTGCAGTGTGTGCGTTTGGCCACCAGGGGGAGTTTAGGCCACCTCCTGCTGTGGAGGAGAGAGAGGCTCCTCCTGCTGTGGAGGAGAGAGAGGCTCCTCCTGCTGTAGAGGAGAGAGAGGCTCCTCCTGCTGTAGAGGAGAGAGAGGCTCCTCCTGCTGTAGAGGAGAGAGAGGCTCCTCCTGCTGTAGAGGAGAGAGAGGCTCCTCCTGCTGTAGAGGAGAGAGAGGCTCCTCCTGCTGTAGAGGAGAGAGAGGCTCCTCCTGCTGTAGAGGAGAGAGAGGCTCCTCCTGCTGTAGAGGAGAGAGAGGCTCCTCCTGCTGTAGAGGAGAGAGGCTCCTCTCCTGCTGTAGAGGAGAGAGAGGCTCCTCCTGCTGTAGAGGAGAGAGAGGCTCCTCCTGCTGTAGAGGAGAGAGGCTCCTGCTGTAGAGGAGAGAGAGGCTCCTCCTGCTGTAGAGGAGAGAGAGGCTCCTCCAGCTGTAGAGGAGAGAGAGGCTCCTCCTGCTGTAGAGGAGAGAGGCTCCTGCTGTTGTAGAGGAGAAAGAGGCTCCTCCTGCTGTAGAGGAGAGAGGCTCCTCCTGCTGTAGAGGAGAGAGGCTCCTCCTGTTGTAGAGGAGAGAGGCTCCTGCTGTTGTAGAGGAGAGAGAGGCTCCTCCTGCTGTAGAGGAGAGAGGCTCCTCCTGCTGTAGAGGAGAGAGGCTCCTCCTGCTGTAGAGGAGAGAGGCTCCTCCTGTTGTAGAGGAGAGAGAGGCTCCTCCTGCTGTAGAGGAGAGAGGCTCCTGCTGTTGTAGAGGAGAGAGGCTCCTCCTGCTGTAGAGGAGAGAGGCTCCTCCTGCTGTAGAGGAGAGAGGCTCCTCCTGCTGTAGAGGAGAGAGAGGCTCCTCCTGTTGTAGAGGAGAGAGAGGCTCCTCCTGCTGTAGAGGAGAGAGGCTCCTGCTGTTGTAGAGGAGAGAGAGGCTCCTCCTGCTGTAGAGGAGAGAGAGGCTCCTCCTGCTGTAGAGGAGAGAGGCTCCTCCTGCTGTAGAGGAGAGAGAGGCTCCTCCTGCTGTAGAGGAGAGAGGCTCCTCCTGCTGTAGAGGAGAGAGAGGCTCCTCCTGCTGTAGAGGCGCCTGAGCAGCTACGAGCATCAGCGCTGATGATTGACAGCCCTTGGCATGACTCGATTGGTTAACCTCGACGGCACCGTGCATTCTGAGCCATAGCTACGTGTTTTTGCTTTTGTTTTGTTTTCTGTAAAATTATGTGTGCAGGTTTTGAAATAAATATTTCATTCATTCATTCATTCAGGGAAGGCGGGACTTGCCCGTAATATTAGAATTAATAAAATGACTTATTTTGTATCAACATTTAAGGCCAGGAGGTCAATTTAACACATTTCCTAAAATTTGTAATTCATTTAGAGTTACAGACTATCACTTTAAGTAACGCTTATAACTCAAACACCAACTCAGTGTTTGCTGATTATTCTTATTATAATATTATTCTTATTATTATATTCTAAAACACTGAAGTTCTACCATCGTGTTGATCTAAACACTGCAATAGTTGTGTAGAAAGCCCATAACCATCTGCTGCCTGAGGGGCTCAGAACCCAGGGAAAGAAAAGACCATCTGAGCCTGGATCTCTATTCATCCATTTAAAAAACGTTCATAATAAATGCTCTGGAAAGATACATTGTAATAAAAAATAGTGATATTTATAAAATAATAATATCAAATAATATATAATAAAAATCATAATTAATAATAATGTGTGGGTGTATGTTTGTAGATATGTGTGTATTTGGATATATATAGATATGTACATATATGTGTATTTGGATATATATAGATATGTACATATATGTGTATTTGGATATATATAGATATGTACATATATGTGTATTGAATATATAGAATGTATTTGGTATTTGGATATATAGATATGTACATATATGTGTATTTGGATATATATATAGATATGTACATATATGTGTATTTGGATATATATATATGTACATATATGTGTATGTACATATGTACATATATGTGTATTTGGATATATATAGATATGTACATATATGTGTATTTGGATATATATAGATATGTACATATATGTGTATTTGGATATATATAGATATGTACATATATGTGTATTTGGTGTACATATATGTGTATTTGGATATATAGATATGTACATATATGTGTATTTGGATATATATAGATATGTACATATATGTGTATGTATTAGGATTGTGGGCCTTAAGCCAGAAGGTCGTGGGTTCAATTCCCACCTCTGCACCTTCTCCACCGACTCCCACTGATGACTGCTGTCGTTGTGTCCTTGGGCAAGACACTTAACCCCACTTTGCCCAAAGCCCCCACTGAAAGATCAAGGCTCTGCTCACAGTCAGAGCAGCCGTCCTCCTGTGGACTCACCACCTGCAGAGGGTCAGTGAGGGGCTGGTGCTATGAGACTTGGGTGGCATCTCTGACTGCCACCCCCCTGACCCAGAAATGGATTAAAGGGAAGAAAATGGATGGATGGGTATTAGGATTGTCAAATGATAATTTTTTTAGTCGAGTTAATTGCTGCTTAAAAATTAATTAATCGTAATTAATCACATTTATAACTATCGACAAAATTATGCAATTTCTGTAAATAGTTGTTTGAATGTAAAGATAAATGATGACATAGTGAACATATGTACTGTATGTTTATTATAACAATAAATCCATATAAAATGGCATTAACGTTATTAACATTCTGTCTTTCTGTAGTAGACACTATTTATTCAGCTCGACATATTCATCTGCTAAAGCCTCCTCTTCTTCTTCTCTGTCTCATATCATCTGCTAAAGCCTCCTCTTCTTCTTCTCTGTCTCATATCATCTGCTAAAGCCTCTTCTTCTTCTTCTCTGTCTCATATCATCTGCTAAAGCCTCCTCTTCTTCTTCTCTGTCTCATATCATCTGCTAAAGCCTCCTCTTCTTCTTCTCTGTCTCATATCATCTGCTAAAGCCTCCTCTTCTTCTTCTCTGTCTCATATCATCTGCTAAAGCCTCCTCTTCTTCTTCTCTGTCTCATATCATCTGCTAAAGCCTCCTCTTCTTCTTCTCTGTCTCATATCATCTGCTAAAGCCTCTTCTTCTTCTTCTCTGTCTCATATCATCTGCTAAAGCCTCCTCTTCTTCTTCTCTGTCTCATATCATCTGCTAAAGCCTCCTTCTTCTTCTCTGTCTCATATCATCTGCTAAAGCCTCTCTTCTTCTCTGTCTCATATCATCTGCTAAACTCTCTCTTCTTCTTCTCTTCATCTGCTAAAGCCTCTTCTTCTTCTCTGTCTCATATCATCTGCTAAAGCCTCTTCTTCTTCTCTGTCTCATATCATCTGCTAAAGCCTCCTCTTCTTCTTCTGTCTCATATCATCTGCTAAAGCCTCCTCTTCTTCTTCTCTGTCTCATATCATCTGCTAAAGCCTCCTCTTCTTCTTCTCTGTCTCATATCATCTGCTAAAGCCTCCTCTTCTTCTTCTCTGTCTCATATCATCTGCTAAAGCCTCTCTTCTTCTTCTCTGTCTCATATCATCTGCTAAAGCCTCCTCTTCTTCTTCTCTGTCTCATATCATCTGCTAAAGCCTCTTCTTCTTCTCTGTCTCATATCATCTGCTAAAGCCTCCTCTTCTCTTCTTCTCTGTCTCATATCATCTGCTAAAGCCTCCTCTTCTTCTTCTCTGTCTCATATCATCTGCTAAAGCCTCCTCTTCTTCTTCTCTGTCTCATATCATCTGCTAAAGCCTCCTCTTCTTCTCTGTCTCATATCATCTGCTAAAGCCTCCTCTTCTTCTTCTTCATCTCTTCTTCTTCTCTTCTCATATATCTGCTAAAGCCTCTTCTTCTCTGTCTCATATCATCTGCTAAAGCTCTCTTCTTCTTCTTCTCTGTCTCATATCATCTGCTAAAGCCTCCTCTTCTTCTTCTCTGTCTCATATTCATCTGCTAAAGCCTCCTCTTCTTCTTCTCTGTCTCATATCATCTGCTAAAGCCTCCTCTTCTTCTCTGTCTCATATCATCTGCTAAAGCCTCCTCTTCTTCTTCTTCTTCTCTGTCTCATATCATCTGCTAAAGCCTCTTCTTCTCTGTCTCATATCATCTGCTAAAGCCTCCTCTTCTTCTTCTTCTCTGTCTCATATCATCTGCTAAAGCCTCCTTCTTCTTCTCTGTCTCATATCATCTGCTAAAGCCTCCTCTTCTTCTTCTCTGTCTCATATCATCTGCTAAAGCCTCCTCTTCTTCTTCTCTGTCTCATATTCATCTGCTAAAGCCTCCTCTTCTTCTGTCTCATTTCATCTGCTAAAGCCTCCTCTTCTTCTCTGTCTCATATCATCTGCTAAAGCCTCCTCTTCTTCTTCTCTGTCTCATATTCATCTGCTAAAGCCTCCTCTTCTTCTCTGTCTCATATCATCTGCTAAAGCCTCCTCTTCTTCTCTGTCTCATTTCATCTGCTAAAGCCTCCTCTTCTTCTTCTCTGTCTCATATCATCTGCTAAAGCCTCCTCTTCTTCTTCTCTGTCTCATATCATCTGCTAAAGCCTCCTCTTCTTCTTCTTCTTCTTCTCTGTCTCATATCATCTGCTAAAGCCTCCTCTTCTTCTGTCTCATATCATCTGCTAAAGCCTCCTCTTCTTCTCTGTCTCATATCATCTGCTAAAGCCTTCTTCTTCTTCTTCTTCTCTGTCTCATATCATCTGCTAAAGCCTCTTCTTCTTCTTCTCTGTCTCATATCATCTGCTAAAGCCTCCTCTTCTTCTTCTCAGTCTCATATCATCTGCTAAAGCCTCCTCTTCTTCTTCTGTCTCATATCATCTGCTAAAGCCTCCTCTTCTTCTTCTCTGTCTCATATCATCTGCTAAAGCCTCCTCTTCTTCTCTGTCTCATATCATCTGCTAAAGCCTCTTCTTCTTCTCTGTCTCATATCATCTGCTAAAGCCTCTTCCTCTTCTTCTCTGTCTCATATCATCTGCTAAAGCCTCCTCTTCTGCTTCTTCTCTGTCTCATATCATCTGCTAAAGCCTCCTCTTCTTCTTCTCTGTCTCATATCATCTGCTAAAGCCTCCTCTTCTTCTTCTCTGTCTCATATCATCTGCTAAAGCCTCCTCTTCTTCTCTGTCTCATATCATCTGCTAAAGCCTCCTCTTCTTCTTCTTCTTCTTCTCTGTCTCATATTATCTGCTAAAGCCTCTTCTTCTCTGTCTCATATCATCTGCTAAAGCCTCTTCTTCTTCTTCTCTGTCTCATATCATCTGCTAAAGCCTCCTCTTCTTCTTCTCTGTCTCATATTCATCTGCTAAAGCCTCCTCTTCTTCTTCTCTGTCTCATATCATCTGCTAAAGCCTCCTCTTCTTCTCTGTCTCATATCATCTGCTAAAGCCTCCTCTTCTTCTTCTTCTTCTCTGTCTCATATCATCTGCTAAAGCCTCTTCTTCTCTGTCTCATATCATCTGCTAAAGCCTCCTCTTCTTCTTCTTCTCTGTCTCATATCATCTGCTAAAGCCTCCTTCTTCTTCTCTGTCTCATATCATCTGCTAAAGCCTCCTCTTCTTCTTCTTCTCTGTCTCATATCATCTGCTAAAGCCTCTTCTTCTTCTCTGTCTCATATCATCTGCTAAAGCCTCTCTTCTTCTTCTCTGTCTCATATTCATCTGCTAAAGCCTCCTCTTCTTCTGTCTCATTTCATCTGCTAAAGCCTCCTCTTCTTCTCTGTCTCATATCATCTGCTAAAGCCTCCTCTTCTTCTTCTCTGTCTCATATTCATCTGCTAAAGCCTCCTCTTCTTCTCTGTCTCATATCATCTGCTAAAGCCTCCTCTTCTTCTCTGTCTCATTTCATCTGCTAAAGCCTCCTCTTCTTCTTCTCTGTCTCATATCATCTGCTAAAGCCTCCTCTTCTTCTTCTCTGTCTCATATCATCTGCTAAAGCCTCCTCTTCTTCTTCTTCTTCTTCTCTGTCTCATATCATCTGCTAAAGCCTCTTCTTCTCTGTCTCATATCATCTGCTAAAGCCTCCTCTTCTTCATCTCTCTTATCATCTTGGGTACATGGTCTTGGGTACATGGTCCTGTGTGTATATGGTCCTGGGTACATGGTCCTGTGTGTATATGGTCCTGGGTATATGGTCCTGGGTACATGGTCCTGTGTGTATGGTCCTGTGTGTATGGTCCTGGGTACATGGTTCACACAAATGGTTTTGTTTGAAGCAGACAGACCAAATATGAGCATCGGTCATTTGGCACATGCGTTAAATGCGGTAATGCGATTAATGAACATATTTAATTAACGTGCGCTAATGTGATAACTTTGACAGCCCTAGTATGTATATGTGTGTGTATTTATATATGTGTGTGTGTATGTGTGTGTATATATATATATATAATCAATTTGTAATGTGTACTTTTCTGGCTGAACATTCTCTTTTTTACCACCAGGTGTCACCATAAAGACAGTTATAGTCCCGCCTCCGCAGGTCGTGGGTTGGGTCAGGTTTATGTCAATCAAACTAAACAGACTTTGCTCCAGTCAAAACCTCGCTTTACTTTGAACCTTAAAACATCAAATAAAACCACCTTCAAATAATCAATAGATATAAATTCACTCAGAAGAGAAAAGCTGTTTGTGTGAAAGGATTAAAGATGATCTTAAAGATGATTAAAGATGATCTTAAAGATTATCTTAAAGATGATCTTAAAGATGGTTAAAGATGATCTTAAAGACCTTATGCCGGGTTTGATTTATTTAGAAATACAGTTTTAATACCATTTTATATTAGAAGAGAACTACTAAAGGTTTCAAAATCAGTTGTTGTTTTTTTTTGTCTGATCCCCCCAAATCGAAATAACCCCATAGCAACGCCCTTAGAGACGAAAAAACTTCACAGCCCTTGGTGACGTCAGAGTGGGTACGTTTCAACGCTGTAAGTTGTTTACAATTTGGTATTCGTTCTTTTTTCGCGGATATTCAAGATGACAAGGTTGTGTACAGCGAGTCTGAGATAAATACTAGATTGTAACTCTTCATCGGCACTGAGATAGTCCAGTAGTTGTGTCGCAGGACTACCAATCCAGAAACTGGGGTTCAAATCCCACCTCAGACACTTTTTCACTCTCAAACGGCAACTTATGTGTAGTGAGCAATTGTCACCTGTAGAGGGCAGTATTGTGTTGGGCATCAGTGGAGAGAAGAGAGAAAAGGCAGTCCTGTGGCATAGATCCATGGTTTTCAATGCATGGGCGTTACCCGCTGTGACGTCACACACAGGTTAGAGCAGTGTTTTTCAACCTTTTTTGAGCCAAGGCACACTTTTTTCACTGAAAAAATCTTGCGGCACACCTCCAGGAGAAAATGTAAAAATGTATACAGTACTAATGTAAAAATATATACTGTACATACTCTGTGTGATATATAAAGTATATCTTATCTTATAATGTATACAGTATACTCTGTAGCCTATATTCACAATATACAGTTATTCTCATCAAAATGCTTAAGTCCAGGCCTTGACATTAAGCTTTATTTAATATTTATCGATACAATTAATAAGAGTTTGGGAATAAAGTGGCACTAACTGTGTGGAAAAAAACTAAGAAAATCCACTCTCTGCCCAAATAGTCAAATAATAACTCACACAAAGAACATGCATTGTTAGTGCATGGGGAAAATTTAGGTATCCGAGCTTTAAATTCAGGAGTTTTGGATGAGGGACACGGGAGGTCCTGAACGCGAGTCCATGGTTCTGTCCGGTCCGCATGTCTGTGGTTCTGTCCACTCGACTACGGTCTGCGCTCTGTACCCAGTTCAGAAGTGCGTTCGCGAGAGCTGTTGTACAAAAATTGTACATTTCATAGTTAAACCACTACAACGCGGCCACAGCTGCCCCGGGGCAGAGCGGAGGATGTTAATCCTGTTCAGAAACGGCATAATTCATTTTCAAAAACGTCTCTATCACTTTCACTTCTCACTCGCCACAAAGCTCTTGTCTCGCTCCCTCCCACATTTGTTGGTCGCATCCAATTTTACCTTTCTCGCCACAATGCTGACCTGTTACAGCCAGTGGTCGCATCCAATTTTTCAGTTTCAAAGTACTTAGCTATCTGCTGCCATCTACTGATTTGAAAAAGTATTACATGGTTACTCACAGTTCAAAACAAGTCACCGCTCGTCAACAGCGAATGCAGTTATTTTTAGACAAAGTAGACGAATTTCTCACGGCACACCAGACAATATCATACGGCACACTAGTGTGCCGCGGCACAGTGGTTGAAAAACACTGGGTTAGAGCATAGACAACTTAAATTCATGAAAAACACGTTCTTTTTATAAAATATAGGATTTTTTTTGCCGGAATCTCTTTCAGATTGACATTGTCATGCAATTTTGATATCCACAATTTTTTTTTTTTAAACCCGGCATAAGGTCTAGATGATCTTAAAGATGATCTTAAAGATGATGTTAAAGATTATCTTAAAGATTATCTTAAAGGGGACATATCATGAAAAATCCACTTTTTGTGCCTTAAATGCCTTATGTTGTGTAGTTGGAGCCTCTAGAAGTGCAAAAAAGTTGAAATCAGTCTCTTCATGGGTTGCAGAGAACACTTCATATTCTGTTTAGGGAAGATTTTTCAACCCGTTCTGATTTTGCCATTCTCTATTACGTGTTTAGAATTATTACGTCACAGTATTTGCAGCGAGACTGCCATATAAGGGCATGGGCGTCTAACAAAACACTTCGGCCCAGCCCTCCTCTACTGTGCATCACTTCGAATTTGTAGTCCAAGCTCAAGAATGCCAGCGAACAGGGCTGGACTGGCCATCGGGCGTACCGGGCAATGCCCAAAGGGCCGATGCCCATATTTGGGCCGGTCTGTACACCTCATACACAACACATGTTTATGAGAAGTGTAAATCAGTTAAGAATTGTTGGAGCGGGGCGCGCGTATCCGCGGGGCACCTGCTGTATGTACTCGAACGGGATTCCGCCACCTCAGCGGCCGCAGTGTTCCGGGGCATCTGCGGCCGCTTTGTAATGAGCAGCTTCCGCGTCCAGCGGCTGCGAGAGGCTGTGAGCGTCCAGCGGCTGTGAGAGGCTGTGAGCGTCCAGCGGCTGCAAGAGGCTGTGAGCGTCCAGCGGCTGCGAGAGGCTGTGAGCGTCCAGCGGCTGCGAGAGGCTGTGAGCGTCCAGCGGCTGTGAGAGGCTGTGAGCGTCCAGCGGCTGTGAGCGTCCAGCCGCTCGCAGCCGCTCCACCGTGTTGTGGCTGAGCGCACAGCCTCATCGTGGCCATGTACCCAACCCCATAAACGCGCACAGGACCATGCGTGTCTTTGAGTAATCTGTGCACCAATAAATACACTGCTGCAGGAAACAGTCCGCGTCTCTCCTCTCCTCTCGAAGCGCCATTAAACGCCCTAAATAAAGCTCTGATACCTACATTTTGCATTGCATTAAAAGTTCATGTTTGAGCCCAAAACTAACATGTTGTGAACAAATTAAACAGATTTAGAGCCAGCAAATGGCTGACAATATGCATTTCAGTCTTTTTTGACCAATTCTCATCCCTGTAACAAACAATAGTGTTGTCTGTGTCCACCTCCCTCACTCTGAGACATGTTTATTACTCTCTTTAATGTAGACTATTGTACTTTATTTTATTGTTGAAACTGCACATGTCCTGATCCTCTACAGTATTTGCTTCCACATACTGTATAAACTAGGAGTCGGCAACCTGCGGCTCCGGAGGCGCATGAGTCTTTCCTTCTGTAGAAGGAAAAATGGATGGATAGACGGAAAAACGTTTTTAACGTTTTTAAATGCTGTAAAATTGTGCATAAGTAATATTCAATTTAAACATTTCTGTCAACGTAGTGCGTCTTATCCTGCGACGTAGGCCCGCGCCAGGCGGCCGCTGTTGTAAACAAACCGGCATGTGAGCTCTGCTTGTTACAAGTCTCTCCATGGCCTCGCTCCAAAATATATTAGTGACATGTTCAATGTACCATACGAACCAGCCCGGACTCTGAGGAGCACAGGGACTGGACTCCTGCTGGGACTCTGAGAAGCACAGGGACTGGACTCCTGTTAGTGCCCAGAGTCAGGACTAAACATGGGGAGGCTTTTCAGATTCATGCTGCTAAAATCTGGAACAGTCTTCCTGAAGATGTGAGACAGGCCTCCTCTCTGACAATGTTTAAAACCAGGTCAAAAACAGTTCTGTTTAGCTGTGCATACAACTGTGGGATTTTATATTTTTATCTTTCTTTTTAATGTTCCAAAGCTAAAAAGACTTTGAAGAGTCGATAATAAGACTGGACTAAGAATGAAACTTAACATTTGCTTTCAGTCAATGAGGAAGGACTGCTTCATGTTTGCGATGTAATGAGAAGTTTCTATGAGATAATTGTATCTGTGCTTAGTAACTACAAAAATGGCCGCTCGGGGTGGAGTTGAACCTGTGTCACCTGGATGGGGGGGTGGTCAAAAGCGCCTCATTTGCATTTAAAGAGACAGCACCAAAACAGGTTGCTCTCAGACGCATCTCAGAACAGGTGTAAAAGAAAGGCCCGTGGAGCTACAGATAATGAGACTCAGACCCAGGCATTGTACTTTAAAGTTATAACCTTTTGAAATCTTGAAATCAAAATTGTAATTTTTTTTGAAAAAAATGGGCTTAGTGCTGTATGAAAATCCCTCGTCAAAGGCCTGGGCTCCGCACCATGCTCCTCTTTGCCGTCATCGTCCATGTCCAGAAGTTCAACTTTTTAGCACTAACCATGTTGTGGGTTTAGTCCACGGTTTTGTCAAGGAGATAATTAGCATACAGCACTTACAGTCACACTGCAATCAGACATGGATTTACATTTGTCAGTCTGAATGCTGTGATACAGGAAACACTGCACAGAGATGACCCCTTAGCCAATCAGGACGCAGAACACAATACACTGGTTCTTCCTTAGCCAATCCAGGATGAACACACCAAGTTCATATACAGTGAAAATCACGCTTAAAACTAAATCTGCAAGACCTCAAAAAAGAGAACCGCTATTCATCTGAGGAGACTCCTATTCAGAACACATTATTCCTGTATGGAAGTTTCTGATTTGGTGTTTTTATGTAATTTTTTACCATCATCATGTTTCAGATTATAGATTAGACAGTGAGCCAGATCAGATGTATCCCAATTAGGGCTGGGATAAACGATTATTTTTTAAACGATTAATCTAGCGATTATTTTTTCGATGCATCGATTAATCTAACGATAATTTTTTTCGCTTCGATTCGATTTCGATTCGATTCGATTCTCGATTATCTCCCCATTAATTGACTAATATTGATGTATACATGTTGATTTAAATATTTTAATGAAAAAAACATGAATTCCTTTCCAAAAAATATTTATTGCTTGCTCTTAAAATTCAAAAATAAGACATTCTTAGAGGTAGCATAAAACCTTAACACTAGAACGCCCAGCCAAATTTGGGGCTAGTTTAAGAGAAGAGGAGCTAACCCGCTACTTGGGTTGCTAACATTTGCATGTCAAATGAGGTGATGACCGAAACAACAGGGGGCTAGGGTGGGCTTTGTTTATTCGTCTGGGGGAGGAAGGGCTGCGAATGAGTGACTTCCAGACTGTGAACCGTGAGAATTAATATACTGTATATATTTTGTAATAACATTTTTCTCAGTGGCTTTGGTGCATTTAAAGTTCTCGAAACTATTAGTCCATTTTTCTTATTTTGTAGCATTTAAAATCAATAAATCTCACTGACCAAAAAAAAAGTGCATCTTATCATTCTTGAAACAAACATTTGATGCTTAGCATTCAATAAAAATATGAAAAAGTTCAGCCAAATACTTGTGTAGAGCAACTAAAAGAAAACAGTAACCAATGTAAACTTGAAGGCTTTAAGCTAAACAAAGAGTGCTTTTCCAGCAAAAACATGAGTTTAACTTGAACAAAAGTTGCTTCAAAGTGTTATGAAATCTCACATTCCCCCCTCTGGTCATACATTCACGTGTGACCATCAAGATCGATAAACAGCAACATAACATCATAACTCAATACTTCAAAAACTCATAAACTTGGTACTTCACTCGGTACTTCAAAAAACTCAGACTTGGAATACTTCAAAAACTCAGAAAACTCATAAAACATGTTCAGATCTTTCATAAAACTTGTCAACAATCTTCAGTAAAATACCAAACTTCATCAGTCGATGGTGGTTCCAGATATTGCTTTGAAAACAGTCTCTCCCACTTCTTTGTTTTGATTCTTCAGGCTGCATTTGTGCCGAGCCATGATTCTTCTGTGACGTGTCTTTCAATCACACGTTTCAGCTTCAGTGTCCAGATTCAGCAATTCAATTCAGTCCAAATTATGTCCAAATTCAGATATCCAATTGTTCCAAATTATGTCCAAATTGTGTAATCCAATTGTTCCAAATTATGTCCATGCAAAAGAGGACGCTGGTATTGTCCATTTCTCAGCAGCTCACAGCCTGACTGGAATCAGGGGCTGTGCAGATTGTCCATGGGCTGGTCCAGATGCATTCTCTTGAGGTTTCTCAGTTTTGGCTTAAAAAAAAACAACACATTTTTGTGTAAAAAAAATAAGTCTTCTGTTCACTAGATGTTACAGACAAGGCCCGCATCCTCCACCACCTGAAGAAGATGTCATAGTCTGGGATCGCGTCTTTAATTCCGACAGAAGACATGTTTTATTGTCGATGGTAGAGACAGCACGAACAACACGAACAACAGAATGCAAGTGTATTATACAGAGCGGAGGCATGGAGACCTCCAATCAGCAGCTGCCACAGTGCCATGTAGCTTGGCCTTCAGATAGACAAAACAAGGGAAAAGTACTGGCTTCTGCACATTGATAGAATGATGAGTTTAACTTTAACAAAAGTTGCTTCAAAGTGTTATGAAATCTCACATATCCATGGAAATTGAATTTGGTATATCTACACATGTTTTGTGTAGGTAATGGATATGTATGTGATTGGCTGAAAAATCACACATGGCCAGCCCACGTGGGATTACTCCCCATTGGTAGCTTACTCCCCATTGGATGAAATCACTACTTTCAAATAAGTATAATCTCTCGTGATTGGCTGGCAGATCTGTCACTATTGGTCACCCTGCCTCATAATTAATGTAATAATATTTATATAATTATATATTTATTCATATTATGCTGCATATATTGTATCCTATGTAGGCTACTACACTATTATTAGGCCATCAATGACATGAATTAATTTATAGAGGAAATGAACTGAACTAACTGTTTTATGGCATTAAAACAGCCGTTTTAATGCCATACACACACACACACACACATATATATATATATATATATATATATATATATATATATATATATGGTGCTACTTTGAACCGAGAATATAACACATATTTTCAGTTGGGTCATACTTTTTCTTTTAGGTATGTACATAATTCCAGATGAGTTAATTCAGTGTGCAGCATTGAGCAAAGTTGAGCATTGTGCACCCCCTCAACCCTGATTAGCATTTGTATAGCTCACAGCATTGCCATTTACATGTTAAAGCCTCCTGTGGAGGAGGGAGGAGGGGACAACAAATTACCGTCAACAGCCGAATCCCAGAAGTTTCACAGTAATAAACAGGGCCGAAAAGAGACAAAAATCACACTTTTCATGCAGTGATTGCAGTGATGGGCAAGCTACTTGATTTGTGTAGTGAGCTAAGCTACAAGCTACTCTACAATAAATTCAGCTTCACTACACAGAAGCTACCACCCATACAAATGTAGCAAGCTAAGTTACAAAATTCTGTCAAAAGTAGCTTGCTATATAGAAGCTATTTTCAATTAAACAAACTGCAGTTCATGCAATTTTATATTTTCCTGCATTAACATGTTTGCTCATTTCTTATTTTTTGCACAATTCTTGAGTGTTTTATCCATGCCAAATGTGACATGTAAATGTCACATTTGGCACATGTCACATGTCTCCTGTGTGAGATTAATAAAGCTTTTCTTCTTATTTGAGTCAGTCAGATAAAGGTTAATTTTTTTAGATATTTATTGAACAATAGCCCAAAACACCAAAAACAACAAAGAGCAGGCATCTGAAAACAGTCCTTGCTTTTGCTTCCCCCAGTAACGCGCGCGCGCATGTGTGTGCGTGTGTGCTATATGTTTGTTTATGCTGCGGGAAAATGCTGTAATATATGAACATCAGAGATGTCCGTGAGAAAATAGCTTTGGCGGACGCTAAAATAAAAGCAATGTAATTATACATAGTTTATGCAAAATAAAGAAGCAATTGATGTCCAAAATAGGAGTGGGAAGAATGGATGTTGGAACGTATTTCTTCAGCGTATCAACATCAGGGTTTGCTCAAGAGGATATCACCTTTCAATTTTATTTATTCCCTATTTTTTAGACAAACATGTAAAAGTTCCACATCAAAAAGAGACTAACATTATTTTAATTGGGGTACATGTGGTCTTAAATGATTATTTTTACAATTAAGCTATAATCTGCAAAAAAACGTCTTGACCTTCATCTTTTACCGTTTTTAGAGAATGTGATAACATGCAATAAATACAAAAAGACATAGCCCGGGATCGAACCCGGGTTCCTACATTGTAAGCGCACAGCTTAGACCTCTAGACCACCGATTCACACGAATGAGACACTGTGAAGAACGAACTCAAACTAGAAAATTCTGCATCACACGTGAACTTTTATCAGCTGTCTCAATTGTTCAAAGGCATCCCGATATAAATCCTCGTTTTAGTCTTTGTTTTGTCATTAATGATTTGAGAGTCATAACCAGACCTTTTTTAGTTCTGCGCCACATGTGTGCGTCACTAGGCAAAACAGGTTTGCACGCAATCTTATACCTGAGCGTTTAAGTCGCTGGCAGAGCTAAAGCGGACTTAACCTGCCACCTAGTGGCGATAGGATGTAATATGTTTCACGCAGCTGCGTGAATCATGAAAAGCGTGAATGAAGACGACAAAACGAAATGGGACCTACTGTACGCAAAACATGTGAGAAATCAAGCATTAATAGTTTGATGGCCTTCCACACTGGTGTGGGCGGTGCTTAACTGAAGTCGCAAAACGTTTTTAGCACGCTCACATGTTTATTGTAGTTTCATTTGTTAGTTTTGAGGCCCACTTAATATTTCATCACATAGTACATTCCAGTTGTTATTTTATCTTTATTGTTTGGATTATCAACATCACTCTGAAACGGAAATTCAAACGATTAAGTCCTCCGACTAACCCTAACCCCCAACAGCAACACAAATGATATTATATTATCCTCTGAAAACTTGACGCTTCAATAGGACAATGCCCCAACTACAAGAAAAACGTCACAATGTTACATAGGACATTAACAAATGCTTTAAAGGTAATATCTGTAACTTTTGACCCTGTAAATTAAGTATGAAGTATAGTTAGACCCATGGGGAGGAGCCTCAGCTGTCTATCAAGGATTTGAATTAATTGCGTTCTGTCAGGAAGCTGGGGGTGGGTCTAACTGGCGCTTCCGTTCGAAAAGCGTCATCCAGCTTCACCATTAGAGAAGTACGGTAACTGAGCTTCACTTATTGACTTTAGAGAAATGAATAATTATGTTCTTTCACAGTTGTCTGTTGCTATGTTGTGGAATTCTTTTTAATCTTCTGACCGGGATTCAAACCCAAGACCTACTTGCTGAGAAGCGAGAGTGCTATCCACTTAGCCACCATGCGGCCCCAATTTATTACAGAGTTCCAGTGAAAGTTACATACCTCAGGTTTAAGAGCAGCACAACTGAATGTGATATAACAGCAGATTGGAGACTTTATGGGGTAGTATAAATACTTGTGTCCTCTGTTCCAGTGGCTCCGCTCACTTTCCTCTTGGGGAAATCCAGCTCACACTGAGACACAGCTCTCAGAGGAACCGGCTCATAGTGGTGGTGCACAGCTGCAGGTAAGAAAACTACTGCTACTGCCATTACTGCTACTACTTTTACTGCTTCTATTATGACCCATCTACCAGTCCATCCAGAATTTTGCAATGTTGCGATTGCAACTATTAATGCAAAATCAAACTCCGCAAAATCAGTGCGACCTTGCAAGTTCTTCTAAACGCAGCTACTTTTCCGCAACTTGACAGAAACAGATAAGTAGTATGTGGCTGTTTTAGCCCTTGTTGTTGTTGTGGATGGCCAGCGCCATACATTGATCTATTATATCTGGATAGGGTATAACTAGCTTATACCACCAATGGGCACAGGGGGCGCCTGCAGACTGAATTCACGTGGGCTACTCAGAAAAATGTCCCATAGAACTCAATGTAAACTAAAACAGCTTGACCTCAGCTGACAAAGAACCTACAGCTTTCATAAAGGAGGATTAGTGTCCCTTGTCATCCTGAACTTTTTTCTACGAATCCACACATTCATGCAACATACTCTGCTCGTTTGACTCCCGCCCGAACTCCGCTATCGTGCCGCTCGGATCACAGGCCGCTGATTGGTCAGAGCGCAGCTGAGCCCCTCTGTGCACATGTAGGAGAACCACACAAGTGTATTTGGCGCAACACATCATGGGAATAACCTCCACTGCCCAGAAGCAGGAGGACCAGACAATGCCAAAATATAGGAGAGTTCCGCTAATCTTTCGGTCCCCATGGCTGCACATCCGGTTTCAGATGAATGCATACAGCGGCGACATGTGTGACAGAAATCCTTCGCATATGCCTACAAAAATATCGCCAAAGGGCCGAGCATAACAGTACCCAGCGTTGCTTCATGAGACCGGGTGTGAACTTTATATGTATGTGTATGTGTATGTAAATGTGTACAGTGAGGCAGGTGAGGCCCAGCCTCACCTACGATCATGGAAAGAAAAAATAAAATGGAAACAATAATACTTGGGGACTATATCAGGTAATTTATGTCATTGTATTATTTTCATGTAACTTTTCCTTATTTCATTAATTCTTACCTTGAAATCGCAGATTTTTGTCATATTTTCTCATATTTGACAGAGCGGTGCGCTGTGAGGCGAGCCTCACTTGGGAGACGTAAATGCCTGTAATTCTTAGAGGCAGGAGCCCGTGCGGCGTTATCGAACTGTTTTCTCTATTTATCGCGGTTTACAAAGTTCAAACATATTTCCTTTGCAATCTACATGTCAAAAAACACAATTTATGACCCATCCTCTCAACTTTAGACAACAAATATGGGTCTTAATCGCGCTCAACCACGGCTTGTAATGTCACCAAATGAGGCCAGCCTCAGGGTAGGGGGCGCATGTGAGCCCAGAATTTGGCTGCATCCAATTCCATCAGAAAGCTTCTTTCTTGTTCTTCCTCTGCTAAGTGCAGCAGGTTTGGCTAAAATACATGTAACACATTGTAAGATTATTTAAAATTTACTTAGGGTAATGTTATGCTTCCAATGACGATAGGAATGACAAGGAAGAGAGGTGAAGGGAAAGAAGGTTGATTTTAGAAATCAGATGCACCCGAGAGGCGGCTGCAGCTAGCGAAACATGAGAGAGTTTACGGAGGAGACACCCGTTTTGTTTTACTTTTTAAAACTCATTGGACTTATTTCTAAATGGAGGATTACATATCTACGCTCAAACTATTATCTGGATTTAAACATGAAACTGGTCTAACTGAAGTGGTCTGTGCAGTTCATGTTTACAGTAAGGTAAGGCCCATAACGCACTTTTAAATGTGTTTTTTACAAACTTTTGTGTTTGGTATGACAAAACAATGCGGACATGAAACATATTATGCTGTAGCTAAACAAATTGTGAAATAGCCGCTCTGTAGGTCCTGTTGATTTATATGATATACAGTATGTTTATCTGATTGGGTGAAGTCAGTGCCTCACCAATCACCAACCTCACCGCACGTCACTGTATATGTATATGTGTATATATGTTTTATTTAACATTTTCCAACAGCAAAATTCCAAATATACAAAAAGATAATGTTTTCCCCAAATAAAAAACCCAATAACACTCACACAAAGAAAATTAGGTAACACTTTATAATAACTACACCTTATTTAGGCTTAATAAATTAAGCCTAAATGTTGGTCATTAAAAAAAAGTGTGACCAACACTTAACTACAGTTAATAAATGCGTAATTCACTTGTTCATGATTATTTAATAATTTAATGAAGTAACCATTTGTTCCTACATATATAGATGTTTGTTTTACCATGATTAAACCACATGTTAATGATTAATAATTATATACACGATTATGAACTAATACTGC
Organism: Knipowitschia caucasica; assembly: GCA_964034765.1. Classification (NCBI taxonomy): domain Eukaryota; kingdom Metazoa; phylum Chordata; class Actinopteri; order Gobiiformes; family Gobiidae; genus Knipowitschia; species Knipowitschia caucasica. Next base: position 40,469,779 of record OZ035838.1, read on the forward strand.
AGTGCATGATGTATTCAGTTACTAACAGTTAAGAGTTTTTGTGCCTTGTGTAAAGTATTTACACTTTACTACACATTTGTTAAAGGCCCTTTAGTGTGACAATTATTCATATATTAATACTGCAGTGCCTGACTTATTAGTCAGTTACTAACAGTTAAGAGTTTTTGTGAGAAAAAAACACAAGGATGACTAACGTTTTCGTCTATCAATAATAAGCCATGAGACACGAATACAGAGTATATATTTGTCTTTTAAATTGCTTTACAAAGCTATAACAGGCCCATAACAATGAAAAAATTAAAAGACCTCCAAATTGGCCCCATGAGTTAAATAAACATGTAAACACTAACAGGAGGAGCATCATCTTCGAACTAGGGGTGGGCGATATGGGCTATATTCTCAATATTTGTTTCCCAACTCCCGATAATGATATTGTCACAATGGGCCTCATTCACGAACCGTACTTAAGAACAAATCTGTGCGTAAATCCTACTTACGAAGATTTTACGAAGATTGTGGCATTCATGAAATGTTCTCGTAACCAGAATTTCTCTTGGGTAAGTACAAATCCTACGAGTCCTCAGGAGCACTCGTACGCACATTCAGTGCCGACATGTTTGCACGCTGGTGTTAAGAAGTTCAATAAAACACAACATTACAGTGATATATCCGCCATATTTATGTATGTATTTATTTATTTAATTGTTAATGGTAATTTAGCCTATTTTTTAATTCATTGTGAAATGAAATGTGCCAACGCTTTATCAAATACATTGGAAATCTTGCCGTATATTAGTGACCCCATCCTATTTATAGGGGGCATTTCTCCATCCACGGGCCACAGAACAATGGCATATATACTGCTGCTGCAGGAGGCTGCGGGGTCCGCGCTGAGTCTCTGCACTGGTCTTTCCCATGGATCTATACGGGTCTGCACTGGTCTCTCCCATGGATCTATACGGGTCTGCACTGGTCTCTCCCATGGATCTATACGGGTCTGCACTGGTCTCTCCCATGGATCTATACGGGTCTGCACTGGTCTATCCCATGGATCTATACGGGTCTGCACTGGTCTCTCCCATGGATCCATACGGTCCGTCCGTGCTGCATGCTCCTGGATCCATACGGGTCCGTGCTGCATGCTCCTGGATTCATACGGGTCCTCGCTGGTCTCTCCCATCGATCTATTACAGGACCGCGCTGGTCTGTCCAGTCTATGGTCTATGCGGTCTCTCTTCAGTCCGCGCTGGTCTCTGCGCACCGGTCTCTCCAGTCTTCAGTCTACGGCCTCTCCTCGGTCCGCGCTGGTCTCTGGGCGCCGGTCTCTCCAGTCTATGCGGTCTCTCTTCGGTCCGCACTGGTCTCTGTGCACCGATCTCTCCAGTCAGGTCTCTCGAGTCTACGGCCTCTCCTCGGTCCGCGCTGGTTTCTGTGTGCTGGTCACTCCAGTCCCTCCTCGGGTCTGCAGTGGTCTCAGCGCTGATCCGCGCTGGATCTCCTCAGGGTCCAAAATATTTTGAGATTAATCTCACAACATTTTGAGATTCATTTTAAAATTAATACATAATATATTTTAAAATTAATCTCATAACATTTTGAGCTTAATCTCATAACATTTTGAGATTAATCTCATAACATTTTGAGATTAACTCATTCACTGCCCATGACGACAAAACTCGTCATATTGAATAGTAACGCTCACTGCCCATGACGAGTTTGACGAGTTTTTCGTGTTATTACACGGGAGGCTACAGTAATGTCTGGCGCACCTTGTGAATGACCCACAATACTGATATATAGTGCAAATGTACCTGTAATGATAAATCAACACCAGTAGGATGCAGTATTGTGCCACAGGAGAGGTCATAAGTCAGTGGAGAGAAGGAGGAGGAGGAGGAGGAGGAGTGTTTGGAGAGCGTGCTGCTGTAGCAGAGCGAGCGATGATAGCGTAGCATTGAGACAGATTAGCGATCTAGTTTAGCGATAGTATAGTAAGAGTGATGGCGAAAAATAATAGTTATAAGCAGTTGACACTGCTTCAGAGATTGACTCGCGGATCAGGTGAGTGAGGTCGAGAGGGGAGAGAGTGGAGACCCCGGTGGAGGGCCGTCTCTGCAGCCACATTTGCGCGGAGCAAGAGCCCGGAGCAGGGACACACCTTCCGCCTCTCGCAGCGTATCAGCTGCTGCTGTTACTGATGCCTCGGATTCGTTCAGCGAACCTGATCATGATTTATCGGATGAGTGGTTGCAGTCTCAATCCAGCAGAGCATCCTCTCCAGAAGCTCCACAAAGAGTCGAAGGTAAGAACTTGCTAAATTGCCTAGAATATGCTAACTTGAGAGGAGGGAAAGGCGCGGAAACTTGCTTTGATCTGCTAAGTAACACAGCGCTCAAATCCTACTGTTTCTTTAGTAAATGCCAGTTATGCGTTTTATCATTGTTGTATTTATTATTTTTATGTTTAGTTATTTCATACTTGAACATCTTGTTGTAGTGTCATCGCTCTGACTAAATGAAATATGTTCATTCACAGATTCTGATAAAAGAGCCCTCCCCCATTGGGGTTGACAGGGCAAGGAGCAGAGGTAAAGATAATGCCTCCTCATACCATTGTACATATTATTTTTGTATATATTCTCCTGGTATAGTGATATACAAATTTATATTATTTACAGGTGGTGCATCAAGAGGCAGTTGCTGTGCACAAAAAAGGTAAAAGAACTACTATTTCTATTCTTGTACATCCCATGGCAATATAATATAATAATAATATAGTATACTGTGTTTGGTCCAAAAGTAGTCAGTCGATAATGTGGGAGGAAGGCCTTCATTGTATTTTATGTATTGATTATTGTAACAAATTCACTGTATAATATAGTTATTGTGTGTATCCAATTTCCAGCACGTTCGTCACCCAGAAGCTCTGGGGAAGATGGCTGACAGGAAGATGAGTGGGAGCCGAGTCAGTTGCCCTTCACAGGAACATCTGGACCTCAGAGACTGCAGACAGAGACTGCAAAGCTGGATTCATCTGATCCAGACTTTCTGGAGCTGGATTCATCTGATCCAGCTGACTTTCTGGAGCTCTTCTTCACGGAGGGAGAACTACAAATGGTACACAGCGTGTTGTGTTCCGTTGCACACAGTGTTGCAACCTCTACAACTCAAAGCTGAACTACTGGAAGGACTGAAAAAGCAGATAAACTCACTCATACACTCACTCACTCACTCACTCACTCACTCACTCACTCACTCACACGCACACAGACACGCACGCACTCACGCACACAGACACTCACTCGCACACTGACATTCACACACACACACTCAAATTCACACGCTTCATTCTATTTTATACATCTATAGTTTTATTGATCTTTGTGTTGTTGTTGTTTGACGTTTTGGTTGATGATATAGAAGAAAGTTAAATTTTCTATCTGTGAATAAATTGCAAACAATTTGCCATCAAAAGTATTATTTCAGAGTCATGTTTTTATAATTTTTGTAATGGAACAAGTGTGAAGATGTTTTGAGTTGTCACTAAAGCAGAAAAAATGCATCTAAAAGTCACTTTTCTGCTTGATATGTTCCTGTTTACATACAGCTCGTTTTCTTGCTCAGACCAGGTGTTATGGGTGAAAGTATGCTTTGTTCTATGGCGAATAGCTCAAGAACGGTAAGAGGTAGAAACAAACTGTTTTTTTTAGAGTAAAGCAGAGAGGTTAATCTTTAATTTGGCGTCCTTGGTGTTTACATCGTCTAAAAAATGAATATTCTGTGGCACTTCAAAGTTGGGTCAAATCACCTGAAATTGCTGGCAGAACGCACTTCTCAAATCTGAAAATGCCTGGCAGTCAGTGAGTTAATCTCATAACATTTTGAGATTAATCTCATAATATTTTTTTATTAATCTAATAATTTTGCTAGTTTGACTTTATTCTCATAATATTTCGACTTTAAATTCAACATGTTTTGACTTTATTCTCAGTCTGACAAAAGAAGAGAAAATGGTGACTGTTTGGCTCCGTAACTCTTTGGCCTGTTGCTGTTTCCTCTGCCGTCTGCACACGGCCCTGCAGTCCCTTATATGGGCATTAATGGGCAGTTACCTATGCTAAGTACCTATGCTAATGAAGCACCGGGCACGCGCGCTCTACTTAAAGGACAACTCACCCTCAAATCCACTTTTTTTTGCTGATAAACGATTTAAATGATTGTCCAATAGTGTTGTCTACATATCCTGGTCATATTTTTGTCACTTTGGTGCAAATTAGTTGAAAGTTAAACTTTCTGCCTAAAACCGTCTGTGAGGCGCCATCTGCTGGCGACCTGTATTACTACATTTGAATTTTGAATCTGGCGTCAACACTGGCACGGCAGCAAGACCTGACGTCTGAAGCAAGACCTGACGTCAGCAGCCCCCCGCCCAGAGCAATGTAAACGGCCCAGTCTCGTTCACGCCCCCTTTAGTCCTCCAGGCTACGCCCATTTAGAGGAAGATTTGAACAGGAAATGTGAGTGACGTAAGCTCCGAGGAGCGGGGGTGAGAACCACTTTAAGAGGAGATGGCATTCATCAATCTAAGAGAACAGCTGCGAACAATTCAGAGGCTTACGAGCGCGTTGATGAATCCCACGTAGGGTCTTCTTAGAAATCTACTTAAGAACGACTTGAGAAGTAATTTAAGAAGTTTCTTAAGAAGTTATTTGTGAATGAGGCCCAATATCTTTAAAATAAATCATTTTTACACAAAATGACCTGCAATGTTTTGCTTGCCAGGGCATCTATAAATAGATATTGTAGATCAAAATAGCAGCTTTTTATTTGAAAAGTGCTTCACACATCTTTGCAAAACATGCACAAACATATGTTATGCGATCTATGAAAACCCATCACTGATACCATCTAAAAGCTGCTTTACATCTCTTTTCAAATCTGTTTTCCTTTTTTTCAAAGCATGTTTGTAACAAATGTTATTATCTGAAGTCGGCTTATTAACATGGTTTTATGAAACATAATTTTGAGAAAAACAGGTTTAAAGATAGACTTTCTAAATAGAATCACCACAGTCAAATATAACATGTCAAATTTGAATTACTCTGTTATGGCACACACTTGTTTTAGTCACCATGTTGTGAAAGATAAAAAAAAAAATGTTACTTTGGCACCAAGCAAACACACAACACTCATGAATTAGATTAAAATCAAGAATGTATTTATTCATTCAATATTTACTATATGATGTATATAAATATATGTATTATATAAATAATTGATGTTTTTTTGGCTCAGTTTCTTATGTTTTACGTTTTTTACAGCTGTGCTACAGAAGCAACCCCAGCATTATAGACAAACTGCTTCAGGAAGGGCATCAGGAGTACAGAGTTTTTTTGCTTTTATAGTGGAATTTTGTAAAAAGTATAATAATTAGAGATTAATTTTTTTTCCCCATTATCCCCAAGTCCCTAAATAACATTTCTATGCAGTGTAAAAAGTTGTTTATAGCATTTCATTGTGTTTTTTCAATACTTTTTTGTTAAATTGATTTTCCGTTTGATTTTTCTCTTTATCTTCATGATTCCATATTTTTTTATATAATTCATATGACAGCTTTACAATATGAATATTCTAAAACCCCAGGCTGTACTGAAAAAAACAAAGTATATTGCTTGACTCTGCATCAAAAGATGACTGTTTTATGAACAATTATACACAAAGAAAACCAGGCGAGGAAAGTTCCCCAAAATGACCCATGTGAATAGAGGGTTAAACCTAAACTGCACAAACCAGTTCAGACCAGTTAGAGCGTAGATATGTAATCCTCCATTTGGAAATAAGACCAATGAATTTTAAAAAGTAAAACAAAACGCGTGTCTCATCCATTGACCCCTTATGTGTTTTGCTAGCTGCAGCCGAATCTCGGGTGCATCCAATTTCTAAAATTAACCTTCTTACCCTTCACCTCTCTTTCTCATCATTCCTATCGTCATTGGAGCATTATGCTAAGTGCATTTTAAATTATCTTAAAATGTGTTATCTGTATGTTAGCCAAACCTGTTGCTGCCCTTAGCAGATGAAGAACAAGAAAGGGGCTTTCTGATGGAATCGGATGCAGCAGAATTCTGCGCTCACATGTGCCCCCTGCCCTGAGGCTGGCCTCAGGGACAGGGACATTACAAGCCGTGGTTGAGCGCAATTAAGACCCATATTTGTTGTCAAAAACACAACTTATGACCCATCCTCTCAACTGTAGACATGTAGATTGTAAAGGAAATATGTTTTACATCAGCCAATAATTTTGGCTTAATAATCATTTTCTCATCCTCCCTTCTCTCATGACAACACGAGTCCTATCATGAAGTTTAAAAAGTTCATTGTGTGACTTGAGTAACATGCAGTAACGGGGTGTCATCAATGATCCAATCCAATCCAATCCACTTTATTTATATAGCACATTTAAACAACAGTTACGTTTCCAAAGTGCTGCACAAAAAAGTATAAAATAAATAACAACTTATCCTTAGCTTCACCAAGTATAAAAGAATAAAAATATATAAAACAGATTAAAACCATAAATAGAAAAATAAAAACACAGAGGACCACACAACTCACACAGTGTTAAAAGCCAAAGAGTAAAAGTGGGTCTTAAGACGAGACTTAAAACACTCTACTGTGGGGGCCGTCCGGACATGGAGGGGAAGAGCGTTCCAGAGCTTAGGGCCGACCACAGAGAAGGCTCTGTCCCCCCGGGTTTTAAGTCTCGCGTTAGGGACCACGAGCTGGAGCTGGCTCTCGGACCTCAAGGCGCGCGCAGGAGTGTACATTTGGATGAGGTCCGAGATGTAATCAGGGGCCTGTCCATGCAAAGATTTAAAAACAAACAGTAAAATTTTAAAATCAATTCTAAAATGAACAGGGAGCCAGTGCAAAGACGCGAGTACAGGGGTGATGTGTTCGCGCTTTCTGGCCCCCGTTAAAAGTCGTGCTGCTGCGTTCTGGACCAACTGCAACCGGGAGAGGGTTTTCTGATTGACACCAGCATAAAGTGCGTTGCAGTAGTCCAGACGACTGGAAATAAAAGCATGCACAACCTGTTCTAACAAGTTAAAAGATAAAAATGGCTTCACTTTTGATAAAAGCCGAAGATGATAAAAACACGATTTTAAAACGCCATTCACTTTGTCAAATTTAAAATCACTGTCTATAGTCACGCCAAGGCTGGTGACTTTGGAACGCACATCATTTCCTAGTGGTCCCAAGTCAGTAAGGGCCGGTCCAAATGTTAAAATTTCCGTTTTTCCCTCATTCATTACTAAAAAATTCTGGGCTAACCAAGCCTTGACGTCACATAGACAGTTGAGCAGGGGCGTCAGGGGGGCATGGCCTCTCGAAATTGGCATATAAATTTGGCAGTCATCTGCATAAAAGTGATAGGACACTCCGTGTCTGTTAAAAATCTCCCCAAGTGGGAGGAGATAGAGTGCAAAAAGGATAGGTCCCAAGATAGATCCTTGAGGGACACCACAATAAAGTGAGGCAGAAGAAGATGTGGCATCCCCCAGCCTGACTGAGAAAGACCTCTCCGACAGGTAGGACCTGAACCACTCCAAGCAGTCCCCCTGACGCCCACACAATCTCTCAGGCGGTCTAAAAGAATTGTGTGGTCAACAGTGTCAAAAGCAGCAGTAAGATCTAAAAGCACTAAAATGGTGGAGCCTCCAGAATCAGTCAATAAAAGCAAATCATTAAAAACCTTTAAAAGTGCAGATTCAGTACTGTGCAAAGCTTTATATCCAGACTGAAATGGGTCTAAAGTGCTGTTTTCATTTAAAAAAGGTTGCAGTTGTGCCAAAACACATTTCTCCAATATTTTTGAAACAAAGGGTAGTTTTGAAATGGGGCGATAATTTGATAAAACCATGGGATCAAGACCTGCTTTTTTTATCAAAGGCTCAACAACAGCGCTTTTACAAAAGGAAGGCACATTGCCAGTTAGCAAGCTGCTGTTGATGATGTCCCTCACAGAAGAGCCAATAGTGCCCCAAACCTCTTTAAAAAAGCGAGGAGGGACTGGGTCCGTGGGACAGGACGAAGGTTTGAGTTTGCTGACCATCTCAGTCAACACAGACATGGACACTGACACAAACTGACTAAAAACGGCAGAACATCGAGTAGCCATGTTAAAACTCAATGATGAAGGAGTTAGATTGGCTCGAATAGAAGCAACCTTGTCATTAAAAAAGGAGACAAATCGTTCACACGTTTCATTAGTTATCTCCAGTGAAGTGGCTGGATTCGGATTAAAAACAGAACTAATAGTTTTAAAAAGAGTACGTGGCTTACTGATGCTATTTGTAATCAAGTCTGAAAGATAATTTGTTTTCTCAGCTTTAACCACACTTTGGTAGTCCCGGCACTTTTCTATAAGAATTTGGTAAGAAACCTCCAAGTGATCCTTATTCCACCTACGCTCCGCCCTCCGCCACTCACGCCGAGCTGCCCGCGTGGTGTCATTGAGCCAAGGCTCCTGTTTTTGTTTTGGACAAATAGCTCTAACCGGCGCTATACTGTCCAGGATCCTAGAGCATGTGGACATAAAAGAGCACATTAATTGTTCAGTGTCTGGGGATACAACAGAGTGGGAAAAACTCTGCGGTGACACAGTGAACAGAGGAGAAAAGGCGGCTGCAGTGTCAGACTTAATAACACGCCCATGACGCACAGCAGGTGGCTTTACGTCAGGGTACAGACTTAAACTGAACATAACAGGACTGTGATCAGAAAACACAGCATTACCAACAACAAGTTTGTCAACAGTAAAACCATAAGACAGTACAAGGTCTAAAATATGACCGTGAACCTGTGTGGGGACAGTAACATGCTGTGTCAAATTAAAAGCTTCAATCAAGTCCAAAAAGTCTCTGGCCATGGGCTTAGACGGACAACAAACGTGTATATTAAAATCTCCGACAATTAAAATCCTGTCATAGCGCACCAGACTAAAAGAAACGAACTCAGTAAAGTCTTTTATAAAATCTTTGCTGTGTTTTGGTGGTCTGTAGATAACGGCGCAAAGTACAGGATCAGTCTGTCGCAGCTCGAAACAGCTGAGTTCAAATGAGTTAAAAGACCACTCTGTAATTCCTTTGTGATGAACGCTTTCTCTTAAAATCGTTGCTATGCCTCCGCCACGGCCAGTGGCTCTCGGTGAACTAATAAAAGTACAGTCTGGAGGCAATAGCTCAGAGAATGCAGCAGACTCACCAGTGCGGATCCAGGTTTCTGTCAAGAACAGTACATCCAGAGAGCGCGATGTGAAAAAGTCCCGGAGGATGAATGTCTTGTTCACCACGGACCTCGCATTCACGAGTGCGCAGCTCATGGACGCCGTTGTGGACACACGCGAGGCCCGCCTCAGCGGCTGGAGATTGCGCAGGGACACACCGGCCGAGCCCCGGTGAGAAGAGCGGAGAGGACGCAGTGCGCAGGGATCCTCCCGCTGTCCGATAATAGGCACCAACCAAGTCCGTGCCGGTCCAAGCGCGCGCCGGGAGAGATAGCGGCGGAGACAGCCTCTGTAGTCCCGTGGAAGTGAGGAGGACCACGCCATGCCAGGATACCGTGCCAGCCAAGCTTTCACCTGCACCAGGCGGCCAGATCGTACTCCTCGGCGTTTACGCTTCCTGGGCAGCGGCGCATTTACCCGGAGGAGGTAGTCAGGCAGGTCGCAAAGGTAAAGGGAACCCGACTCTTTAGCACTGTAAAGTGCACATGATTGCACTGTTTATTTTATTTTTAACAACTCCTGACGTTCATACACCAGAAGTGAGTTGATGGTCCTTGGAATAAACGTTAGAACAGTAATAAAATAGATAAAACTCAGCAGAGACAAGCGGCGTACCAGACACACCGGCGCCATCTTGCATTTCATCATGATACAGCGTTACAGTTACAGTCAAAGTAATTGGTTAGATTACTCGTTACTGAAAAAAGTAACGCCGTTATTCCTATCACTGCCAATAACTCAAGATATGACCAAAATGTATAGATAAGTGTGCCAGTGTCCAATTTACAGCAATTGCACAACAAATCAATACCTGATTAAAATTTGGCAATTTTTTTTTTGGAGATGTGTAGTCAATGAAGTATCTTAAATTAAAAAAGGCCATGTCTTTTACAGATAGAGGAGGAGTGTACTTCTTGTAGCATTGCATCCCAAAGATCATCTGTTATGGTCAATAAGGTCTTTTTTCCCATTGTGATATTATTATTGCGAGAGACAGGGATCGTATCTTTAGTGAGATTGCATAAATATTTGTTAATGGCACCTAGGGGTGGGCGATATGGGAAAAAATAAATATCTCGATATTTTTCCCCAACTCACGATAACGATATTGTTGCGATATCTTTAAAATCAATCATTTTTACACAAAATGATCTACAATATTTTTCTTACCAGGGCATCTATAGATGGAGACAGTGTAGATTAAAATAGCAGATTATTATTTGTAAAGTGCTTCAAACATCTTTGCAAAACATGCACAAACATACATTCACATTAAGAACCAAATTCAAGTAACACGGAAAGAACACTGAAGAATGGAGAGGTTCTTTTATGACTGGGGACACTATCGACAGACTCCGGTTAGAGAATCTATATGGCAGGTTTGGCAGGCATCCTCCTCGCCTCCAGTGCAACAGCAGCAAGGCAGCAGCACGTGACCGTTCCGTTTTCGTGAGTGTTGGCTTGTCTTCTTCAGCGCCAAACTGAAGGCTCTGCGCGACTGTTTAATATTTTAAAAGTTAGCCAGGTGAAAAGCAAGTGTTTTTTTTCTGTTCCTGAGCGTTTTGTAGCAGTGAAGTACTCAGAGGAAAAGGTTGTAGATTATTACATTCAAAGTACTTACGTTATTTTAAATTGTTAGCGACTGTTTAATGTTCCGAGGGAGCTCACACGGCAAGAGACCGAAACAGAAAATGGCTCAATAAGAATACAGGTTTGGTTGAAAGGCTGAAAAAATACTTTATTGTGCTTTACCATCAAAATGTATAAGGGGGTGTGTTGTTGTGAATTCAGGATAAAAACTAGGGATGACAATATCCACGGCTCACGATTTACAACTTTATCTGCTGATAATGTAATTTCTGTGAAATGTTTGACAGCGGGGCACTTGCTGTTATTTGCTTAAGCACATTCAACGTGGCACTGATGTGCACGTTTCCTGGTTGCAGTGCTGCCGCTTTGTAATGGAAGCGCGGCGCTCCAGTGGAATGCACAGCTCTCAATGGTACGAGCTCGGACAATATGCAGAAGAACCATGTTGTGCAAGGTTGGGGTCTCCTCGTATCTCCCCCGTTTATCCCTGTGTCTTGAATGTTCTCCTGATTTCCCAAAGCGCAACAGAGGCTCGAAATTAAAGCTCGGATACTAAATTTTCCATTGGTTAACGTGCATGTGGTTGTGCGCAAAAACAACCACAACAGGTCATTTACGTTTTTATCTTTGATACCTTGAGAGACCTGTGAGTCATTATTGCTTTTTGGGTTGAGAGTGGAAATAAAAAAATTGAAAATATAGAAAATCACATGTTATTATTGCCAAATTTGTTTACTCATAGTATAGAGAATACTATTGTAACTTTTTGACATTGGCAAGTTATATAAATGATTCTGCAATTCATGTAATATGAATGTTCTGTTTTTTTGATTGTTATACTTCTTATATACTTAGAAAATGCCACGCCTCAAAAAAAGATAAAGATATCTGGAGCAGTTAACAGTTGGAAAGGAAAGTAGAGAAGCCCAAGTAATAGCAAATTATGAATTGTGATGATTAATTTATGTTAACATACCTAGGAAATACAAACAAGAGAGAAAATATAGGGAAAGTTGAGGTAGAAGGGCAACAGCCTCAGTGCATAGGGTGGAGGTTGGAAATTGTGTAGGTATGATGGGATATGTAACTTGTTTGAAGCCTGAAATGTGGCGAAATGTTGAAAGCTTCAAGGGGGCCGGATACTTTCCAAGGCACTGTATATATATATATTTCACTTGTTCCTTTGGTGCTTCTGCTACTACTGCTGCTACTACTACAACTGCTGCTGCCGCTACTGCTGCTACTACTGCTACTACTACTACTACTACTACTGCTACTACTGCTACTGCTGCTACTACTGCTACTACTACTACTACTACTACTACTACTACTACTACTACTGCTACTACTGATGCTACTACTGCTGCTACTACTGCTGCTACTACTGCTACTACTACTACTACTACTACTCCTACTACTGCTGCTACTACTGCTGCTAAGGCAGGGCAAGGCAAGTTTATTTGTATAACACAACTCAAAGTGCTGAATAAAATAAGAAAGCATTAAAATCATAAATAATCACAGTACATTAAAAAGAAAGATAAAAATATAAAATCCCTCAGTTGTAGCACAGCTAAACAGAACTGTCTTTAACCTGGTTTTAAACATTGTCAGAGAGGAGGCCTGTCTCACATCTTCAGGAAGACTGTTCCAGATTTTAGCAGCATGAATCTGAAAAGCAGCCTCCCCATGTTTAGTCCTGACTCTGGGCACTAACAGGAGTCCAGTCCCTGTGCTCCTCAGAGTCCCAGCAGGAGTCCAGTCCCTGTGCTCCTCAGAGTCCCAGCAGGAGGCCAGTCCCTGTGCTCCTCAGAGTCCCAGCAGGAGTCCAGTCCCTGTGCTCCTCAGAGTCCCAGCAGGAGGCCAGTCCCTGTGCTCCTCAGAGTCCCAGCAGGAGTCCAGTCCCTGTGCTCCTCAGAGTCACAGCAGGAGTCCAGTCCCTGTGCTCCTCAGAGTCCCAGCAGGAGGCCAGTCCCTGTGCTCCTCAGAGTCCCAGCAGGAGTCCAGTCCCTGTGCTCCTCAGAGTCCCAGCAGGAGGCCAGTCCCTGTGCTCCTCAGTCCCAGCAGGAGTCCAGTCCCTGTGCTCCTCAGAGTCCCAGCAGGAGTCCAGTCCCTGTGCTCCTCAGAGTCCCAGCAGGAGGCCAGTCCCTGTGCTCCTCAGAGTCCCAGCAGGAGTCCAGTCCCTGTGCTCCTCAGAGTCCCAGCAGGAGTCCAGTCCCTGTGCTCCTCAGAGTCCCAGCAGGAGTCCAGTCCCTGTGCTCCTCAGAGTCCCAGCAGGAGTCCAGTCCCTGTGCTCCTCAGAGTCCCAGCAGGAGTCCAGTCCCTGTGCTCCTCAGAGTCCCAGCAGGAGTCCAGTCCCTGTGCTCCTCAGAGTCCCAGCAGGAGTCCAGTCCCTGTGCTCCTCAGAGTCCCAGCAGGAGGCCAGTCCCTGTGCTCCTCAGAGTCCCAGCAGGAGTCCAGTCCCTGTGCTCCTCAGAGTCCCAGCAGGAGTCCAGTCCCTGTGCTCCTCAGAGTCCCAGCAGGAGGCCAGTCCCTGTGCTCCTCAGAGTCCCAGCAGGAGTCCAGTCCCTGTGCTCCTCAGAGTCCGGGCTGGTTCATATGGGACTAACATGTCACTAATATATTTTGGTGCGAGGCCATGGAGAGACTTGTAACAAGCAGAGCTGTTTTAAAGTCTATTCTCTGAGCCACAGGAAGCCAGTGCAGAGACCTGAGGACTGGACTAATGTGGTCGTACTTCCTGGTTCTTGTCAGGACTCGAGCTGCTGCATTTTTGAATGTACTGCAGCTGTTTTACAGCCTGTTTGGACAGACCTGTGAGCAGGCCATTGCAGTAGTCTAACCTACTGGAGACAAATGCATGGATAAGAATCTCCAAGTCTGCTTTAGACACTATGTTTTTGATCCTGGCAATGTTTTTTAGATGGTAAAAAGCTGCTGATGTTACTGATTTGATGTGGCTATTAAAATTTAAGTCTGAGTCCAGTATTACCCCTAGATTTTCTGACCTTGTTTGAAGGTTTTAGGGAGAGAGACTGTAGGTGACAGATGACGCTCTCTCTTTGTTTCTGGGGACCAAAGACAATCATTTCAGTTTTGTCTGCGTTTAGCTGAAGGAAGTTGTTTTGCATCCACTCACTGATCTGTTGGATACAGTGAAGGAGTGAGTCCACTGGTCCATGTTCTCCTGCAGTCAGTGAGACATAGATCTGAGTGTCGTCTGCATAGTTATGATAGGAAACTTTGTTTCTGCGTATTAACTGACTGCTACTACTACTACTACTACTACTACTACTACTACTACTACTACTACTACTGCTACTACTACTACTACTGCTACTACTACTACTACTACTACTACTACTACTACTACTGCTACTACTACTCCTGCTGCTACTACTACTACTGCTACTACTACTACTGCTACTACTACTACTGCTGCTACTACTACTACTGCTACTACTACTCCTGCTGCTACTACTACTACTACTACTACTACTACTACTACTGCTACTACTACTCCTGCTGCTACTACTACTACTGCTACTACTACTACTGCTGCTACTACTACTGCTGCTACTACTGCTTTTGCTACTACTACTACTACTACTACTACTACTACTACTACTACTACTACTACTACTGCTGCTACTACTACTGCTACTACTACTGCTGCTACTACTACTGCTGCTACTATTGCTTTTGCTACTACTGCTACTACTACTGCTGCTACTACTACTACTGCTACTACTACTACTGCTACTACTACTACTGCTACTACTACTACTGCTGCTACTACTACTGCTGCTACTACTACTGCTGCTACTACTGCTTTTGCTACTACTGCTACTACTACTGCTGCTACTGATCCTACTACTGCTACTACTACTACTACTGCTACTACTACTACTGCTACTACTACTACTGCTACTACTACTACTGCTGCTACTACTACTGCTGCTACTACTACTGCTGCTGCTACTACTACTGCTGCTGCTGGTAGCAGAGGACCCTATAGCTCAGTGTGAGGACCATCAGTCATGATTTTGATGAAAACTGAAGCTTCTTTAGAGAAAAACCTCAAGAATGTTAGAAAAGAAAAATATGTCTGACCCAGACCCAGAGCCTAAGACCACAGAGAAGGCCCCAGTAAACAGCCGTATACAGCAGTAAACAGCAGTAAGCAGCCGTATACAGCAGTAAACAGCAGTAAACAGCCGTATACAGCAGTAAACAGCAGTAAACAGCCGTATACAGCAGTAAACAGCAGTAAGCAGCCGTATACAGCAGTAAACAGCAGTAAGCAGTCATATACAGCAGTAAACATCAGTATACAGCAGTAAACAGCAGTAAGCAGTCATATACAGCAGTAAACATCAGTATACAGCAGTAAACAGCAGTAAGCAGTCATATACAGCAGTATACAGCAGTAAACATCAGTATACAGCAGTAAACAGCAGTAAGTAGTCATATACAGCAGTATACAGCAGTAAACAGCAGTAAGCAGTCAGTATACAGCAGTAAACAGCATAACAGTCATATACAGCAGTAAACAGCAGTATACAGCAGTAAACAGCAGTAAGCAGTCATATACAGCAGTAAACAGTCATATACAGCAGTATACAGTCATATACAGCAGTAAACAGTCATATACAGCAGTAAACAGTCATATACAGCAGTAAACAGTCATATACAGCAGTAAACAGTCATATACAGCAGTAAACAGCAGTAAACAGTCATATACAGCAGTATACAGTCATATACAGCAGCAGTAAACAGTCATATACAGCAGTAAACATCCAGTAAACAGTCATATACAGCAGTAAACATCAGTAAACAGTCATATACAGCAGTAAACAGTCATAGTATACAGTCAGTAAACAGCAGTAAACAGTCATATACAGCAGTAAACAGTCATATACAGCAGTAAACAGTCATATACAGCAGTAAACATCAGTAAATAGTCATATACAGCAGTAAACATCAGTAAACAGTCATACACGCAGTATACAGCAGTAAACAGTCATATACAGCAGTAAACATCAGTAAACAGTCATATACAGCAGTAAACAGTAAACAGTCATATACAGCAGTAAACATCAGTAAACAGTCATATACAGCAGTAAACTCATAAACAGTCATATACAGCAGTAAACATCAGTAAACAGTCATATACAGCAGTAAACAGTCATATACAGCAGTAAACAGCAGTAAACAGTCATAAACAGCAGTATACAGCAGTAAACAGTCATATACAGCAGTAAACAGTCATATACAGCAGTAAACATCAGTAAATAGTCATATACAGCAGTAAACATCAGTAAACAGTCATATACAGCAGTAAACATCAGTAAACAGTCATATACAGCAGTAAACAGTCATATACAGCAGTAAACAGTCATATACAGCAGTAAACATCAGTATTCAGTAAATAGTCATATACAGCAGTAAATAGTCATATACAGCAGTAAATAGTCATATACAGCAGTACACATCAGTAAACAGTCATATACAGCAGTAAACATCAGTAAACAGTCATATACAGCAGTAAACAGTCATATACAGCAGTAAACATCAGTAAACAGTCATATACAGCAGTAAACAGTCATATACAGCAGTAAACATCAGTAAATAGTCATATACAGCAGTAAACAGTCATATACAGCAGTAAACATCAGTATTCAGTAAATAGTCATATACAGCAGTAAACAGTCATATACAGCAGTAAACATCAGTAAACAGTCATATACAGCAGTACACATCAGTAAACAGTCATATACAGCAGTAAACATCAGTAAACAGTCATATACAGCAGTACACAGCAGTAAACAGTCGTATACAGCAGTACACAGCAGTAAACAGTCGTATACAGGCGTATACAGGTGCTGGCTCTGCTGTAGTTTACAGTGCAGGCACATGGCCCCTGCCCTGAAGTCCCCGTCTATTGTACTCAACATGTTTTTCATTTTCTCAGTCTATTCGTCAACACTTTTTCCGATGACATTAGAAATAGCAGAGTCAGGGCGGAGCCTCCAGGTCCTAAAAACAAGAATGTTTATTAGTAAAGTATGTGCTGTTTCTGTGCCGTAAGAGATTCTATGGCACAACTTTAAACTCTAAAGAACCACAAGGCCTCGAGTATCTCAGATGGTATATATATAAAATCCATTTCCATCCATCCATTTTCTACCCTTTAATCCATTTCTGGGTCAGGGGGGTGGCAGTCAGAGATGCCACCCAAGTCTCATAGCACCAGCCCCTCACTGACCCTCTGCAGGTGGTGAGTCCACAGGAGGAGGCTGCTCTCTGAGTGTGAGCATAGCCTTGATCTTTCAGTGGGGGCTTTGGGCAAAGTGGGGTTAAGTGTCTTGCCCAAGGACACAACGACAGCAGTCATCAGTGGGAGTCGGTGGAGAAGGTGTAGAGGTGGGAATTGAACCCACGACCTTCAGGCCTTAAGGCCAATGCTCTACCAACTGAGCTACTGTCGCCCCTATAAAATATATATGGTATATGGTGTATATATAATACAGTGTATATGGTATATAGCATATATATATGGTGTATGGTATATATATAATATATACATTATATGGTATATATGATATATATATTGTGTATGGTATATATATATAATATATGGGCGGCAGTACAGTAGCTCAGTTGGTAGAGCGTTAGCCTTTGAGCCAGAAGGTCGTGGGTTCAATTCCCACCTCTACACCTTCTCCACCGACTCCCACTGATGACTGCTGTCGTTGTGTCCTTGGGCAAGACACTTAACCCCACTTTGCCCAAAGCCCCCACTGAAAGATCAAGGCTATGCTCACACTCAGAGAGCAGCCTCCTGTGGACTCACCACCTGCAGAGGGTCAGTGAGGGGCTGGTGCTATGAGACTTGGGTGGCATCTCTGACTGCCACCCCCCTGACCCAGAAATGGATTAAAGGGTAGAAAATGGATGGATGGAAATGGATTTTATATATATACCATCTGAGATACTCGAGGCCTTGTGGTTCTTTAGAGTTTAAAGTTGTGCCATAGAATCTCTTACGGCACAGAAACAGCACATACTTTACTAATAAACATTCTTGTTTTTAGGACCTGGAGGCTCCGCCCTGACTCTGCTATTTCTAATGTCATCGGAAAAAGTGTTGACGAATAGACTGAGAAAATGAAAAACATGTTGAGTACAATAGACGGGGACTTCAGGGCAGGGGCCATGTGCCTGCACTGTAAACTACAGCAGAG
>OZ035838.1:40492903-40565403 GCA_964034765.1 Knipowitschia caucasica
TGAGGAGCACAGGGACTGGACTCCTGTTAGTGCCCAGAGTCAGAACTAAACATGGGGAGGCTGCTTTTCAGATTCATGCTGCTAAAATCTGGAACAGTCTTCCTGAAGATGTGAGACAGGCCTCCTCTCTGACAATGTTTAAAACCAGGTTAAAGACAGTTCTGTTTAGCTGTGCTACAACTGAGGGATTTTATATTTTTATCTTTCTTTTTAATGTACTGTGATTATTTATGATTTTAATGCTTTCTTGTTTTGTTCAGCACTTTGAGTTGTGTTATACAAATAAACTTGCCTTGCCCTGCCTTAGCAGCAGTAGTAGCAGCAGTAGTAGCAGTAGTAGTAGTAGTAGTAGTAGCAGTAGTAGCAGCAGTAGTAGCAGCAGTAGTAGCATCAGTAGTAGCAGTAGTAGTAGTAGTAGTAGTAGTAGTAGTAGTAGTAGTAGCAGTAGTAGCAGTAGTAGTAGTAGTAGTAGTAGTAGTAGTAGTAGTAGTAGCAGTAGTAGCAGCAGTAGCGGCAGCAGCAGTTGTAGTAGTAGCAGCAGTAGCGGCAGCAGCAGTTGTAGTAGTAGCAGCAGTAGTAGCAGAAGCACCAAAGGAACAAGTGAAATATATATATATATATATTTATAATGTATAATATACATATATACAGTGCCTTGCGAAGGTATCCGGCCCCCTTGAAGCTTTCAACATTTCGCCACATTTCAGGCTTCAAACATAAAGATATAAAAATTTAATTTTTTGTCAAGAATAAACAACAAGTGGGACACAATCGTGAAGTGGAACGAAATTTATTGGATAATTTAAACCTTTTTAACAAATAAAAAACTGAAAAGTGGGGCGTGCAATATTATTCGGCCCCCTTGCGCTAATACTTTGTAGCGCCACCTTTTGCTGCAATTACAGCTGCAAGTCGCTTGGGGTATGTCTATCAGTTTTGCACATCGAGAGACTGGAATTCTTGCCCATTCTTCCTTGCAAAACAGCTGGAGCTCAGTGAGGTTGGATGGAGAGCGTTTGTGAACAGCAGTCTTCAGCTCTTTCCACAGATTCTGGATTGGATTCAGGTCTGGACTTTGACTTGGCCATTCTAACACCTGGATACGTCTATTTGTGAACCATTCCATTGTAGATTTGGCTTTATGTTTTGGATCATTGTCCTGTTGGAAGATAAATCTCCGTCCCAGACTCAGGTCTTTTGCAGACTCCAACAGGTTTTCTTCCAGAATGGTCCTGTATTTGGCTCCATCCATCTTCCCATCAATTTTAGCCATCTTCCCTGTCCCTGCTGAAGAAAAGCAGTCCCAAAGCATGATGCTGCCACCACCATGTTTGACAGTGGGGATGGTGTGTTCAGGGTGATGAGCTGTGTTGCTTTTACGCCAAACATATCGTTTTGCATTGTGGCCAAAAAGTTTGATTTTGGTTTCATCTGACCAGAGCACCTTCTTCCACATGTTTGGTGTGTCTCCCAGGTGGCTTGTGGCAAACTTTAAACAGGACTTTTTATGGATATCTTTGAGAAATGGCTTTCTTCTTGCCACTCTTCCATAAATGTCAGATTTGTGCAGTGCACGACTGATTGTTGTCCTATGGACAGACTCTCCCACCTCAGCTGTAGTTATCTGCAGTTCATCCAGAGTGATCATGGGCCTCTTGGCTGCATCTCTGATCAGTCTTCTCCTTGTTTGAGATGAAAGTTTGGAGGGACGGCCGGGTCTTGGTAGATTTGCAGTGGTCTGATACTCCTTCCATTTCAATATAATTGCTTGCACAGTGCTCCTTGAGATGTTTAAAGCTTGGGAAATCTTTTTGTATCCAAATCCGGCTTTAAACTTCTCCACAACAGTTTCTCGGACCTGCCTGGTGTGTTCCTTTGTCTTCATGGTTCTCTCTGCGCTTTAAACAGAACCCTGAGACTATCAAAGAGCAGGTGCATTTATACGGAGACTTGATTACACACAGGTGCATTCTATTTATCATCATCAGTCATTTAGGACAACATTGGATCATTCAAAGATCCTCACTGAACTTCTGGACTGAGTTTGCTGCACTGAAAGTAAAGGGGCCCAATAATATTGTACGCCCCACTTTTCAGTTTTTTATTTGTTAAAAAAGTTTAAATTATCCAATGAATGTCGTTCCACTTCACGATTGTGTCCCACTTGTTGTTGATTCATGACAAAAAATTTAAATGTTATATCTTTATGTTTGAAGCCTGAAATGTGGCGAAATGTTGAAAGGTTCAAGGGGGCCGAATACTTTCGCAAGGCACTGTATATATAATGTATAATATATATATATATATATATATATATAAAAATGTATAATATATATATATAATGTATCATATATATGATGTATAATATATATATATAATGTATAATATATATTTATAATGTATAATATATATAATGTATAATATATATGATGTATAATATATATAATGTATAATATATATAGTTGAATCCTTCGCTCTTATAACATTATGAAATAACAACATGTAGCATGAGCTGCTAGCAACAACACATAACCCAGAAACAGCAGTAAATT
Organism: Knipowitschia caucasica; assembly: GCA_964034765.1. Classification (NCBI taxonomy): domain Eukaryota; kingdom Metazoa; phylum Chordata; class Actinopteri; order Gobiiformes; family Gobiidae; genus Knipowitschia; species Knipowitschia caucasica. Next base: position 40,495,456 of record OZ035838.1, read on the forward strand.
ACACACGGTCAGATACTGTTGCCACGGCAACAAGCAAACACACACACACACACACACACACTTCCAGGAAGTGAAAACCACCGCGGCAAAAGAAAAGTGGAAAAAATGAGTGAAATGCGGAATGTCACCATAAAACAGCAGCTGCGTCAGAGGGAAACAGAGTCATGTGACCAGAGTGCTCTGATTCTCTGATCTGCTGTCGCTGAATCGACAGTCCTACTTCTCCAAGACCACTGCTGTTCAGCATTTTGTTTTTACATAACATGCTGGGTCTACAGCCTCAGTCCTGGGTCTACAGCCTCAGTCCTGGGTCTACAGCCTCAGTCCTGGGTCTACAGCCTCAGTCCTGGGTCTACAGCCTCAGTCCTGGGTCTACAGCCTCAGTCCTGGATCTACACCTCAGTTCTGGATCTACAGCCTCAGTCCTGGATCTACAGCCTCAGTCCTGGTCTACAGCCTCAGTCCTGGGTCTACAGCCTCAGTCCTGGTCTCTACAGCCTCAGTCCTGGGTCTACAGCCTCAGTCCTGGGTCTACAGCCTCAGTCCTGGGTCTACAGCCTCAGTCCTGGGTCTACAGTCCTCAGTCCTGGGTCTACAGCCTCAGTCCTGGGTCGACAGCCTCAGTCCTGGGTCTACAGCCTCAGTCCTGGTCGACAGCCTCAGTCCTGGGTCTACAGCCTCAGTCCTGGGTCTACAGCCTCCGTCCTGGGTCGACAGCCTCAGTCCTGGTCTACAGCCTCAGTCCTGGGTCGACACTAGCCTCAGTCCTGGGTCGACAGCCTCAGTCCTGGGTCTGACCTCCCTCAGTCCTGGGTCTACAGCCTCATTCCTGGGTCTACAGCCTCAGTCCTGGGTCTACAGCCTCAGTCCTGGGTCTACAGCCTCAGTCCTGGGTCTACAGCCTCAGTCCTGGGTCTACAGCCTCAGTCCTGGGTCGACAGCCTCAGTCCTGGGTCTACAGCCTCAGTCCTGGGTCGACAACCTCAGTCCAGGGTCTACAGCCTCAGTCCTGGGTCTACAGCCTCAGTCCTGGGTCTACAGCCTCAGTCCTGGGTCTACAGCCTCAGTCCTGGGTCGACAGCCTCAGTCCTGGGTCTGACCCCCTCAGTCCTGGGTCTACAGCCTCAGTCCTGGATCTACAGCCTCAGTCCTGGGTTCTACAACCTCAGTCCTGGGTCTACAGCCTCAGTCCTGGATCTACATCCTCAGTCCTGGGTCTACAGCCTCAGTCCTGGGTCTACAGCCTCAGTCCTGGGTCTACAGCCTCAGTCCTGGGTCTATAGCCTCAGTCCTGGGTCTACAGCCTCAGTCCTGGGTCGACAGCCTCAGTCCTGGGTCTACAGCCTCAGTCCTGGGTCTTACAACCTCAGTCCTGGTCTACAGCCTCAGTCCTGGGTCTACAGCCTCAGTCCTGGTCTACAGCCTCAGTCCTGGGTCGACAGCCTCAGTCCTGGGTCTACAGCCTCAGTCCTGGGTCTACAGCCTCAGTCCTGGGTCTACAGCCTCAGTCCTGGGTCTACAGCCTCAGTCCTGGGTCGACAGCCTCAGTCCTGGGTCTGACCCCTCAGTCCTGGTCTACAGCCTCAGTCCTGGATCTACAGCCTCAGTCCTGGGTCTACAGCCTCAGTCCTCGGGTCTACAGCCTCAGTCCTGGATCTACAGCCTCAGTCCTGGGTCTACAGCCTCAGTCCTGGGTCTACAGCCTCAGTCCTGGGTCGACAGCCTCAGTCCTGGGTCTACAGCCTCATCCTCGGGTCTACAGCCTCAGTCCTGGGTCTACAGCCTCAGTCCTGGGTCTACAGCCTCAGTCCTGGGTCGACAGCCTCAGTCCTGGGTCTACAGCCTCAGTCCTGGGTCTACAGCCTCAGTCCTGGGTCTACAGCCTCAGTCCTGGGTCTACAGCCTCAGTCCTGGGTCTACAGCCTCAGTCCTGGGTCTACAGCCTCCGTCCTGGGTCTACAGCCTCAGTTCTGGGTCTACAGCCTCAGTTCTGGGTCTGAGGACCATAAATCTTGATGTTCAATTCAATGTATTTTGAAGTTGTCGATTCACCAACAGCAGATCAGAAAACACTTTAAACACACAGCTACTAGTTCAGAGGGAGTGCGGGGACCGTAAATGTCCTTAAATGGCCCAGAGAGAAAAGTCAAAAACCCAAAAGATGCATCTCTCTGCTCTTCATGATTAAATCTAGTATTTCAATATTGATCTAAATTATGTTATAAAATAAAAAGTCTGATCAGTCCAGCAGCGTCTCTTTCATTGATTGTCACACAATCGGCAGATCAAAGGAACCCCAAGCTCCACTCGACTAGGATTATTTCAGCAAAGAACACTTGGCAAAAACAAAGTTACATAAATGGCTCAAACATGCAGGATTAGTAGGGGGCAGTGCGGGGCAGTAGGGGGCAGTGCGGGGCAGTAGGGGGCAGTGCGGGGCAGTAGGGGGCAGTGCGGGGCAGTAGGGGGCAGTGCGGGGCAGTAGGGGGCAGTGCGGGGCAGTAGGGGGCAGTGCGGGGCAGTAGGGGGCAGTGCGGGGCAGTAGGGGGCAGTGCGGGGCAGTAGGGGGCAGTGCGGGGCAGTAGGGGGCAGTGCGGGGCAGTAGGGGGCAGTGCGGGGCAGTAGGGGGCAGTGCGGGGCAGTAGGGGGCAGTGCGGGGCAGTAGGGGGCAGTGGAACAACAGCAGCAGAACTTCCTCAACAACATCCTCCTCAGGCCAAAGACGGGAGAGAACCAACATCATTCTGTAACAGCAGAAGAAAAAATGGAAACTACAGAGACCATAGAGAGACCATAGAGAGACTAGAGAGAGACCAGATAGAGAGACCAGAGGGAGACCAGAGAGAGACCAGAAAGAGACCAGAGAGAGACCAGAGAGAGACCAGAGAGAGAGACCAGAGAGAGACCATAGAGAGACAAGAGAGAGACCAGAGAGAGACCAGAGGGAGACCAGAGAGAGACCAGAGAGAGACCATAGAGAGACTAGAGAGAGACCAGAGAGAGACCAGAGAGAGAGACCAGAGAGAGACCATAGAGAGACAAGAGAGAGACCAGAGAGAGACCAGAGAGAGACTAGAGAGAGACCAGAAAGAGACCAAAGAGAGACCAAAGAGAGACCAGAGAGAGAGACCAGAGAGAGACCAGAGAGAGACCAGAGAGAGACCAGAGAGAGACCAGAGAGAGACCAGAGAGAGAGACCAGAGACACTAGAGAGAGAGACCAGAGAGAGACCAGAGAGAGACCATAGAGAGACAAGAGAGAGACCAGAGAGAGACCAGAGAGAGACTAGAGAGAGACCAGAAAGAGACCAAAGAGAGACCAAAGAGAGACCAGAGAGAGAGACCAGAGAGAGACCATAGAGAGACAAGAGAGAGACCAGAGAGAGACCAGAGAGAGACCAGAGAGAGAGACCAGAGAGAGACCAGAGAGAGAGAGAGACCAGAGAGAGACCAGAGAGAGACCAGAGAGAGAGACCAGAGACACTAGAGAGAGACCAGAGAGAGACCAGAGAGACTAGAGAGAGACCAGAGAGAGACCAGAGAGAGATCAGAGAGAGACCAGAGAGACTAGAGAGAGACCACAGAGAGGACTTCTTTCACATTTTCAACAAATAGGCCTCTGCTGCTAACTACTGCTAACTCCAATAGATTTTAAAGGACAACTCGCCCTCAAATTTTGGATTTTTCGCTTTTTAACTGACAGATGTCAGAGAGTGAAAATCAATGACTGTTTTTCTGATGTTGTTTCTGTGAGCACTGGTTCTCCTCAGGGATGTATTTTGAGTCCTTTGCTTTTACATTGTACACTCACGATTGTGTGTCCTCGTCAGCGTCTCTACTTTCTGCGTAAACTTAGAGAATTTACCACTAACTCTAAGATTGTGCTTAACTTTTATCGCTGCACCATTGAGAGTTTACTTGTTGGTTCTGTGTCTGTGTGGTTTGGAAACATCACAGATAAAGAAAAGAGAGCTTTAAACAAGGTGCTCCGCGAGTGAGTGTCCAATAGTGTTGTCTACATATCTTGGTCATAATTTTGGTCACTTTGGTGCAAATTAGTTGAAAGATCAACTTTCTGCCTAAAACGGTCTGTGAGGCGACATCTGCAGGCGACCTGTATTTACTACATTTGAATTTTGAATCGGGCGCCAACACTGGCGCAGCAGTTGTTTCTGACGTCAGTTGCCCTGCTGCCCTGAGGTATAAACGGCCCAGTCTCGTTCACGCCCCCGTATGAGTTGGAGAAGGAATAGCAGAGAGTATTTTCATCGATTGTCAGGTTTGCGATTAGTTACAGCATTTAGGGAGATTTTTATCAGCATAGCTGTTTGTATTATAGATAATTGTGTAGTGTTTATAGCGTTGTTGAATATTGGAGTTTTAGTCATTAGTTAGTTGCTTTTATTGTTAGATTAGTTAGCTGAATTTATCTTCAGACCGTTGTTAGTATTAGTAGTGTTCTATATTGTGTGCAATTTCATTGTATATTGTTTATTGTACTTGTGAACAATAAATATTACTTTATGTTTGAGCGTGTGTTAAATTACTGTCTTTTTTGTGCACATTGGGGTATAATTTTCCTTGGGGACAAGGAGGTGCAGTGGTTGCAGGTTACTGTGGCAGACTTTAGAATTGTATAACTATATGACCCCCCACAACATATACTTTATCTTGGTCTGGGTTCATACATAAAATGTAAAGACAAAACTGAAGAAAAGAACCGCAACATAAGCGGTTACTGTGAGAATATGGGAAGGCTCCCTGTGACAAGCAGTTCGTACTTTTTATTCCACTCTAATCGATATCATTCAGAAACAGTCCCCATTCTGTGGCGGTCTGCTGCCTTTGAGACAGGTTAGTTTGACCCTATACTGATGGTGTGTTGTAAATCCTGCTCTGCTGCAGAGGCAGCTGCTGGTGGCCGCTAGCTCTACTAGCGCCGCCCTACTAGCTCTACTCCGAGGAGCGGGGGTGAGAAGGTCTTTGAAGTTAAAGAAGATTCTCTATGAACAACTTCATTGCGAGTCGGTAAAAAAACAGATTTCATTTCACTCAAACCAGGGAATCACAAACAAGGGAAATGGAATTTTTAATAGTTTAAATGAATATGATAATTTAGAGCCACGAGCAAAACGAAGACATTTATGATGAGACAAAAACAAAAAGCCTGAAGCCACAGGTGGAGTCAAGACAAAACACGGAAACCAAGAATATTAGAATTATTCAATAAAATAATAAAAAACAAACTTATTGTTGTGGGTCACGGAATATTAAAGTCTTACCCTCAGTCACATGATCTCAGTCACATGATCTCAGTCACATGATCTCGCCATTGTGCGCTCTCAGGAAAGAGCTGAGGCGGAGGACTCTGCTTCTACATTAATACTGGTGTAACGATGTGACAGTGATCTCCAAGCACTGCTCTCCTGCTCTGGAATATCTTTTCATTCGTTGTAAGCCATACTACTCCCCTCGTGAGTTCGTTTCATTCATTCTTGCCTCTGTTTACATACCGCCATGCGCGGACGCAGAGCAAGTACTGTGTATGGAACGTTTATACCCGGACTCTCTGATTATTATCCTGGGGAATTTTAATAAGGGAAACTTGAGCCAGGAATTACCCAAATACAGACAGTTTATCAAATGCCCGACCAGAGAGGAGAACACTCTGGATCACTGTTACACCACCGTGCGCGGAGCTTTTCACGCTGTTCCCAAGCCAGCCCTCGGCTTCTCAGATCACTCCATGATACATCTGGTTCCTGCTTACAGACAGAGACTAAAGCTCTCGAAACCTGCAGTGAGGAGCTCCAAAGTGTGGTCTGATGAAGCTGTGGAAGAGCTGCATGCATGGAATCTACAGACTGGGACCTTTTCAGAGCTGCCACAGATAGTTTGGATGAATACACGGACACTGTGACGTCATATACAGTCCCTTGCAAAAGTATTCGGCCCCCTTGAACCTTTCAACATTTCGCCACATTTCAGGCTTCGAACATAAAGATATAAAAATCAAATTTTTGGTCAAGAATCAACAACAAGTGGGACACAATCGTGAAGTGGAACGAAATTTATTGGATAATTTAAACCTTTGTAACAAATAAAAAACTGAAAAGTGGGGCGTGCAATATTATTCGGCCCCTTGCGCTAATAATTTGTAGCGCCACCTTTTGCTGCAATTACAGCTGCAAGTCGCTTGGGGTATGTCTCTATCAGTTTTGCACATCGAGAGACTGGAATTCGTTCCCATTCTTCCTTGCAAAACAGCTCGAGCTCAGTGAGGTTGGATGGAGAGCATTTGTGAACAGCAGTCTTCAGCTCTTTCCACAGATTCTCGATTGGATTCAGGTCTGGACTTTGACTTGGCCATTCTAACACCTGGATACGTCTATTTGTGAACCATTCCATTGTAGATTTGGCTTTATGTTTTGGATCATTGTCCTGTTGGAAGATAAATCTCCGTCCCAGTCTCAGGTCTTTTGCAGACTCCAACAGGTTTTCTTCCAGAATGGTCCTGTATTTGGCTCCATCCATCTTCCCATCAATTTTAGCCATCTTCCCTGTCCCTGCTGAAGAAAAGCAGGCCCAAAGCATGATGCTGCCACCACCATGTTTGACAGTGGGGATGGTGTGTTCAGGGTGATGAGCTGTGTTGCTTTTACGCCAAACATATCCTTTTGCATTGTGGCCAAAAAGTTCGATTTTGGTTTCATCTGACCAGAGCACCTTCTTCCACATGTTTGGTGTGTCTCCCAGGTGGCTTGTGGCAAACTTTAAACCAGACTTTTTATGGATATCTTTGAGAAATGGCTTTCTTCTTGCCACTCTTCCATAAAGGCCAGATTTGTGCAGTGCACGACTGATTGTTGTCCTATGGACAGACTCTCCCACCTCAGCTGTAGTTATCTGCATTTCATCCAGAGTGATCATGGGCCTCTTGGCTGCATCTCTGATCAGTCTTCTCCTTGTTTGAGATGAAAGTTTGGAGGGACGGCCGGGTCTTGGTAGATTTGCAGTGGTCTGATACTCCTTCCATTTCAATATAATTACTTGCACAGTGCTCCTTGAGATGTTTAAAGCTTGGGAAATCTTTTTGTATCCAAATCTGGCTTTAAACTTCTCCACAACAGTATCTCGGACCTGCCTGGTGTGTTCCTTTGTCTTCATGGTTCTCTCTGTGCTTTAAACAGAACCCTGAGACTATCAAAGAGCAGGTGCATTTATACGGAGACTTGATTACACACAGGTGCATTCTATTTATCATCATCAGTCATTTAGGACAACATTGGATCATTCAAAGATCCTCACTGAACTTCTGGACTGAGTTTGCTGCACTGAAAGTAAAGGGGCCCAATAATATTTTGCACGCCCCACTTTTTCTTTGTTATATTGTTGTTATATTTAACTTTCTGCATGACTTTCATGTTACGTAACTAACCTTTAAATAATAATAATAGTGTAAGTGTAAGGGGCCGAAATAATATTGCACGCCCCACTTTTCAGTTTTTGATTTGTTAAAAAAGTTTAAATTATCCAATAAGTTTCGTTCCACTTCACGATTGTGTCCCACTTGTTGTTGATTCATGACAAAAAAATCAACATTTTATATCTTTATGTTTGAAGCCTGAAATGTGGCGAAATGTTGAAAGGCACTACTTTCGCAAGGCACTGTATTCACTTCTGTGAGGATAGCATCATTCCAACAAGGACCAGGGTCATCTATAACAACGACAAACCCTGGTTCACTGCTAAACTCCGGCAGCTCAGAAAAGCAAAGGAGTCTGCTTTCAGGGAGGGGGACCGCAGCGGCTACAAAGCAGCTAAAGTCCCGGCACAGAGAACGACTACAGGAGCAGTTTGGTAACAACGATACTGCTTCTGTCTGGAGGGGCCTACGGGAGATCACCAACTACAAACCCAAAGCCCCCCTCTGTGCTGACGACCACAAACTGGCCAACGACCTGAACCGGATTTTCAGCCGCATTGATGCTGCCCCGGACCCCTCCCTCACCCCACATTACTCTAACGACCCACACATCAGCTCTGCCCCCACCCTGACAATTGCTTCAGAAGACATTAAACGACTCTTCTTGAGGCTGCACCCCCGCAAAGCTCCTGGCCCGGACCACGTGTCTCCGGCCACTCTGAGACACTGCGCCAGTGAGCTTACTCCTGTGTTCACGGACATTTTCAACACCTCTCTGCAGTCCTGCCATGTCCCGGCCTGCTTCAAATCCTCCATCATCGTCCCCGTCCCGAAGAAGCCCAGGATCACAGGACTCAATGACTACAGACCTGTAGCACTTACGTCTGTCGTCATGAAGTCATTTGAACGCCTGGTTCTCTCCCATCTCAAGTCCCTCACCTCCCCCCTCCTGGACCCCCTGCAGTTCGCCTACAGAGCCAACAGATCTGTAGACGACGCCATTAACCTGGCCCTCCACCACATCCTACAGCACCTGGACTCCCCGGGGACCTACGCCAGGGTCCTGTTCGTGGACCTCAGCTCTGTCTTCAACACGATCCTGCCATCCCTGCTCCAGGACAAGCTCTCCCAGCTCAACGTGCCCGATTCCACCTGCAGGTGGATCACTGACTTCCTGACGGACAGGAAGCAGCGAGTGCGTCTGGGGAAGAATGTCTCGGACTCTCGGATTATAAATACAGGAGCCCCACAGGGCTGTGTTCTTTCTACCCTACTCTTCTCCCTGTACACCAACCACTGCACCTCCAGCCACGACTCCGTGAAGCTGATCAAGTTCACAGATGACACCACCCTCATGACTCATCTCATCTTTAGCATATGGCTAGGAAGGTAAGACTCAGGGAAGGCTAAACTCCTCAGACTGTCAGTCAAGCTGCATAGGGCGCCCCCTGCTGGAGAAGTATGGTAACTTGAGCACTATCCTCTCCTCCTTCCTACTTTATCAGTTTAGCATTTTTAGGATTTTGACTGTAGTTTGTTGACGACTATTCACCCGTTGTCCCATTGTCTGTTTCATGGTACGATGACGGGACCTCTGAGCCTGGCCTCTTCCATCTACACCTGCGGACTGCCCCGCCCGACCCGCCTGGGAGTGCTTCAGTCCTGCACCGGACCTGTCCACGTTCAGCGGCCACTGGTCCACGTTCTGTAGCTAGCTTAGGTCCTAGATCATTAGCCTGTCCGTCCGGAGGAGCGGATCCCTTTCTCATATGGGTCTCCCTCCCTGTGGGTTTCCCTAGTTCTCCCCAAGGTTTCTCACTTTTTCCCACTGGGTTTTTAAGAGTTGTTCCTTGTCAATGCAGGAGGGTCTTGTTGGACAGTTAGTGTCCAACAGAAAGGATTGGTGATGATCAGGACACTTTAGCATTCTACAACATGTATGGACATTTTCTTCTGTGTGTGCTTTATATTCTTCATGTGTTTTAACTGTTGATTCTCTGACCTGTGTTGGTGATTTCAATGGTTTTGTTAAGTCCTCTGAGATGACTTCTGTTGTGACCTAGGGCTATACAAGAATAAATTGTATTGTATTGTATTGTATCTCCAACAACAATGAGTCCGCCTACAGGAGGGAGGTGGACCGGCTGGTGTCCTGGTGTCTCCTACAGGAGGGAGGTGGACCGGCTGGTGTCCTGGTGTCTCCTACAGGAGGGAGGTGGACCGGCTGGTGTCCTGGTGTCTCCTACAGGAGGGAGGTGGACCGGCTGGTGTCCTGGTGTCTCCTACAGGAGGGAGGTGGACCGGCTGGTGTCCTGGTGTCTCCTACAGGAGGGAGGTGGACCGGCTGGTGTCCTGGTGTCTCCTACAGGAGGGAGGTGGACCGGCTGGTGTCCTGGTGTCTCCTACAGGAGGGAGGTGGACCGGCTGGTGTCCTGGTGTCTCCTACAGGAGGGAGGTGGACCGGCTGGTGTCCTGGTGTCTCCTACAGGAGGGAGGTGGACCGGCTGGTGTCCTGGTGTCTCCTACAGGAGGGAGGTGGACCGGCTGGTGTCCTGGTGTCTCCTACAGGAGGAGGTGGACCGGCTGGTGTCCTGGTGTCTCCTACAGGAGGGAGGTGGACCGGCTGGTGTCCTGGTGTCTCCTACAGGAGGGAGGTGGACCGGCTGGTGTCCTGGTGCAGTGGTAACAACCTGGAGCTGAACGCCCAGAAGACAGTGGAGATGATTGTGGACTTGAGGAAGAGCACTGTCCCCCCGCCCCCACCCACCCTGATGGACTCCCCCATCACCTCTGTGGAGTCCTTCCGTTTCCTGGGCACCACCATCACCCAGGACCTCAAGTGGGAGCCGACCATCACCTCCTCATCAAGAAGGCCCAGCAGAGGATGTACTTCCTGCGGCAGCTCAGGAAAGCCAAGCTGCCTGCACAGATGTTGGTGCAGTTCTACACGGCCATCATCGAGTCCATCCTCACCTCCTCCATCACCTCCTCCATCACCTCCTCCATCACCTCCTCCATCACCGCCCCCATCACCTCCTCCATCACCTCCTCCATCACCGCCCCCATCACCTCCTCCATCACCTCCTCCATCACCTCCTCCATCACCTCCTCCATCACCTCCTCCGTCACCGTGTGGTTCGCTGGAGCCACAGTCAGGGACAAACAGAGACTACAGTGCATTGTGCGCTCTGCAGAGGAAGTGATCGGCCGCAGCCTTCCATCGCTGCAGGACCTGTACGTCGCCCGAGCTCGAGGCCGGGCTGGTCGTATCACAGCCGACCCCTCTCACCTGCACATGGACTATTCCAACCACTCCCCTCTCACCTGCACATGGACTATTCCAACCACTCCCCTCTCACCTGCACTATTCCAACCTCTCCCCTCTCACCTGCACATGGACTATTCCAACCACTCCCCTCTCACCTGCACATGGACTATTCCAACCTCTCCCCTCTCACCTGCACATGGACTATTCCAACCACTCCCCTCTCACCTGCACATGGACTATTCCAACCTCTCCCCTCTCACCTGCACATGGACTATTCCAACCTCTCCCCTCTCACCTGCACATGGACTATTCCAACCACTCCCCTCTCACCTGCACATGGACTATTCCAACCTCTCCCCTCTCACCTGCACATGGACTATTCCAACCTCTCCCCTCTCACCTGCACATGGACTATTCCAACCTCTCCCCTCTCACCAGCACATGGACTATTCCAACCACTCCCTTCTCCCCTGCACATGGACTATTCCAACCACTCCCCTCTCACCTGCACATGGACTATTCCAACCACTCCCCTCTCACCTGCACATGGACTATTCCAACCACTCCCCTCTCACCTGCACATGGACTTTTCCAACCACTCCCCTCTCACCTGCACATGGACTATTCCAACCACTCCCCTCAGGCAGGAGGCTGCGGTCCATCAGGACTAGAACCTCCCGCCACAAGAACAGTTTCTTCCCCTCTGCTGTTGGACTCTTGAACACTTCTTAACCTGTCCCCCCGCCCTTTATAAAGTCACTTTACTGCCCATCATACGTCACTTTACTTCACTGTACTGCTGTCACCTTACATTGTGTGCACCACGTGCACTTGTACATTGTATATAGTAATTGCAACTTTATTTTAAACGTATTCCTTAGAAGTGCTTGTCATGATGTGCGCCCATAGGCCACTATATTTTGTGTCATCACGCATGAGACGTTTGAGACATGTGTTTGGTCACGAGTGACTATGGTTCTGTACGAGAATAAAGTACACGTTTAGAAGTTACAACATCTCTTCATTTCTTCACATCGCTGTACACGAGATGGTGTCAGAAGTGGGATTATGCACAAGAACAAGCATTCATGGAGGTTAAAGCTATGCTTGTAAAAGCACCGGCACTTGCATATTATGATCCACAACGAGAGACTGTCATTAGCGCAGACGCGAGCAGATATGGGTTAGGAGCCACTCTACTTCAGGAGAATGGGGGCAAGTTAAAGCCAGTAGCTTTCTGTTCCCGCACTTTAACGGACTCTGAGAAACGATACTCACAAATCAAAAAAGAGTGCTTAGCTGGGGTATGGGCATGTGAGAGATTTGCACGCTATGTACAAGGGATGGATGGTTTCAGGTTGCAAACAGATCATAAACCTTTGGTTCCATTAATTAACACTTACAACATAGACAAAGCCCCGCCCAGGTGTCAAAGGCTTCTAATGCGCCTTCTGAGATTTCAGGTGGTTGCAGAGCACGTTCCAGGGAAACAACTGGCCGTAGCAGACGCGCTCTCCAGAAATCCACTGAGCTGCACAAGTGACAGCAGCACCGACAAAGAGGTACAAGTACATTTGCAATATGTTGTGTCAAATAACTCTTTGTCATGTAGAGTAAAGCTACTCTACATGACAAAGAGTTAGTGAAAGTTACCAGCCTGATGAATGAATGAAGGACCGGCCAGAATGGCTGGCCCTTAAGAGAGGCATTACATCCTTCGCTTCAAAGTTACTATTCAGCGCGCACACAACTCTCTGAGGCAGATGGACTAATATTGTTTCAGGACAGGATAGTCATACCAACTGCGCTCAGGTCAAATGTGTTAAAACGCATACATGAGGGTCACCAAGGACTAACTAAGTGTTGCGCCCGTGCAAGGATGTCAGTGTGGTGGCCGGGTATCAGCAAAGAGATGACTCAGATTATTACATGCAGGTTTTGTATTGAAAACAAACCTTCACAAAGACATGAGCCTCTTCTCACCACCCCTCTGCCACAAGGGCCCTGGCAGCACATTGCAGCTGACTTATGTGAGTTTGAAAAACAAAACTACCTTATTGTGACAGATTACTATTCCAGAGACATTGAGATAGCAAACCTGTCCAACATTTCAAGTAGACAAGTTATTGGCAAAATCAAAAATATGTTTGTCCGATGGGGAATACCACTGGAGCTGGTCAGCGATAATGCTACACAATTCACTTCAGAGGAATTCAAGCATTATTGTGCAGAATATGGCTTTGCACATGTAACCTCCAGTCCACACTTTCCCCAATCAAACGGTGCCGCAGAGCGTGCTGTACAAACAGCAAAACACATCCTGAAACAACCTGACCCGCATTTGGCTCTGATGTGTTACCGAGCAACCCCATGCACTGCTACAGGCGTGTGTCCAGCTGTAGTTATGACAGGCAGACACATCAGAACAACACTGCCAATGCTGGAGAACAAGATGAACAGTGTACCTATCGACAAGAAAGCCATTTTGAGAAAGGACCAGCAGTCCAAGTCTTCTTATAAGTTCTTCCATGACCGCCACCACTCAGCAAGACCTCTGGCTGAGCTGTTTCCAGGACAAGACGTCAAAGTAAAGTTGGATAGAGAAAAAACTTGGAAATCTTCAGGAAAAGTTCTTGGAAAGAGTGATGAGTGATTGGTTCAAATGGACAATGGGACTATTTCACGTCGAAATAGGAGACACATTCAACTAGTTCCGGATTCAATCAGCCCACTACCACCACAAGAACTGCCACATGCGAGCTCACCAAAACAAACCAGCCCTGTGGATGCCGCTAAGGAGGACAGTGAGTTGGATTCTGGACAATGTGTTGTGACAACAAAACTGTCACTGCATGAAACACCACGGAAAGATGTCCAGGTCACATCTAGAGGCCGAGTTATTGGAGCTCCTCTGAGATACAGGCAATAACTGGACACTGTAAAGTTAAACAGTTTTGTTAAAATGTTTTGTTCTGAAATTAATGCAGTAATATTGTTTTACATAGATAAGACAAGATGCAGAGATAATCTTTTGTGTTTACAGACATGTTTAACCCTGGTTAACCCTAACCCAAAAAAAAAAAGAGTATTGTATTTTGGGGATATTCCATTGTTTTCAAAGGGGGAGATGTCATGATGTGCGCCCATAGGCCACTATATTTTGTGTCATCACGCATGAGACGTTTGGTCACAAGTGACTATGGTTCTGTACAAGAATAAAGAACACGTTTAGAAGTTACAACATCTCTTCATTTCTTCACATCGCTGTACACGAGAGTGCTTTTTATTCTTTATTTTTTATTATGCATTCTCTACTTTTACCTCTCTTTCTGACTGTTGCACTGAGCCAAAGCAATTTCCAAGTCTGTGACTTCCTGTTACTTACGTGGCAATAAAAATGATTCTGATTCTGATTGATCTTTATTAAATCTTTAATTACAAGGAACCGCTATTCACCACTTTTGGAAGATCAATCAGCAGTAGCGTTTCAGTCCCAGTCTAAGTCTCAGTCAAGGTCAAATGCAGCTGAGTCGCTCTTTATCGGGGATTCGGCGATTAGGAATTTAAACATGCGTAATCTGAAGGTTCACTCAGTACACTCGGCCAAAGTGGATGAGATAAGGCGGTTGGCTCCGAGGCTTCTGTCTGAGACCGGCAGGGTAAAAAGATTGTTGATCCACGTGGGGGCAGTAGACGTCTATGACAACACAAGTGACAAGTTGAAACGGGATTATTCTCTCTTATTGGACGACCTTGCAAAAATTCAGTGGCCCACTACCAAATGTGGACCGGAAGCAAATGAAATTCAGTCGTCTGTATCAGCTAAATACTTTCCTACTCAATGAATGTTCACGCAGAGGACTTGCCTTCATTGAGAATTTTAATCTGTTCTGGAATAGGCATGAGCTTTTTGAAGGGAAAGGGCCACATCTGAACACTTACGGAGTAAAAGTGTTGATGGATAACCTTTCTTTTGCCCTGAAACCTCAGCCTGCGCAGCGCGTGCAGCCATCAAAAGGGAGGAAGCCGACTCCAAAAGTCTCTGCACCTCCACCACCTCGAAGGATCTCAACACCACCACCACCTCGAAAGATCTCAACACCTCCACCACCTCGAAGGATCTCAACACCACCACCACCTCGAAGGATCTCAACACCATCACCGCCTCAAATGATCTCAACCCCTCCACTGACATCAGAAGCAGCTGCATCATCACCAGCAGCAGCTGCATCATCACCAGCAGCAGCTGCATCATCACCAGCAGCAGTACCAGCAGCACGACCACCACCACCAACATCCTCATCCCCAGCCTGCTCCAAAGCAGTCACGCCTTCTTCATCTACTGCGCCTCTGAAGCCCCCATCCTCACCCCAGCCTACAGCAGACAGGCCTGTGCTGGGGTTTCCTCAACCACCTGCCCCTCCATCAAAGACTCCCTCGCCACCTCCCATGGACCTGTCTTGGGTCCCCCCTGCCACGTCCACTCCATCAAGAGAGAATGGGGACACGTCCGTTTGTTTTTCATCCCCGCCTTCACTGTTAGACCTACCTGAACACTCTGCAGGGCTAATACAATCGGCGATGAAGACTATTCCTCTCACACCCATATTAGCTAGATCTAGAGTCCTGTCCAACATTCTAAACCACTCCCCATATGTACCTCCAAAACCACCTAGGGTTTCCAATTCACCTACAAAAACCACCTCAGCCAGTCCCTCCCCTAACCTCATGACCATTCCACCCCCACTTCCCATTTATTTGGGCTAAATCATTGAATCATGGTGACAACAAAACACTGCAGTTATGGTGCTTGTGGGAGCGATTTCAGATACTCTGAAAAGGACTATATGAAAGCAGTAACATTCAACCTGTTCGTTAAACCACACCATCGAACCAGACCAGGACCAGACCAGGACCAGACCAGGACCAGACCAGGACAAGTGCAAGAGGTGGGTGCTTGTGGTCAGCAGAATTTCTCTCATGAAAATGTTAAAAAGGACATGTTTTTTCAAAACACTTCGCTGGACCAACTGTGGAGCCTCCAGATCCAGTCCTAGCTACGTTTAGCTGGGACTGGACCTGGACCGCTGTATCAGGTCCGTCTGAGCTCTTCTGAATGTAGTTAGCCCCATCAATCCATATTAGTATTGTTTGTCCTAATCCAGAATGTATACAATTCTCACACCTGAAGAAAGATGAGAGGGATTTTTTCAACTTCGTGACTATCGGAAAATAAGCACAGACGAAGCGCGTTGGGGTCCGCTTATTATACGGCTTTGTACCAACTGAACACACAAAATAAACGTCATTCACTATTAATGCCGAAAGGTTTATTTAATGAGTGCAAAGAAAATAGTTCCCAAAGGTTTTAGTTCACCTACTTTAAAAAAGCGATCGCTTTAGTCGCATTAAAAAAGTATTTTTGTCATGAAAACCTTAACAGATAATTCTGAAAACCTCTGTGCACGTGTGTTGTATGAATATTATATTCTAGCATTAACATTTAAATATGTTGATTGATTGTCGTTTGCGTTTACTGAGTGTGGCTCTGATAGTTTCTCTCTCAGAGACAGTAGTGGTGTAGCCCGTTGTGACCCCATGGATCTATTATAATATCGGCTGACTGTAGTTAACTAAATGATCAAACTAATTATGAAATGGACAGTACAAAAAACAACTTGATAAATGGAAGTTAATCAGAGCAAAATAAACAAAGAAGGCGCTAACATTGCAATTTAAATGACTAGATAATGTTAGCATAATCCTCACCATTACCTTTTTATCAAATCAAACTTTCTACCAGTTACTGGAAGACCACGACATTCAAGCCAACGTTTTAATTGGTCTACACTATGATCCCTGATGGTTTGATGGTGGAATTTTGCCCCTGGTTTATCATTTTCGTCTAAAGTGACAAGAGGTATTTGATTCATTTTGGCAGTGTTTGTCCGAAACATGTGGGCGGGAGTTGACAGGCGGCGGGGGCGTGTCTTAGTGACGTCATTCAGATAGTTCGCCATTCCCTTAGTGATAACACAAAGAATACATAACAGAAAAACATTTGGAGTTAATCAGTCTAATTTGGAAAATCTAATTCTTGTTCCGTGTAAGAATCAGCCGACCGCAACCGCTGATACTGAAACTTTGAAACTTGCTACGCTTAATGTCAGATCTCTTTGTAACAAGTCTTTTTTAATCAATAATTTTATTTGTTCTCATAATCTTGATCTTATGTTCATGGCTGAAACTTGGCTTGACCAAAATTCAGGAAATGCAGTTTTAATAGAAGCATCACCACCAAATTTCAAGTTTGAATCTGAAATACGTGAAAACAAAAAAGGAGGAGGCTTAGCTGCCATTTTCAGAGACCACTTTGTCTCCCATAGAATGTCTCTTGGGAAGTTTTCGTCTTTTGAATATGTGTCTTTTAAAATACAACAAAAACAATCTCCTCCAATACTCTTCGTTGTCCTATACAAGCCACCGCAGTCATGTCACAGTTTTATTGATCATTTTACCGAGTTGCTTTCAGTTGTATGCACAGACTTTGATAGTTTAGTTATTACAGGTGATTTTAATATTCATGTGGATAATGTTGATGACAGAAATGCAAATGAGCTGAGTTCTGTACTTGAATCCTTTGATCTCACTCAGCACGTAAGTGGCCCCACCCACAGCAGAGGGCACACTCTAGATCTGTTAGTTACAAAGGGGGTGAATATTTCAAATGTAAACGTGGTCGATGTTGCTCTTTCGGATCATTTCTGTGTTTTTTTTTTACATGTGTTTCACTAACAAACCACCAGTGGACTCTGCAACTGTTCGAAGAAGACACATAAATGAAAATACGAGTGAACTATTTATGGGAATGATAAACTTTGAGAATGCATCGTATTCTACTGTAGATGAACTGTTTAACTCTGTCACCTCTAGTGTTTTGAATGTTCTGGACACCATCGCTCCTGTGAAGGTTAAAATAGTGAAAAATAAGCAGAAGGCGTCGTGGGCTAAAGCAGACTCGGTCAGGGCACAAAAGAGAAAGTGCCGGAGGGCCGAGCGGAAGTGGCGCAAGTCCAACCTCAAGGTTGATTACAAGATATTCAAGGATAAGTTGTGCGAGTTTAACCGGGTGCTATGTAGTACGAGAGAAAGGTATTTTTATGAAATGATTGAAGGCTGCAGCAACAATCTGCGTGTTCTGTTCTCAACAGTTAATAGATTAACAAACCCCCCTGTTCAAATGCCATTAGAGCTTACTTCCAAACGTAAATGTAATGAGTTTGCTAATTTTTTCAATGACAAGGTTCAAGGCATCAAAAACGCCATTGTCTCCAATCCACAGATAACCATCCAACAGCCAGAAAGGCTCTCTGAGCTAACTCACTTTGCACCTGTAAATGATAAAAATGTCCAAGAGATAATCTCCAGTTTGAGCTCCTCCACATGCAGCCTGGATGTACTACCCACTAGATTTCTGAAGTCTGTTACCTTCACTCACACAGATAGTAAACATGTCCCTTGATTCTGGAATATTCCCAAAGGCCCTGAAAACTGCAGTCATCAGGCCCCTGCTTAAAAAGAGCAGTCTGGATGCTACGGTACTTAACAACTATCGTCCCATCTCAAATCTGCCATTTATGGGGAAAGCCCTTGAGAAAGTTGTCTACCTACAGCTTACTAGATTTCTTATAATCAACAACTCATTTGATATGTTTCAGTCCGGCTTTAGACCCCACCACAGCACTGAGACTGCTCTCGTTAAGGTTACAAACGATATCCGGCTGAACACTGACGCAGGCAAAGTCTCAATCTTAATCTTGTTAGATCTAAGTGCTGCCTTTGACACCGTCGACCATGAGATCCTCTTACAGAGACTAGAGGACTGGGTTGGCGTCGCTGGCACCGCCCTAAGTTGGTTTAGGTCTTACCTTGAAGACAGGAAGTACTTTGTGGAGATTGGAAACTGTGTCTCAGATCATATGGCCCTGACCTGTGGCGTCCCACAGGGGTCGATCCTGGGACCTCTTCTGTTCAATCTCTACATGCTGCCGTTAGGTCAGTTAATACGCAGAAACAAAGTGTCCTATCACAACTATGCAGACGACACTCAGATCTATGTCTCACTGACTGCAGGAGAACATGGGCCAGTGGACTCACTCCTTCACTGTATCCAACAGATCAGTGAGTGGATGCAAAACAACTTCCTTCAGCTAAACGCAGACAAAACTGAAATGATTGTCTTTGGTCCCCAGAAACAAAGAGAGAGCGTCATCTGTCACCTACAGTCTCTCTCCCTAAAACCTTCAAACAAGGTCAGAAATCTAGGGGTAATACTGGACTCAGACTTAAATTTTAATAGCCACATCAAATCAGTAACATCAGCAGCTTTTTACCATCTAAAAAACATTGCCAGGATCAAAAACATAGTGTCTAAAGCAGACTTGGAGATTCTTATCCATGCATTTGTCTCCAGTAGGTTAGACTACTGCAATGGCCTGCTCACAGGTCTGTCCAAACAGGCTGTAAAACAGCTGCAGTACATTCAAAATGCAGCAGCTCGAGTCCTGACTAGAACCAGGAAGTACGACCATATTAGTCCTGACTAGAACCAGGAAGTACGACCATATTAGTCCTGACTAGAACCAGGAAGTACGACCACATTAGTCCTGACTAGAACCAGGAAGTACGACCACATTTGTCCTGACTAGAACCAGGAAGTACGACCACATTAGTCCTGACTAGAACCAGGAAGTACGACCACATTAGTCCTGACTAGAACCAGGAAGTACGACCACATTAGTCCTGACTAGAACCAGGAAGTACGACCATATTAGTCCTGACTAGAACCAGGAAGTACGACCACATTAGTCCTGACTAGAACCAGGAAGTACGACCATATTAGTCCTGACTAGAACCAGGAAGTACGACCACATTAGTCCTGACTAGAACCAGGAAGTACGACCACATTAGTCCTGACTAGAACCAGGAAGTACGACCACATTAGTCCTGACTAGAACCAGGAAGTACGACCATATTAGTCCAGTCCTCAGGTCTCTGCACTGGCTTCCTGTGGCTCAGAGAATAGACTTTAAAACAGCTTTGCTTGTTACAAGTCTCTCCATGGCCTCACACCAAAATATATTAGTGACATGTTAGTCCCATATGAACCAGCCCGGACTCTGAGGAGCACAGGGACTGGACTCCTGCTGGGACTCTGAGGAGCACAGGGACTGGACTCCTGCTGGGACTCTGAGGAGCACAGGGACTGGACTCCTGCTGGGACTCTGAGGAGCACAGGGACTGGACTCCTGCTGGGACTCTGAGGAGCACAGGGACTGGACTCCTGCTGGGACTCTGAGGAGCACAGGGACTGGCCTCCTGCTGGGACTCTGAGGAGCACAGGGACTGGACTCCTGCTGGGACTCTGAGGAGCACAGGGACTGGCCTCCTGCTGGGACTCTGAGGAGCACAGGGACTGGACTCCTGCTGGGACTCTGAGGAGCACAGGGACTGGCCTCCTGCTGGGACTCTGAGGAGCACAGGGACTGGACTCCTGCTGGGACTATGAGGAGCACAGGGACTGGACTCCTGCTGGGACTCTGAGGAGCACAGGGACTGGCCTCCTGCTGGGACTCTGAGGAGCACAGGGACTGGACTCCTGCTGGGACTCTGAGGAGCACAGGGACTGGACTCCTGCTGGGACTCTGAGGAGCACAGGGACTGGACTCCTGCTGGGACTCTGAG
Source organism: Knipowitschia caucasica (assembly GCA_964034765.1). Classification (NCBI taxonomy): domain Eukaryota; kingdom Metazoa; phylum Chordata; class Actinopteri; order Gobiiformes; family Gobiidae; genus Knipowitschia; species Knipowitschia caucasica. Next base: position 40,515,893 of record OZ035838.1, read on the forward strand.
GAGCACAGGGACTGGACTCCTGCTGGGACTCTGAGGAGCACAGGGACTGGACTCCTGCTGGGACTCTGAGGAGCACAGGGACTGGCCTCCTGCTGGGACTCTGAGGAGCACAGGGACTGGACTCCTGCTGGGACTCTGAGGAGCACAGGGACTGGACTCCTGCTGGGACTCTGAGGAGCACAGGGACTGGACTCCTGCTGGGACTCTGAGGAGCACAGGGACTGGACTCCTGCTGGGACTCTGAGGAGCACAGGGACTGGACTCCTGTTAGTGCCCAGAGTCAGAACTAAACATGGGGAGGCTGCTTTTCAGATTCATGCTGCTAAAATCTGGAACAGTCTTCCTGAAGATGTGAGACAGGCCTCCTCTCTGACAATGTTTAAAACCAGGTTAAAGACAGTTCTATTTAGTTGTGCTACAACTGAGGGATTTTATATTTTTATCTTTCTTTTTAATGTTCTGTGATTATTTATGATTTTAATTCTTTCTTGTTTTGTTCAGCACTTTGAGTTGCCTTGTGTATGAATTGTGCTATACAAATAAACTTGCCTTGCCTTGATTTAGGTTAAGTTTATATTTGGGTCAGTCACCGCTGAGGAACTCTCTGGAACTACATGAAAACTGATCAAACAGAACTAGTTTCGAAGTAATTTAGCCAGGCTAGCTGTTACTAGCATAGCTGTTACTAGCCAAGCTGTTACTAGCCTAACTGTTACTAGCCAAGCTGTTACTAGCCTAACTTTTACTAGCTTACTGTAACTGTGGTTAGCCTAACTGTTACTAGCATAGCCACGGGAAAACCTTTGGGAACTATTTTATTTTCAGTCATTAAATAAACATTTTGACATTCATAAAAGTGACTGAAGTTTATTTTAATAATAATAATAATAATAATAATGCATCAGTTTTATATAGCGCTTTTCGGACACTCAAAGACGCTTCACATGTCATTATCCTCTCTCTCCAAACACGGTGGTGATAAACTACTGTAGCCACAGCTGCCCTGGGGCACACTGACAGAAACGAGGCAACCAGTCTGTGCCATCGGCCCCTCCCACCACCACCAACCATTCACACACACACCAGACTCATTCTAATGTGGGGGAAGTGTCTTGCCTAAGGACACAACCACAGTTTGGCACTTTACAGCCGCCCCACCGTGGCACCTGCTGTTCAGAGGTTAAGTGTCTGGCCCAAGGACACAACGACAGTAGACAGAGGGAGTCGAATGAGAAAGTCTTGAGGTGGGCTCGAACCCTCGACCTTCTGGCTCAAACTGTCGCCCCACCCTTTGCGTGTTCAGTTTGTACAAAGCTGTATAAAAAGCGGAAAATGTACTGCAGGTCATTATCGGAAAATAAGTACACTGTAAAAAATACAACTCAAAATTGTTCACCTTACTAAGATTTTTGCAATCACAGACAATAAAATTGCCAGTTGCAACTGCAACTGTCTGTTGTGAGCCTCTTTAACTCACTTTCAGAAGTTTCTGATGAAAAGTTCATCTTATTTGATTTATTAAGTTGATTTTACTTTGAAGTTATAGTGAACTTCTGAAAGTGAGTTCAAGTGGCTCACAACAGACAGTTCCAGTTCCAACTGGTAATTTTATTGTCTGTGAATGCAAAAATCTTAGTAAGGTGAACAATTTTGAATTGTCGTTTTTACAGTTCATCGAGCTAGAGTGAGGTCAACTTATCTGCGTTTGCTCATTTAAATATTTGTCATGGCAACCAGCTGCATTCAATATTTTGAAAAAACTAATTTGACCAAAAAGATCATTGTATTTATTTTTACCAACCGTAATCGACAGGGCCAAGCCAAAGTAGCACTATATATATTCCCTGGGTCAGTCTCAGAAACTTTAGTTTTCCCTGCTATTCGGGTTCACAATGTGTGCGGCACGGTGGCTGAGTGGATAGCACTTTAGCTTCTTGACACGAAGGTCCTGGGTTCGAGTCCTGGTTGGAACAGTGCCTTTCTGAGTGGAATTTGCATGTTCTCTGTGTCTGCATAGGGGTGCTCAGGTTTCCCCTGCCCAAGTGACCTTGGTCTGTAAAATGCACTATATAAATAAACATCATGATAGTTTAATGTGGGGGCTAATTTAAACTCAAAATAGTAAGTTATTGTAGGGGACAGTAATCTGAACTTTAAAAAGTAAGTTTTTACAGACTTGAAATTTCCAGTAACTTGAACTTGGAAAACTTAGCTGACACAACTTAATGATTGTAGTTCTTCAAAACGTAAAGAATTAAGTTAATGCCTTCAACTCAAAAATCCTTCGCAGCTGGTTGCTTTGAAATTTTTAGTTGAACTAACTTTTTCTTTTTTACAGTGTACAGACAGGGACCCCGAGCTGACCCAGAACAGACCCCAAGCCGCCCCCGAGCGGACCCCGAGCGGATCCAGAGCAGACCCCGAGCGGATCCAGAACAGACCCCGAGCCGCCCCCAAACTGCCCCCGAGCGGACCCCGAGCGGATCCAGAGCAGACCCCGAGCGGACTCAGAACAGACCCAAACTGCCCCTGAGCTACCCCCGAGCGGACCCCGAGCGGATCCAGAGCAGACCCCGAGCGGATCCAGAACAGACCCCGAGCCGCCCCCAAACTGCCCCCGAGCGGACCCCGAGCGGATCCAGAGCAGACCCCGAGCGGATCCAGAGCAGACCCCGAGCGGACCCAGAACAGATGAGCTACCCCCGAGCGGGCCCCGGGCGGATCCAGAGCAGACCCCGAGCCGCCCCCAAGCGGACCCCGAGCGGATCCAGAGCAGACCCCGAGCGGATCCAGAGCAGACCCCGAGCGGACCCAGAACAGACCCCAAACTGCCCCTGAGCTACCCCCGAGCGGGCCCCGGGCGGATCCAGAACAGACCCCGAGTGGCCCCTGAGCGGCCCCTGAGCGGCCCCTGACGCGCCCCGCCCTGAAGGTACTTCTTTTCCGGTGATGCGTACATCATACATTATTCCACTTAAAAACACAGTAAATAAAGACACAGGTCTAAAAACATGAGGTTAATTCAAAGTCTTTCAACGTTAAATAGGAGCGTCTGCTCCTGAATCGTGACAGAAACTTCTTCAAACATGTGGAATCCATTTTAGTTTGAACACTCTCCCTCAGTTTCACTTTGCAACAGCGCCACCTGCTGGACACTCTGAGAACTGCCTTTCTGTTCCCAGCTCCATTATCTATTGTTAAGTGTGTGATTATGCAGCTGGGGTTGAAAAGATGGAGGTAATCTGATCATATAATCTGATTATATAATCCAATCAGAGCGGAGGCTGTGTGCAGGGCCAGACTGGGGTAACTAGAGTACTTTTGGATTTCTTTTGGATTACTATTGGATTACTTTTGGATTACTATTGGATTACAATTGGATTGAAGTTAGTCAGAGCAGGCCCCAACACAGTCGTGTTGTTGTCTGGATTATAATAAGACTGTTTGATATTAATCTGGGAACAGTGAAGTGAGCATTAAAGCTGAGGTCCGTAACTTTCAAACTAATATAACCCAATTTAAAAGTCTATCACTTTAATAATAATACTTTGATTTTGAATAAACATTATTCATTCATACAGTGGTGGTAAACCACTACTGCAGCCACAGCTGCCCTGGGGAAGACTGTCATCAGTCCCTCTGACCAGACTCATTCTGATGTGGGGGGAGTGTCTTGCCAAAGAGCACTTTACATCCGCCTAAACCCAAGGCAAGTTTATCTGTATAGCGCAGTTCAGAAAACTGAAAAAGACAGATTATGAATATTCATATTTCAAAGATTGTGTGATAAGTTACACTGAACCATTCAAATGATATAAACAATAAATATAACCATAACCACCCATGTCAGAAGCTGGTCCCTGTGAGTCAGTACCTGCAAGTCCCTGTGAGTCAGTGTTTGCAGGTCCCTGTGAGTCAGTATGTCACTGCGAGTCAGTACCTGCAGGTCCCTGTGAGTCAGTGTCTGCAGGTCCCTGTGAGTCAGTACCTGCAGGTCCCTGTGAGTCAGTATGTCCCTGTAAGTCAGTATCTGCAGGTCCCTGTAAGTCAGTATGTCCCTGTGAGTCAGTACCTGCATGTCCCTGTGAGTCAGTGTCTGCAGGTCCCTGTGAGTCAGTACCTGCAGGTCCCTGTGAGTCAGTATGTCCCTGTGAGTCAGTACCCGCAGGTACCTGTGAGTCAGTATCTGCAGGTCCCTGTGAGTCAGTAACCGCAGGTCCCTGTGAGTCAGTATCTGCAGGTCCCTGTGAGTCAGTATCTGCAGGTCCCTGTGAGTCAGTATCTACAGGTCCCTGTGAGTCAATATCTGCAGGTCCCTGTGAGTCAGTAACCGCAGGTCCCTGTGAGTCAGTATCTACAGGTCCCTGTGAGTCAATATCTGCAGGTCCCTGTGAGTCAGTATCTACAGGTCCCTGTGAGTCAATATCTGCAGGTCCCTGTGAGTCAGTATGTCCCTGTGAGTCAGTATCTGCAGGTCCCTGTGAGACAGTATCTACAGGTCCCTGTGAGTCAGTAACTGCAGGTCCCTGTGAGTCAGTATCCACAGGTCCCTATGAGTCAGTTATTCTAAACTAATTTAGAAATTCAGATATCTTTGAACTACTGTTACAGATTAGGGCCCTTTAATGATGACAGATTAGGGCCCTTTAATGATGACGGATTGTCTTGATTTGAGGAACATGTGTACCAAATTTCATGGCTCTACAACAAACTTGACCTCCGAAAAGTCCCATAGGGGTATTATTTTGGCTGTTGTAGGTGGCGCTGTTCTGTCATTTTTTGAGTCCCATAAAAATAAACACCAAAATATCAAATTTTTCGCCAGGTCTGATTTTTGGGCCAAAATTAACAACTTTTCATGCATGTTCAGGGGGTCAAATTAAGGCTCAAAGTGCAGAAGAAAAAAGAAAGAAAGAAAGAAATAAATAAAAAAGGAATTTTTTGTTTAACGTCTCGAGCAAAAACAATATAGGTTTCAATGGCACCTGATACATCATTTTAAAGTGTTTGAGTTTACGCAGGCAACTGTCACGTTTTGGTGCGTGACGGGCGCTGACGCGTCCGTCACTCACCGCCACCATTTGTTTTCACCATTGTGAAAGCAATAGGCCCTTACCACCTTCGGGGCTCGGGCCTAACAAGTGCAAGATCATTTAAAGTGCTCTGTTCACACTGATAACAGCCTGTGGGAAAAAAAACTGTTAGCGTAACGAGATGTCCTGCATCTCAGTGAACGATATCTTCTGCCAGAGGGAAGAAGCTGGAACATGGCCTTCCCAGGGTGGCCAGAAGAGTCATTGATAATTCTCAGAGCTCTCTGTTAGGACCCTGTTAGGACCGTGTTAGGACCCTGTTAGGACCGTGTTAGGACCCTGTTAGGACCCTATTGGGACCCTGTCAGAACCCTGTTGGGACCATGTGAGGACCATGTTAGGACCCTGTTGGGACCCTGTTGGGACCATGTTAGGACCCTGTTAGGACCCTGTTGGGACCATGTTGGGACCCTGTTAGGACCCTGTTGGGACCATGTAAGGACCCTGTTGGGACCATGTTAGGACCATGTTAGGACCCTGTTAGGACCGTGTTAGGACCCTGTTAGGACCATGTTAGGACCCTGTTAGGACCCTGTTGGGACCCTGTCGGGACCCTGTTAGGACCCTCTCGGGACCCTGTTGGGACCATGTTGGGACCCTGTTGGGACCATGTTAGGACCCTGTCGGGACCCTGTTGGGACCATGTGAGGACCATGTTAGGACCCTGTTGGGACCTTGTTGGGACCATGTGAGGACCATGTTAGGACCCTGTTAGGACCATGTTAGGACCATGTGAGGACCATGGTCCTAACATGATCTGCGCATGTGCAAGATGGCGGACGCATTTGTTTGGAGCCTTTTTTGAACTGCACACTTTTTGGATTTATTTTTTAAACTAAGCTTTTATTACTGTTTTTATTCGTAACAACTGATGGATTAAGCGGATTTTAACAGGTTGTGCCACAACAGGATTACTGTCACTTTTAACTGGACTGTATATCAGCCTATTAGTATTAGATAGCAATATGGCCTACGTGCAGGACTCTACAAGGACTCTACAAGGACTCCATGTTATGACTATGATGTGACTGTCTCTTTGTGACACGTATGTCTTTCGATGTGTGACGTGACAATGACTATATAAACTGTGTACTGCCTTTATTCTGTCTGAGGGAAAGAAACAGAGTAAACCAGTGGAACTTGAGAGAAACTTAAATAAACTTCCAGAGTTTGGCACACCACGATCCGTCTCTGTCTGCTAAATCCTGACAGATTTGGTGGAGAATGCGCGGCTCGGTTTGTGCCATTCTCTGGATTGTTTTGAGAGAATTTCCTCTGTTTCTTTTTTTCGGCGTGTGGGAGCGACAGCACGTTATCTGGAAGGGGAGAAATCCCAGCGGACGCTGAAAGGGCTCGCTTTTGGATGGGCTTGCTCTTGCTCCCTCACTTTCTCTGTTTTGTTTTTTAAATTGAATATTCCGACGCGGAAAAGAGGTTGGCAGACCTCTCGGACAGTCCTTGGAACCGGTTTGACAAGAATAAGGTAAGCAGACACCTTTTTTAATATGTAAAGTCTGCATAATTGGATATTAGATAAATTTTGGTCTGTTTTTTGGGGTCTGTCAAACTCTCTAAATTGTATTTTGAAGAAGTCTCGGGGTTAAAGTCCCTTTGAGAAAGTCTCGGGGTTAAAGTCCCTTTGAGCCTCGGGGTTAAAGTCCCTTTGAGAAAGTCTCGGGGTTAAAGTCCCTTTGAGCCTCGGGGTTAAAGTCCCTTTGAGCCTCGGGGTTAAAGTCCCTTTGAGAAAGTCTCGGGGTTAAAGTCCCTTTGAGAAAAGTCTCGGGGTTAAAGTCCCTTTGAGAAGAAGCTTCAGGGTTAAAGTCCCTTTGAGAGAAACCATGGTATAAAAGTAAAAGCAATTTTTAAAAAGGGAAACGTGTTAAGGAGGCCTTTGTTACAAAAGCTTTGAAATTGACGAATTTCAGGCTGATAAATGACAAAAGTAAAGAATCAACAATATTTCAGTGATCACGGTTTAAATTACATACAGAAAAAGGGAGTTTTTGTTTTTTGGAGTGAACAGAGTTCACCGGAGAATGCAGAGTTTTATCTAAAGTTGAGCTATGAGAGCTTTCGTGAGTTATTTACATTTTTTGCCGAGTTTTATCTACAGTTGAGCTATGAGAGGGCTGTATCCAACAGTTGTTTTTGTTTTTTAGAAAGAGATTTTGAGTTTAAATTAGTTTGCTACCTCGATAAAATAGAAGCGTAAACGTTAAAGAAAAGAGTGCCTTTTGTTACTAGTGTGGAAAGTGATCAATTCTAGACTTGGATGACAAAAGTATAAAGAACAACATAAGTTATATTTGCTTAAAAAATTAATCTTGAAAGTTCTTCTTCTGTGTCTTTCTGCCTGTGTGTGCACGTCTGTGTGAAAGGAACCCCCCCGCCCTCGCTGCTGCTGAGCTGCTGCTCTGATTTAAAGGGGAGCTACTGCTTTAGGAATTTGGCTTTTCATAGTTGTTATTCCGTTAAATTTGCGAAATATGCCATTTGAACATTGTGTTATGACACAGTTAAACGTTTTTAAACACCATTAGTGAATAAGTTTTGAATTAGTATGTTTTTGAAACCCAAAGATTAGTGCTAAAGCTGTGCAATTCTTTTTAGATCTAACATATTTCTAGATTCCATTCTTTTTAAATCTGCTGCTTATTTCTTAACTTTTTGTGAGTTGTGTTTGTTTTTATGTTTTTATTTTAGTTACAAAAGCCGTTTTTCAAACATTTAAATTAGAATCTGTGTTAAAAGTGATTAGAATGATTGATTTATAGAGTTTGTGTAAAAAAGAAAAGAGGGATTAGGAATAGAACAGGATAGCTGTAAAAGTATTATTATTAAGTTAAACTGTGACCCAATTTACAGTCTAAAAGCTGCGAGTTTTGTGAGTTTTGTTTTGTCTATAGCTCTGGCCTTGCAGCTGCTGCTCACTGCAGGGCGAGCAGAGTTTGATAGTGTCTTCCAATTCAAAATGTTTTTAAAAGTTTATTGAGTGCATTTGAAGAATGCAGCAATTATTTTAAATTAGAATATATGCTATAAATGTTCAAGTGTAAAAGGGAAATTCCATAAAGTGATTAATCCAGTTTAGTTAATCTTTTTGCTTTGACTTCATGTTTTCAAGTTTTGTTTTAATGTTTTTCAAAATTCATTTTTACAGAGATTTTTCATACAGTTTTAGTTGCGATTTGAGTAATAATAATAATTCATTCTATTTTATGGCGCATTTCAAGAAACCCAAGCAAGCCAAGATTAAAAACATCACACAGTACAGAAGTACAAAATAGAATACATTTTTTAAAGTTTGAAAAGGTTTTTTGAGATTTGAGTCTTGTTTTTTTATTAAGAAAGAGTTTCTGGTTTTAAAAAGTGTCATCATTAGTAAGATAATAAGTAATCTTTTATTTACATAGCGCTTGGGAAAACCCAGAGCGCTTCAAAATTGTTTAGACTTCAGAGAGAAAAACAATCTCATTCACAATCTCTGTTGTTTTTAATTTGACTATAAGGTTGTTTTCCAGAACCAAGAGCACACACTGTACAGGGTCACTGCTGGACACTGGACAGCGCAAAGCCCACCCAGCCACAGGTCACAGAGCTAAGAGCAAAGGAAAATGCCACCTCCTTGCCCCTCCCCACGCCACTGCAGAGCTGAGTGGGTGTGAGTGAGACCGGGGCCATGAGAGAGGTATCTGGAGGCAGTGATGGGTGGAGCGTCAGGTAGAGACCTGAATGAGAGTTGAGAGTGTGTCCAGTTGGTTTGCATCACCACAGTGTGACCTTTGACACCTACAGGTGGTTCGAGGAGTCTTGAGACACAACCCCAAAATTCATATACACACACACACATACATACATACATACATACACTCACATTTACATATAGATACATGAAAAAGCAGAACATGAGAAAAAAAGCATTTTAAAGGTTTACTCCAATGTAAACACATATTTTTAATTGTCTATCACTTGAATCTTTAGTTGAATCAGTATTTTTTGAGACCAGAAATGTTCATTTGAATTCTATATTGTCATGGACATAATTGACCTCTGTCCTGACACTTTTGATTTGTTGATTTTGTACTGTGTGAAGTAATTACATTGATTAGGATTAGATCTGATAAAAATACAAATTAGAGAAGTAAATTGCGCTTGCTTTTGTCTGAGGGACAGAAGCAACAGCATGAATAGAAATTGTCTTTAAAGTAGAATCAAAATGTCTTAACCATAGAGAGTAACTATTGCATAACAAGCTGTGTACAGGAACTGAGACACTGCACCATTGACCAGAAGTGCATCGCAAATGACCTGATGTGCTTCAAGTGAAAAGACTGTATCTGGAGATCTGATGTCCAACTGGAGAGACCAAAACTATGGCTTGGACCCTACTGATGTCCAAGATGACCTGACCTGATGACGACTGAGACTCACCCTCAGGGGACCCTGAGGACCTGAGGACCTGAGAGAAAACTGGGGAGTGATGTTTATATTTTTAAAATCATACATTGATGAGTGCTAAATGAGAGAGATACTCATGATTCTTTCTTTTGTTTTTGTTTGTCCCTAGCTTCTGGACATCTGATGATCTCTACACGTCCTCATACACAAACGACAATATGGGTCGATACACAAACGACAATATGGGTCGATTGTCACAACTCTGAAATCGGTCTATTTGGGCGTTTTTTTTGCCTGGTTGGGCAGCTTCGCTTCGCTGCGGCCTAAATGGTCGTTATTTTTCAGTGTATGGTCACGCGACGCAGCAAACCCAGGGACGCGTTTACAAACAGCATCACATTCTGTCAGAACTGCAAACAATTCATCTGCGCAAGTGTCATATTGCGCAATGCGCATTACAATGCACACACCAGCCGCCATCCTGTTCTATCCTCCTAACAGTCTCCAACACTCACAATAGTTAGGGTTAGGGTTAGGGTTAGGGTTAGGGTTAGGGTTAGGGTTAGGGTTAGGGTTAGGGTTAGGGTTATTGTTTCTGGTAAATATATAATCTGTTCTTAAAATATGCTATAACGAAACATTTAGGTAACGGTACAAATGTATTTACCTCCGTAGAAACAACAACTTCCTTGTTTACCACTTGATGGACGTACGTAAGGAAACGTCATGCGTCACACGTGTGCTCCCAGCTTTTCAATACAAACCACTAGGAGTCGCATACGTAAAATAGAGTCGTGTTTGGGAACTGTAGAATCGACCTCTATGGTCGTTTTTCCAGGAGGACGGTCTGGATGATCTATTGGACACAGCGATTTGCAGAACAAGAACCAGCCAATGAAAACGTCTATTGCCGATGCTATTGCTACAACCAGAACCACAACTGTGACAAATGCAATATACATGTTAAGTATTCAGACATCTGACAGACAAAAACTTTGAAAATGATAAAGTATAAGTATTGTAGCGTTTTAGTAGATGTTAAATAGTAGTAAAAGAGTAGAATTTGACTTCCTTTGTTGTTCATAAACACATTTCCACATAAGAGTTAAAATAGTACCCTACAATGTTATCCTTTTGATAGATCAGCTATAATATTAGAATCAGAATAATGTTACAGCCATTAAAAGTGACAGAAGTCACAAATTAGGAATATGCCTTTGCTCAAACTGCAACCGAGCTTTGGAGTCACAATAGTGTAGAAATAGAATTAGATAAAAGCATCAACCATAGATGCTTTCAAAAATAGAGAATATTTGTAGCCAGTGCTAATATCAAATGGTAAAGGGACCATTTCACAAGCATTTACTTCAAAAGTAAATAAAGTTAATTACAGTTTATGTACAGTTTTATTAGATACTTGCCAAATTCACTTGTGTTCACACATGAGTGAATGTTGACAATGAAAAAGTTCATATGAGTGTAGCCTAGATTAATGCCTAGATCAATGAGATAGATTACAACCAACAGAGATTCAAAAGCATTTAAAAGCATTTTGATGTATTTGTGTATAGCACAAAAACACAATAGTAGATATTTAGATATTGAGAAGTTTCCAGCACAAACACCATTGTAGAATAACTGACCCCAACCCCAAACCTGCTAAAACAGATTAGCTCTTGTAAGGATAATACTAATTTGATTAATGATGTACATTCATCCCAACTGCCTGACAATAATATCTTTAGATAATAAAAAGTAATAAATCACTGACCACTATAGAAGTGTAAATGTTGACCATTTGTCTAACTGTGTTCACAGTTTTATTCCTGAGAATGAGAATAGACATGGAGCAAAATCCCACTGATAATAAGCCACTGATAATTAGAGTGTAAACCACAGAGAGATTTGTTAGATTAAAATATATGTTTAAGAATAAGGCTCAATATAAGCAAATATGAAAACATATTTGTGAATAGATTAGAATAGTTTTAAACTATAGTGAATAGTCAAAGTAAAGTACACAGTCTAAGATTAAAAAGTGAAAATAATACAGTGAAATAAGTGAAGTGTAGTGTAAACAATTAGCATTAGAATAAAAGTATAAAGTAAGAAAAGTGAAATTAGCTTCAAATTTGAGACTCAGCTCGTTTTTGTCTGTGTTTTGACTGAATCTGCTGAGTTCTTGTGTGTCCAATAGTGTTTGTTTGTTTTTATTTTTGATTGTTTTTGTTTGTTTGTTTATTTACTTTATTTTTGTTTGTTTATTTTTTCCCAGGATGGAGGATAAAATCCACTGATATTGATTTGATGATTATGAGTTTAATGCATACAAAGTTTTTTTTTGGAATTTTTTTTTTTTTTTCTTTTCTCACTTTATTGATTGATCCAATTGAGTGATCACATGTGATTATGTGATCAAAGGGGAGAGTATTAGTATTAGATAGCAATATGGCCTACGTGCAGGACTCTACAAGGACTCTACAAGGACTCCATGTTATGACTATGATGTGACTGTCTCTTTGTGACACGTATGTCTTTCGATGTGTGACGTGACAATGACTATATAAACTGTGTACTGCCTTTATTCTGTCTGAGGGAAGGAAACAGAGTAAACCAGTGGAACTTGAGAGAAACTTAAATAAACTTCCAGAGTTTGGCACACCACGATCCGTCTCTGTCTGCTAAATCCTAACAAGCCTTTTAACAGTTACCGCGGTAACCAGCCTGCCCACATACGCCACCATGGACACCGCTGCTCCCCCCGAGAACTCATACAGACAAATCTACAAATCACAACTTGCTTCAATTCTTCCATCCAAACCAGTAAACGCAATGACCCCCGAGGAACTTCAACGCAGTGTTACACAACTATCCACAGAACTCATACATAAAGAGAAACTTCTGGAACATTTCATGGACATCTCATTCAAGCAGTCACAGCAAATATCCCTCTCCGTACTCAGACACTCACAGCTCGCTACCACACTCCACGACACTGCTCTTTGGGATCCCATCGCCTGTCCTCACCCCTCATCATGCTCTACCCCGGTCCTCACCTCACGTTCCCCGGTTGCGGGTGTTCCTCCTGTCCCTCCCGGTGCTCTTCCCTCCTCCTCAGTCCCGGAGCCTGCTGCCCATACCCAGAGCGGCGCGGAGCAGAAGGCTGGAGACCACAGAACGTCCACAGTGTCCTCACGTCGCAGGTTGGTGGAAGAGGCTGTGCGCAGACGCTCGGGGAGCTTCCCACGCTCTAAAACAGCGCGGGGCTCCCCGGGTGTCACGCAGGACCAACTGCGGGAAGCCCCGGGGGGATCTCTGTGCCCTAACGTGGCGCAGGATACCTCCGGGAGCGCTGTCCCTGCTGTGGGAGGGTCCGTGTGCTCTGACGCGGAGGGAATCCCCAGAGGCGCTGCACAGAGCAGGTCCTATGCTGAGGTGGCCGCGGGGGGGTCTCTGCGCTACATCACGGCGCAGATTCCTCCCGTGGACGCTGCTTCGCCCGCGGGGGGGTGTCTGCGCTCCATTACGGCGCGGACTCTTCCCGTGGACGCTGCCTCACTCGCGGGGGGGTCTCTACGCTGTTGCACGGCGAGGAGTTCCCCCGCAGATGCCACCTCGCCTCCTGGTGGATCCCCCCGCCCGGTGCGCGGCCCTCCCACATTCGCCCACACTACCACCACCACCAACCCGGCCACAGTGGAGTCAGTTCGGTCTCCGGATCCTCCACCCTGCTCCACAGCCGCTCGTGGCGGCTCCGCTCCGGGCACCCCCCAAGGCTCTCCTGTCCCCTGCTCTCCACCAGGTCCCACCCCAGTCACACCCTCCCCTCCGCGGCCTCTGTTTGCACCAACCACGCTCCTGGTGGGGGATTCTATTATCAGACACTGCAAGTTTTTTAATGCCATCACACACTGTTTTTCTGGAGCCACAGTCCCCACCATCCTCATTAAACTACCCGCACTTATTCAGACAGCACCCTCCACAATAACCCGGATCATAATTCATGTCGGCACAAATGACGCTTCACTCCGCCAATCCGAGACCACAAAACGCCATTTTAAGGATCTTTTTAACCTTTTATCAAACTCAGGGAAAACTGTTTTTATCTCTGGTCCTCTGCCCACTATGAACCGCGGCAGGGAGCGTTTTAGCAGGATTTTATCACTCAACACCTGGCTCAATCAAACATCACTCCATCACAACTTTGGTTTTATAGACAATTTTAATCTGTTCTGGAACCGCTACCCCTTCTTCACACCCGACGGACTTCACATCAACCCACTTGGCAACCGGTACCTGATCTCCAACATCACCCACGCAGTCCAATCCCCTCCTACATACCTCTGACAACCCACCCCCACATCCCACATCCCTCCTGCCCGTCTGTGCCCCAGCATCAACCCCTGCTCTCTTCCCCAGCACAAAATTACAGTTTTGTCCAGACCCCGCCCCTACAGACCGTCCATACCCAGGAAACCGTCCTTCACCAACCTCATCACTGTTTCCCCCTGCCCTCTCTCATCCTCTGCTCCCCCCACTTCGAACTATGGACTCCCCATCAACAATAACAACCCATCTACCATCAGGTTTGCCCTTTTAAATGTACGCTCCCTTTTAAATAAGACTTTTACTGTTAATGATTTGATTTTAGAACACGAGCTGGATGGTATGTTTTTAACTGAGACGTGGCTGGGTCCGGATGCTCCGGCTGTTCTCACAGAGGCCTCCCCCCCCCAATTTTAACTTTGCTTTTAAAACAAGAGAAGGAAAGAGAGGTGGCGGCACAGCCTCAATATGCAGTAACACCCTGGCCACCAAACCTATTGTTTTTAACCAATACTCAAGTTTTGAGTATCACTCTCTTGTTTTTAGCAACCCCAAAATTTTAACAGTAATTATTTATAGGCCACCTAAAAAGTGCAGCCTTTTTATTATTGAATTCTCAGCGTTTTTATCACAGTTACACAATTCTTACAATATGATCATTTTAACCGGTGATTTTAACATACACATTGACAATCCCTCTGACAATTTTACCCTAGATTTCTTAGATGTTCTTAATTACATGGATTTTACCCAACACGTCAGACAGCCAACACACAACAGGGGACGCACCCTCGACCTGGTCATTACCTATGGCCTGACTGCGGATGTGTCCTCTGTTGTCGACTTGGCTGTCTCGGACCACTACTGTGTGTTTTTTAACATCACTGGTTTTATTCAGCGTGAGACCTCTGTGAGAACCGTGAGGAAGCGACATCTAACCCCTGAAGTGGCTGCAAATTTTATCGACATCCTAAACAACACTCCCCACTTGGTTTTACCTGCCCCATGTGATTTTATAGCAAATGATTTTAACAGTAGACTTAGTTCTGCGTTGGATCAAGTCGCTCCTTTAAAAACAAAAATCATAAAAACAAAATCTGCACCCCCATGGAGAAATGAAGAAGTACGCAAAATGAAACAAGAGTGCAGGGTGGCAGAACGAAGATGGAGGAAAAATAAAACAACAATCAACTACGAAATATATAAAAACAATCAAAAAGCATTCAATTACACAATTAGAAATCATAAGAACAAATACTTTGCAAATCTAATCAGCCAGAACAAAAATAATCCAAAAATCCTTTTTTCAACCATCGACACCATTTTAAACCCTGATTTTAGCATGTCTCTTTTAACCCCCACAGACTCCCTCTGTGAGGATTTTGCAGTCCACTTCACGGGGAAGATAAATACAATCAGATGTAACATTTTATCCAACCGCACAACTGTTTTTAACACATCTGATTGTTTGTCTTCACCAGAGGAAACACTGGACAGTTTTGTCCTGGTTGATGCTGAGATGCTTGATAAAGTTTTCTCCTCAGTGAGGCCCACCACATGTCTTTTAGATCCAGTCCCCACTCCATTTCTTAAGTCATTTTATGAATCTTTTAGAGAGGAGCTTTTAAACCTGATGAATTGCTCTCTTCAGACTGGGGTCTTTCCTGCAGCCTTCAAAGCGGCTGTGGTGAGGCCCCTTCTGAAGAAGAGCAATTTAGATTTTAATGATTTTAACAACTACAGACCGGTGTCCAACTTACCATTTTTAAGCAAAATTTTAGAAAAACTTGTTTTTACCCAGCTCAATGCCTTTTTAGATCAGCAGCAAATTTTAGAGAAATTTCAATCAGGTTTTAGGGTGAACCACAGCACAGAGACTGCTCTTTTAAAGATTTTAAACGATTTTAGACTAAGTTATGATTTCAAAAAGGTGACTGTGTTGGTTCTACTGGATCTTAGCGCTGCCTTTGATACAGTAGACCACACCATTCTTTTATCACGCCTACAACACCTCGGCCTCTCTGGTGCTGTCCACAAATGGTTCACTTCTTATTTAACAGACAGATCCTTCATGGTAAGTTTGGATACCTGCTCCTCTCAGGTCCATAAAATCACATGTGGTGTGCCCCAGGGTTCCATTTTAGGTCCAGTCCTTTTTAACCTGTACATGCTCCCTCTTGGCGGTGTCATCAGGAGACATGGAATTAACTTCCACAGTTATGCAGATGATACACAGCTGTACATCTCCATGTCTCCTGATGACACCAGGCCAATGGATGCTCTTTTTAACTGCATTTTAGACCTGAAATCCTGGATGGCAGAAAACTTTCTCCAGCTTAACCAGGACAAAACTGAGGTTTTAGTCATCGGTCCTGAGGCCCAGAGAGAGAAACTTTTATCAAAACTCCAATCACACTCTTTTAATCCATCATCACAAGTGAAAAATCTGGGCGTAATCTTTGACTCTGAGCTGACTTTTATTCCTCACATCAAGAGTATCACAAAAATAGGTTTTTATCATCTAAAGAACATCGCCAGAGTCCGCCCCATTCTCTCTCGGGGCAACACGGAGACGCTGATGCATGCTTTTATCACCAGTCGCATTGACTATTGTAATGCCCTGCTCTCTGGTCTTCCCAAAAAGAACATTGCAAGTCTTCAATTACTCCAAAACTCGGCCGCACGTGTCCTGACTAAGACCAGGGGGCGGGACCACATTACACCGGTTTTAAAATCGCTGCATTGGCTCCCCGTGTGTTTCAGGATCGATTTTAAGGTTCTTTTAATGGTTTTTAAATGTCTTAATGGTCTTGGGCCTTCTTATCTTTCAGATTTGCTTTTATCCTATGAACCTTCCCGGCCCCTGCGCTCCTCCGGCAGCAGACTCCTAACCATCCCCAAAGTCAGGACACACACTCACGGCGAGGCATCTTTCCAGCACTACGGCCCCCGTCTCTGGAACAGTCTGCCGGAGGAGCTCAGGGCCGCAGAGAACTTTCATATTTTTAAAAGTAGGCTCAAGACGCACCTTTTTAGAGTAGCTTTTGATTAGTTTTTATTATTCCATTCTATTTATCTTTTATTATTTATTATTTATTATATTGCTATTGCTATTATTCATGTATTGTGTGTTCCTTTTAGTCTCACATTTTAGTGTTTTACTTATTGTATTGTTTTTAGTGTACCCAGTGTTTCCTCTGGAGGAGCCCTCTGCACTGGGAGCAGTGGTCGGTGTGGCTGCGGGGGTCGGACTCTTGGGCCTGGTGGGGGCCTGGGGCCTCGGTTTCATGTCTCCTCTGGGTCCTGTGTCGTCCCCTGTGGCTACAGGCGGCTCTCTGCTCCTGGTGCAGACGGCTCCTTGGATGACGCTTTTTCAGCTGGTTGCATCTGAACCCTGCCAAGTCTCTCATCATGTTTTTATTGTTTTACTGGTGTGTGTGTGTGTGTGTGTGTGTGTGTGTGTGTGTGTGTGTGTGTGTGTGTGTGTGTATGAGTGTTCATGAGCGCGTGTGTGTGTGTTTGTCTGTGGTTTGGGGTGGGTCTGTTGGGTGGTCTGGGGGAGGGGTCTTGGGTCGGCGGGATTGTTTTTAACCAAACTGTAAAGCACTTTGTGTTGCATCTTATGTATGAAAAGCGCTTTATAAATAAAATTTGATTGATTGATTGATTGATGCGGCGACAGTAGCTCAGTTGGTAGAGCATCGGCCTTAAGGCCAGAAGGTTGTGGGTTCAATTCCCACCTCTACACCTTCTCCACCGACTCCCACTGATGACTGCTGTCGTTGTGTCCTTGGGCAAGACACTTAACCCCACTTTGCCCAAAGCCCCCACTGAAAGATCAAGGCTATGCTCACACTCAGAGAGCAGCCGTCCTCCTGTGGACTCACCACCTGCAGAGGGTCAGTGTTAGTGTTAGGACACTGTTAGGACCCAGTCGGAACCCTGTTGGGACCATGTTTGGACGATGTTAGGACCATGTGAGTACCATGTGAGGACCATATTTGGACCCTGTTAGGACCATGTTAGGACCATGTGAGGACCATGGTTAGACCCTGTTTGGACCATGTTAGGACCATGTGAGTACCATGGTTAGACCAGATTAGGACCATGTGAGTGCCATGTGAGGACCATGTTTGGACCATGTGAGTACCATGTGAGGACCATGTTTGGACCATTATTATTACTATTATTGTGTTATAAATGACACGTCTCTTCATGAAAACATACATAGACGTCAGTCTCCCTCTGAGTCTGTCCTTCCTGACACCAACCCATGATGCAGCACTCTCCTCTCTCTGTATCTCTCTGCATCTCTCTCCTCTCTCTCCATCTCTCTCCATCTCTCTGCCTCCCTCTGCATCTCTCTGCCTCCCTCTGCATCTCTCTGTATCTCTCTGCAGCCCTCTGCATCTCTCTGCCTCCCTCTGCCTCCTCCCTCTGCATCTCTCTGCTTCCCTCTGCATCTTTCTGCCTCCCTCTGCATCTCTCTGCCTCCCTCTGCATCTCTCTGCCTCCCTCTGCATCTTTCTGCCTCCCTCTGCATCTCTCTGCCTCCCTCTGCATCTCTCTGCCTCCCTCTGCATCTCTCTGCCTCCCTCTGCATCTCTCTGCCTCCCTCTGCATCTCTCTGGCTC
The DNA here is from genome assembly GCA_964034765.1 of Knipowitschia caucasica. Classification (NCBI taxonomy): domain Eukaryota; kingdom Metazoa; phylum Chordata; class Actinopteri; order Gobiiformes; family Gobiidae; genus Knipowitschia; species Knipowitschia caucasica. The sequence goes on from OZ035838.1 coordinate 40,534,344, forward strand.
CCTCTGCATTTCTTTGCATCTCTCTGTGTCTCACTGCCTCCTTTTGCATCTCTCTGCATCTCTCTGCCTCCCTCTGCATCTCTCTGCATCTCTCTGCATCTCTCTGCACCCCTCTGCATCTCTCTGCCTCTCTCTGCATCTCTCTGCCTCCTCCCTCTGCATCTCTCTGCCTCCCTCTACATCTCTGCCTCCCTCTGCATCTCTCTGCTCTCTCTGCATCTCTCTGCATCTCTCTGCATCTCTCTGCCTCCCTCTGCATCCCTCTGCGACTCTCTGCCTCCCTCTGCATTTCTCTGCCTCCCTCTGCATCTCTCTGGCTCCCTCTGCATCTCTCTGCCTCCCTCTGCATCTCTCTGGCTCCGTCTGCATCTCTCTGCATCTCTCTGTGTCTCACTGCCTCCTTTTGCATCTCTTGCATCTCTCTGCATCTCTCTCCTCTCTCTCCATCTCTCTCCATCTCTCTGCCTCCCTCTGCATCTCTCTGCCTCCCTCTGCATCTCTCTGCATCTCTCTGCAGCCCTCTGCATCTCTCTGCCTCCCTCTGCCTCCTCCCTCTGCCTCCTCCCTCTGCATCTCTCTGCCTCCCTCTGCATCTCTCTGCCTCCCTCTGCATCTGTCTGCCTCCCTCTGCATCTCTCTGCCTCCCTCTGCATCTCTCTGCCTCCCTCTGCATCTCTCTGCCTCCCTCTGCATCTCTCTGCCTCCCTCTGCATCTCTCTGGCTCCCTCTGCATTTCTTTGCATCTCTCTGTGTCTCACTGCCTCCTTTTGCATCTCTCTGCATCTCTCTGCCTCCCTCTGCATCTCTCTGCATCTCTCTGCACCCCTCTGCATCTCTCTGCCTCTCTCTGCATCTCTCTGCCTCCTCCCTCTGCATCTCTCTGCCTCCCTCTACATCTCTGCCTCCCTCTGCATCTCTCTGCTCCCTCTGCATCTCTCTGCATCTCTCTGCATCTCTCTGCCTCCCTCTGCATCCCTCTGCGACTCTCTGCCTCCCTCTGCATTTCTCTGCCTCCCTCTGCATCTCTCTGGCTCCCTCTGCATCTCTCTGCCTCCCTCTGCATCTCTCTGGCTCTGTCTGCATCTCTCTGCATCTCTCTGTGTCTCACTGCCTCCTTTTGCAACTCTCTGCATCTCTTTGCCTCCCTCTGCATCTCTCTGCACCCCTCTGCATCTCTCTGCCTCGTCCCTCTGAATCTCTATGCCTCCCTCTGCATCTCTCTGCCTCCCTCTGCATCTCTCTGCATCTCTCTGCCTCCCTCTGCATCTCTCTGTCTCCCTCTGCATCTCTCTGCCTCCCTCTGCATCTCTCTGCCTCCCTCTGCATCTCACTGGCCCCCTCTGCATCTCTCTGCCTCTCTCTGCATCTCTCTGCCTCCCTCTGCCTCTCTCTGCCTCTCTCTGCATCTCTCTGCATCTCTCTGCCGCCCTCTGCATCTCTCTGCCTCCCTCTGCATCTCTCTGCATCTCTCTGCATCTCTCTGCCGCCCTCTGCATCTCTCTGCCTCCCTCTGCATCTCTCTGCATCCCTCTGCCGCATGCTGCATGCTGCAACCACGTCTCCCATAACCCTCCTCCCCCTAACTCCCCCATCCCGTCTCCACAGTGTCCTTCAGCACAAAGCAACAAAAGCCACAAAACGGTCATTTACCAAAACAGCAGCGAGAAAGAACTGAATCTGGAACTATTTCAACTGTTTTTCACTTGTTTCTTTGCAACGAGGAAGTCTGGATCAGGGAAGGGCTGTGACCAAAACAAGGCGGTCTGAATTCTGCAGCGTCAGGACACGAGGAAGTACATAAACCATAGACACAGCTCCTCATCACATGGTCTTGGTTCAGTCTGTGTTTGTAGTTTGAATACCTTTGAGAGAGATGATCTCTTGTTGAATGGAGCGAGCAGAGTCCATGATGAAACCCACAATGTCAGCTCCAGACACGCTTTAAATCAGCAACGGGGCTTTAGCTTCTCTCTCTCTCCTGATTCACCACGAGAAGAGTTTTGAAGCCACACACCTCCTGCCCGCCCCCCTCCTCCTCATCCCAGGCTGGTGCCGCCCGCCCCCCTCCTCCTCATCCCAGGCTGGTGCCGCCCGCCCCCCTCCTCTTCATCTCAGGCTGGTGCCGCCCGCCCCCCTCCTCCTTATCCCAGGGAGATGCCTCACGGCCAATAACAGCGGCCGGAGCAGCAGCATCAGTTTACAGCACTGTGTGTGTGTGTGTGTGTGTGTGTGTGTGTGTGTGTGTGATTTCAAAGTCATCATCAGTCGTTTCTGTAAATGTGATATTGAGGAATCCACTTAAAACAACAGCGTCTTAAACAACACAGCTATGGCTCAGCAACAATGCAGTACTCTCAGTACTCTCAGTACTCTCAATACTCTCAATACTCTCAGTACTCTCAGTACTTGCGGTACTCAGTACTGAGTACTCTCAGTACTCTCAGAACTCAGTACTCTCAGTACTCTCAGTACTCAATACTAGCGGTACTCTCAGTACTGCAGAATATGTGTTGATGCTGAAGAGAAAATGTCAATTTTTCTTTTGCTCTCGCTTTATCTGGATCTAATGAGTCTTTATCTCCATCTAATGAGTCTTTATCTGGATCTAACGGGTCTTTATCTGGATCTAACGGGTCTTTATCTGGATCTAACGAGTCTTTATCTGGATCTAACGAGTCTTTATCGCGATCTAACAAGTCTTTATCTCCATAAAACGAGTCTTTATCTCAATCTAACGAGTCTTTATCTCAATCTAACAAGTCTTTTCTCGGTCTAACGAGTCTTTATCTCAGTGCGGTCCGAAAACCAGATGTTGTTGAACGTGCCCCGGTCTCGTCTCAAAACTCGAGGAGACCGAGCCTTTTCTGTAGCTGCCCCCAAACTGTGGAATAGTGACCTCTGTTCATCAGAGCAGCTCCTTCATTGGAAGTTTTTAAGTCTAGTTTAAAGACACATTTTTACACCTTGGCTTTTAACACCAGTTGTTTTATTTTATTTTTACATAGGTTTAAGCACTTTGGGCAGCTGGTGTTGTTGTAAATGTGCTATATATATAAAGTTGACATTGACATTGACATTGACATTATCTCGGTCTTTAACACAGACGTGTAGAAAACACTGTTGTCTCAGTTTGGCTCAAAACACTGCACAGTAAGAACGAAGAGACTGGACTCATCAATGTACCACTGTACATGTATATACTACTGTACATACTTCTGTACATATATGTATATACTACTGTACATACATGTATATACTACTATACATAGATGTACATACTACTGTACATGCACGTACATACTACTGTACATACATGTATATACTACTGTACATGTATATACTACTGTACATACATGTACATACTACTGTACATACATGTATATACTACTGTACATACATGTATAAACTACTGTACATGCATGTATATACTACTGTACATGCATGTATATACTACTGTACATACATGTATAAACTACTGTACATACATGTATAAACTACTGTACATGCATGTATATACTACTGTACATACATGTATATACTACTGTACATACATGTATAAACTACTGTACATACATGTATATACTACTGTACATACATGTATATACTACTGTACATACATGTATAAACTACTGTACATACATGTATATACTACTGTACATACATGTATAAACTACTGTACATACATGTATATACTACTGTACATACATGTATAAACTACTGTACATACATGTATAAACTACTGTACATACATGTATATACTACTGTACATACATGTATAAACTACTGTACATACATGTATAAACTACTGTACATAGATTCAGATTCAGTTTATTTGCCATTTGCAGTAAAAAAAACACATTGGAATACATTAGCAAAAGGTCACCAGTGTGCTCAGACAAATAAATAAAAAAATAAAACAAATAAAAGATGAGATAAGATGAACCTTTATTAGTCTCATCGTTGCGCACATTACAGCAGAGAAAGGAAATAAGAGCACTCAGACGCACACATCAAATAAGTCTATTATTTAAGATAATAGATAATAAAATTAAGACTAGAAACTTGCAATGGCTGAAGCCTGCGGAACAGATCTAATGTGGAAATCTGCTAAAAAAAATCCTTGAAATCCTTTAAAATGCCTTGAAACTGTTAAAATACTTGATAGATATTTGAAACTCCTGAAGTCCTTGAAATTGTTGAAACCTTTAAACTCCTGAAATCCTTGAAACTGTTGAAACATTGAAACTCCTGAAATCCTTGAAACTTTTTTAAACCTGGAAACTGTTGAAAGTGTGGAAACTCCTGAAATCCTTGAACCTCCTGATATCCTTGAAACTGGTTAAATTCTTAAACAGTTGAAATCCTTGAAACTACTGAATGTATTGAAAGTGTCCTTGAAACTGAAAAATCCCCTCACCGCTGAAACAATTTGGTTCCTGTAACTAAGGAAACCTGGTCTGTGGTCATTATCTGGTGGTGGTCTGAGTCTTCGTTTGGGTCTTGGTCTGGTGGTATAATGCAACCTATTAGGTTGCATTATACTGGTTTACATGGAAAAATCCCTATTAGGTTGCATTATACTGGTTTACATGGAAAAATCCCTATTAAGTTGCATTATACTGGTTTACATGGAAAAATCTCTATTAAGTTGCATTATACTGGTTTACATGGAAAAATCCCTATTAGGTTGCATTATACTGGTTTACATGTACAAATCCCTATTAAGTTGCTTTATACTGGTTTACATGTAAAAACCCCTATTAAGTTCCATTATACTGGTTTACATGTAAAAACCCCTATTAAGTTCCATTATACTGGTTTACATGTAAAAACCCTATTAAGTTGCATTATACTGGTTTACATGAAAAAACCCTATTAAGTTGCATTATACTGGTTTACATGGAAAAATCCCTATTAAGTTGCATTATACTGGTTTACATGAAAAAAACCCTATTAAGTTGCATTATACTGGTTTACATGAAAAAAACCCTATTAAGTTGCATTGTACTGGTTTACATGGAAAAATCCCTATTAAGTTGCATTATACTGGTTTACATGTAAAAAACCCTATTAAGTTGCATTATACTGGTTTACATGAAAAAACCCTATTAAGTTGCATTATACTGGTTTACATGAAAAAAACCCTATTAAGTTGCATTATACTGGTTTACATGGAAAAATCCCTATTAAGTTGCATTATACTGGTTTACATGTAAAAACCCCTATTAAGTTCCATTATACTGGTTTACATGGAAAAATCCCTATTAGGTTGCATGATTACACTGAAGTCCTTGAAACTGTTGAAACCTTGAAACTGTTGAAGTCCTTGAAACTGTTGAAACCTTGAAACTGTTGAAACCTTGAAACTGTTGAAACCTTGAAACTGTTGAAACCTTGAAACTGTTGAAACCTTGAAACTGTTGAAACCTTGAAACTGTGGAAACCTTGAAACTGCTGAAGTCCTTGAAACTGTTGATGTCCTTGAAACTGCTGAAGTCCTTGAAACTGCTGAAGTCCTTGAAACTGTTGAAGTCCTTGAAACTGTTGAAACCTTGAAACTGTTGAAACCTTGAAACTGTTGAAACCTTGAAACTGTTGAAACCTTGAAACTGTTGAAACCTTGAAACTGTTGAAACCTTGAAACTGTTGAAACCTTGAAACTGTTGAAACCTTGAAACTGTGGAAACCTTGAAACTGCTGAAGTCCTTGAAACTGTTGATGTCCTTGAAACTGCTGAAGTCCTTGAAACTGCTGAAGTCCTTGAAACTGTTGAAGTCCTTGAAACTGTTGAAACCTTGAAACTGTTGAAACCTTGAAACTGTTGAAACCTTGAAACTGTTGAAACCTTGAAACTGTGGAAACCTTGAAACTGCTGAAGTCCTTGAAACTGCTGAAGTCCTTGAAACTGCTGATGTCCTTGAAACTGCTGAAGTCCTTGAAACTGTTGAAGTCCTTGAAACTGTTGAAACCTTGAAACTGTTGAAACCTTGAAACTGTTGAAACCTTGAAACTGTTGAAACCTTGAAACTGTTGAAACCTTGAAATTGTTGAAACCTTGAAACTGTGGAAACCTTGAAACTGCTGAAGTCCTTGAAACTGCTGAAGTCCTTGAAACTGTTGAAGTCCTTGAAACTCTTGAAATCTTGAAACTGCTGAAGTCCTTGAAACTCTTGAAACCTTGAAACTGTTGAATCCTTGAAACTGTTGAATCCTTGAAACTGTTGAATCATTGAAACTGTAGAAATGTCTGAAAGAGCTGAAGTCCTATTAAAATGCATGGGCCTATTAAAATGCATTGCAGAATTCTCAATGCAAATTAATGGCAGAATTCCCAAGCCCGTAGAAAAAAACTGGAAAACTGCAGAACTCTAATTTTTTCTGAAAACTCACAAGTTGTGGAAGCTGAACATGCACAAACTGCAGAAAATGCTGAAAATGTTGAAGAAAATTCTGAAAACTATGAATTTGTGGAAGCCCCATTATAAGTCAATGGGAAAAATCGACCGATTTTTGTCCGATTGCGGAAAAACCGGAAATCGCTGAAGTCCCAAAAGTAATAGCAATAATCTCCCAAACATGTGGAACGTTTTGATGTATAACTTGTGGAAATTGTTGAAAATGTGAAAGCTGTGAAACGTGTCAAAAATCAGGAAAAAGACGGAATAATAACTAGAAACTTGCAATGGCTGAAGCCATTGCGATTGACTGCGGAACAGATCTAATGTGGAAATCTGCTAAAAAAAATCCTTGAAATCCTTTAAAAGGCCTTGAAACTGTTAAAATACTTGATAGATATTTGAAACTCCTGAAGTCCTTGAAATTGTTGAAACCTTTAAACTCCTGAAATCCTTGAAACTGTTGAAACATTGAAACTCCTGAAATCCTTGAAACTTTTTTAAACCTGGAAACTGTTGAAAGTGTGGAAACTCCTGAAATCCTTGAACCTCCTGATATCCTTGAAACTGGTTAAATTCTTAAACAGTTGAAATCCTTGAAACTACTGAATGTATTGAAAGTGTCCTTGAAACTGAAAAATCCCCTCACCGCTGAAACAATTTGGTTCCTGTAACTAAGGAAACCTGGTCTGTGGTCATTATCTGGTGGTGGTCTGAGTCTTCGTTTGGGTCTTGGTCTGGTGGTATAATGCAACCTATTAGGTTGCATTATACTGGTTTACATGTAAAAACCCCTATTAAGTTCCATTATACTGGTTTACATGTAAAAAACCCCTATTAAGTTGCATTATACTGGTTTACATGTAAAAACCCCTATTAAGTTGCATTATACTGGTTTACATGGAAAAATCCCCATTAAGTTGCATTATACTGGTTTACATGAGAAAAACCCTATTAAGTTGCATTATACTGGTTTACATGGAAAAATCCCTATTAAGTTGCATTATACTGGTTTACATGGAAAAATCCCTATTAAGTTGCATTATACTGGTTTACATGGAAAAAACCCTATTAAGTTGCATTATACTGGTTTACATGTAAAAACCCCTATTAAGTTGCATTATACTGGTTTACATGGAAAAATCCCCATTAAGTTGCATTATACTGGTTTACATGGAAAAATCCCTATTAAGTTGCATTATACTGGTTTACATGTAAAAAAAAAACCTATTAAGTTGCATTATACTGGTTTACATGGAAAAATCCCTATTAAGTTGCATTGTACTGGTTTACATGGAAAAATCCCTATTAAGTTGCATTATACTGGTTTACATGGAAAAATCCCTATTAAGTTGCATTATACTGGTTTACATGAAAAAATCCCTATTAAGTTGCATTGTACTGGTTTACATGGAAAAATCCCTATTAAGTTGCATTATACTGGTTTACATGTAAAAACCCCTATTAGGTTGCATGATTACACTGAAGTCCTTGAAACTGTTGAAACCTTGAAACTGTTGAAGTCCTTGAAACTGTTGAAACCTTGAAACTGTTGAAACCTTGAAACTGTTGAAACCTTGAAACTGTTGAAGTCCTTGAAACTGTTGAAGTCCTTGAAACTGTTGATGTCCTTGAAACTGCCGAAGTCCTTGAAACTGCTGAAGTCCTTGAAACTGCTGAAGTCCTTGAAACTGTTGAAGTCCTTGAAACTGTTGAAATCTTGAAACTGTTGAAGTCCTTGAAACTGTTGAAGTCCTTGAAACTCTTGAAACCTTGAAACTGCTGAAGTCCTTGAAACTGTGGAAACCTTGAAACTGTGGAAACCTTGAAACTGTTGAAGTCCTTGAAACTGCTGAAGTCCTTGAAACTGTTGAAGTCCTTGAAACTGTTGAAATCTTGAAACTGTTGAAGTCCTTGAAACTGTTGAAGTCCTTGAAACTCTTGAAACCTTGAAACTGCTGAAGTCCTTGAAACTGTGGAAACCTTGAAACTGTGGAAACCTTGAAACTGTTGAAGTCCTTGAAACTGCTGAAGTCCTTGAAACTGTTGAATCCTTGAAACTGTTGAATCATTGAAACTGTAGAAATGTCTGAAAGAGCTGAAGTCCTATTAAAATGCATGGGCCTATTAAAATGCATTGCAGAATTCTCAATGCAAATTAATGGCAGAATTCCCAAGCCCGTAGAAAAAAACTGGAAAACTGCAGAACTCTAATTTTTTCTGAAAACTCACAAGTTGTGGAAGCTGAACATGCACAAACTGCAGAAAATGCTGAAAATGTTGAAGAAAATTCTGAAAACTATGAATTTGTGGAAGCCCCATTATAAGTCAATGGGAAAAATCGACCGATTTTTGTCCGATTGCGGAAAAACCGGAAATCGCTGAAGTCCCAAAAGTAATAGCAATAATCTCCCAAACATGTGGAACGTTTTGATGTATAACTTGTGGAAATTGTTGAAAATGTGAAAGCTGTGAAACGTGTCAAAAATCAGGAAAAAGACGGAATAAAGAACACCAAAACCAATGGTTGACTGCGGAAGGTTCCGCAGTCAATCAATAAAGAACGTGAAAACCAATGGTTGACTGCGGAAGGTTCCGCAGTCAATCAATAAAATAAAATAAACTCTGGGCTATAATTGCACTTGGTTCAAAAGTATTTACAGATGTCTATGTACTTTAGCAGCGGAGAATATGGGAATATGCATTTGAACAGAAAAAATATCAGAAATAATATCAACAGGTAAAGTGACTGTGTAAGGGACCGATGGTGTAGCAGGAAACACACAAACTGTTTAATTACTAAGGCTTTTTAATTAGCCAAAAAATGAGCCAAACAATACAAATAAATGAGGCCAAAATCAAATGTACAACTGAACATGACAAACACTGACCTCACACAAGACACACCAGGGGAACATTTAAGCTGGATGATCAGACCAACTATTAACTAAAGGGGGTAAACAATACTACACAAAACAGATACATTTACTTAACTAATTAAGGATAAAGTTAATAGTAATAATATGACTAATAATAATAATAAACTAGAAACTTGCAATGGCTGAAGCCATTGCGATTGACTGCGGAACAGATCTAATGTGGAAATCTGCTAAAAAAAATCCTTGAAATCCTTTAAAAAGCCTTGAAACTGTTAAAATACTTGATAGATATTTGAAACTCCTGAAGTCCTTGAAATTGTTGAAACCTTTAAACTCCTGAAATCCTTGAAACTGTTGAAACATTGAAACTCCTGAAATCCTTGAAACTTTTTTAAACCTGGAAACTGTTGAAAGTGTGGAAACTCCTGAAATCCTTGAACCTCCTGATATCCTTGAAACTGGTTAAATTCTTAAACAGCTGAAATCCTTGAAACTACTGAATGTATTGAAAGTGTCCTTGAAACTGAAAAATCCCCTCACCGCTGAAACAATTTGGTTCCTGTAACTAAGGAAACCTGGTCTGTGGTCATTATCTGGTGGTGGTCTGAGTCTTCGTTTGGGTCTTGGTCTGGTGGTATAATGCAACCTATTAGGTTGCATTATACATGAAAAAACCCTATTAAGTTGCATTATACTGGTTTACATGAAAAAAACCCTATTAAGTTGCATTATACTGGTTAACATGAAAAAAACCCTATTAAGTTGCATTATACTGGTTTACATGGAAAAATCCCTATTAAGTTGCATAATACTGGTTTACATGGAAAAATCCCCATTAAGTTGCATTATACTGGTTTACATGAAAAAAACCCTATTAAGTTGCATTATACTGGTTTACATGGAAAAACCCCTATTAAGTTGCATTATACTGGTTTACATGTAAAAACCCCTATTAAGTTGCATTATACTGGTTTACATGGAAAAATCCCTATTAAGTTGCATTATACTGGTTTACATGAAAAAACCCTATTAAGTTGCATTATACTGGTTTACATGGAAAAATCCCTATTAGGTTGCATGATTACACTGAAGTCCTTGAAACTGTTGAAACCTTGAAACTGTTGAAACCTTGAAACTGCTGAAGTCCTTGAAACTGCTGAAGTCCTTGAAACTGCTGAAGTCCTTGAAACTGTTGAAGTCCTTGAAACTCTTGAAATCTTGAAACTGCTGAAATCCTTGAAACTGTTGAAGTCCTTGAAACTGTTGAATCATTGAAACTGTAGAAATGTCTGAAAGAGCTGAAGTCCTATTAAAATGCATGGGCCTATTAAAATGCATTGCAGAATTCTCAATGCAAATTAATGGCAGAATTCCCAAGTCCCATAGAAAAAAACTGGAAAACTGCAGAACTCTATTTTTTTCTGAAAACTCACAAGTTGTGGAAGCTGAACATGCACAAACTGCAGAAAATGCTGAAAATGTTGAAGAAAATTCTGAAAACTATGAATTTGTGGAAGCCCCATTATAAGTCAATGGGAAAAATCGACCGATTTTTGTCCGATTGCGGAAAAACCGGAAATCGCTGAAGTCCCAAAAGTAATAGCAATCGGACAAAATCCCTATTAAGTTGCATAATACTGGTTTACATGGAAAAATCCCCATTAAGTTGCATTATACTGGTTTACATGAAAAAAACCCTATTAAGTTGCATTATACTGGTTTACATGGAAAAATCCCTATTAAGTTGCATTGTACTGGTTTACATGGAAAAACCCCTATTAAGTTCCATTATACTGGTTTACATGTAAAAAAAAACCCTATTAAGTTGCATTATACTGGTTTACATGGAAAAATCCCTATTAAGTTGCATTATACTGGTTTACATGGAAAAATCCCTATTAAGTTGCATTATACTGGTTTACATGGAAAAATCCCTATTAAGTTGCATTATACTGGTTTACATGGAAAAATCCCTATTAAGTTGCATTATACTGGTTTACATGGAAAAATCCCTATTAAGTTGCATTATACTGGTTTACATGGAAAAATCCCTATTAAGTTGCATTATACTGGTTTACATGGAAAAATCCCTATTAGGTTGCATTATACTGGTTTACATGTACAAATCCCTATTAAGTTGCTTTATACTGGTTTACATGTAAAAACCCCTATTAGGTTACATTATAGTGGTTTACATGTAAAAATCCTTATTAAGTTGCATTATACTGGTTTACATGTAAAAACCCCTATTAAGTTCCATTATACTGGTTTACATGTAAAAACCCCTATTAAGTTCCATTATACTGGTTTACATGTAAAAACCCTATTAAGTTGCATTATACTGGTTTACATGAAAAAAACCCTATTAAGTTGCATTATACTGGTTTACATGGAAAAATCCCTATTAAGTTGCATAATACTGGTTTACATGGAAAAATCCCCATTAAGTTGCATTATACTGGTTTACATGGAAAAATCCCTATTAAGTTGCATTATACTGGTTTACATGGAAAAATCCCTATTAAGTTGCATAATACTGGTTTACATGGAAAAATCCCCATTAAGTTGCATTATACTGGTTTACATGGAAAAATCCCCATTAAGTTGCATTATACTGGTTTACATGGAAAAATCCCTATTAAGTTGCATTGTACTGGTTTACATGGAAAAAACCCTATTAAGTTGCATTATACTGGTTTACATGGAAAAAACCCTATTAAGTTGCATTATACTGGTTTACATGTAAAAACCCTATTAAGTTGCATTATACTGGTTTACATGGAAAAATCCCTATTAAGTTGCATTATACTGGTTTACATGGAAAAATCCCTATTAGGTTGCATGATTACACTGAAGTCCTTGAAACTGCTGAAGTCCTTGAAACTGCTGAAGTCCTTGAAACTGCTGAAGTCCTTGAAACTGTTGAAGTCCTTGAAACTCTTGAAATCTTGAAACTGCTGAAATCCTTGAAACTGTTGAATCCTTGAAACTGTTGAATCATTGAAACTGTAGAAATGTCTGAAAGAGCTGAAGTCCTATTAAAATGCATGGGCCTATTAAAATGCATTGCAGAATTCTCAATGCAGATTTTTGTCCGATTGCGGAAAAACCGGAAATCGCTGAAGTCCCAAAAGTAATAGCAATAATCTCCCAAACATGTGGAACGTTTTGATGTATAACTTGTGGAAATTGTTGAAAATGTGAAAGCTGTGAAACGTGTCAAAAAAAATGACGGAATAAAGAAATACAAAACCAATGGTTGACTGCGGAAGGTTCCGCAGTCAATCAATAATAATAACTAGAAACTTGCAATGGCTGAAGCCATTGCGATTGACTGCGGAACAGATCTAATGTGGAAATCTGCTAAAAAAAATCCTTGAAATCCTTTAAAAAGCCTTGAAACTGTTAAAATACTTGATAGATATTTGAAACTCCTGAAGTCCTTGAAATTGTTGAAACCTTTAAACTCCTGAAATCCTTGAAACTGTTGAAACATTGAAACTCCTGAAATCCTTGAAACTTTTTTAAACCTGGAAACTGTTGAAAGTGTGGAAACTCCTGAAATCCTTGAACCTCCTGATATCCTTGAAACTGGTTAAATTCTTAAACAGCTGAAATCCTTGAAACTACTGAATGTATTGAAAGTGTCCTTGAAACTGAAAAATCCCCTCACCGCTGAAACAATTTGGTTCCTGTAACTAAGGAAACCTGGTCTGTGGTCATTATCTGGTGGTGGTCTGAGTCTTCGTTTGGGTCTTGGTCTGGTGGTATAATGCAACCTATTAGGTTGCATTATACATGAAAAAACCCTATTAAGTTGCATTATACTGGTTTACATGAAAAAAACCCTATTAAGTTGCATTATACTGGTTAACATGAAAAAAACCCTATTAAGTTGCATTATACTGGTTTACATGGAAAAATCCCTATTAAGTTGCATAATACTGGTTTACATGGAAAAATCCCCATTAAGTTGCATTATACTGGTTTACATGAAAAAAACCCTATTAAGTTGCATTATACTGGTTTACATGGAAAAACCCCTATCAAGTTGCATTATACTGGTTTACATGTAAAAACCCCTATTAAGTTGCATTATACTGGTTTACATGGAAAAATCCCTATTAAGTTGCATTATACTGGTTTACATGGAAAAATCCCTATTAAGTTGCATTATACTGGTTTACATGTACAAATCCCTATTAAGTTGCTTTATACTGGTTTACATGTAAAAACCCCTATTAGGTTACATTATAGTGGTTTACATGTAAAAATCCTTATTAAGTTGCATTATACTGGTTTACATGTAAAAACCCCTATTAAGTTCCATTATACTGGTTTACATGTAAAAACCCCTATTAAGTTCCATTATACTGGTTTACATGTAAAAACCCTATTAAGTTGCATTATACTGGTTTACATGAAAAAAACCCTATTAAGTTGCATTATACTGGTTTACATGGAAAAATCCCTATTAAGTTGCATAATACTGGTTTACATGGAAAAATCCCCATTAAGTTGCATTATACTGGTTTACATGGAAAAATCCCTATTAAGTTGCATTATACTGGTTTACATGGAAAAATCCCTATTAAGTTGCATAATACTGGTTTACATGGAAAAATCCCCATTAAGTTGCATTATACTGGTTTACATGGAAAAATCCCCATTAAGTTGCATTATACTGGTTTACATGGAAAAATCCCTATTAAGTTGCATTGTACTGGTTTACATGGAAAAAACCCTATTAAGTTGCATTATACTGGTTTACATGGAAAAAACCCTATTAAGTTGCATTATACTGGTTTACATGTAAAAACCCCTATTAAGTTGCATTATACTGGTTTACATGGAAAAATCCCCATTAAGTTGCATTATACTGGTTTACATGGAAAAATCCCCATTAAGTTGCATTATACTGGTTTACATGAAAAAAAACCCTATTAAGTTGCATTATACTGGTTTACATGAAAAAACCCTATTAAGTTGCATTATACTGGTTTACATGGAAAAATCCCTATTAAGTTGCATTATACTGGTTTACATGGAAAAATCCCTATTAGGTTGCATGATTACACTGAAGTCCTTGAAACTGCTGAAGTCCTTGAAACTGCTGAAGTCCTTGAAACTGCTGAAGTCCTTGAAACTGTTGAAGTCCTTGAAACTCTTGAAATCTTGAAACTGCTGAAATCCTTGAAACTGTTGAATCCTTGAAACTGTTGAATCATTGAAACTGTAGAAATGTCTGAAAGAGCTGAAGTCCTATTAAAATGCATGGGCCTATTAAAATGCATTGCAGAATTCTCAATGCAGATTTTTGTCCGATTGCGGAAAAACCGGAAATCGCTGAAGTCCCAAAAGTAATAGCAATAATCTCCCAAACATGTGGAACGTTTTGATGTATAACTTGTGGAAATTGTTGAAAATGTGAAAGCTGTGAAACGTGTCAAAAAAAATGACGGAATAAAGAAATACAAAACCAATGGTTGACTGCGGAAGGTTCCGCAGTCAATCAATAAAATGCTAATATATGCTTATACTTAATATAGAATATAAACTCAAATGAATCTCCCCAAACATCCCCTCTTCTGGACCTGCCATGGTTCAGGCCATAGGGTGGAGCCTGGAGGTAACACCCTCAGCTGGAGTGGGTGGAGTCAGCTCACAGGAGTGTGAGCTCCAATTGTGAGGGAGGAGTCAGCCCTCACAGACTGGAAAACAGTAAACAAATGTCACTGTGAAATCGATCGACTAAAACAGTTTCAAAACAAGTGCAAATCATTAAAGTGCTCTGTTCACACTGATAACAGCCTGTGGATAAAAACTGTTAGCGTAATGAGATGTCCTGCATCTCAGAGAGTGATATCTTCTGCCAGAGGGAAGAAGCTGGAACATGGCTTTCCCAGGGTGGCCAGAAGAGTCATTAACAATCCTAAGAGCTTTGTTTAACAGTCTGGATTTATAAAGAACCTCCAGAACAGGAAGCTCACAGCCCACGGTCCTCTTTGCAGAGCGGAGCACCTTGTTTAAAGCTCTCTTTTCTTTATCTGTGATGTTTCCAAACCACACAGACACAGAACCAACAAGTAAACTCTCAATGGTGCAGCCATAAAAGTTAAGCACAATCTTAGAGTTAGTGGTAAATTCTCTAAGTTTACGCAGAAAGTAGAGACGCTGACGAGCTTTCTTAACGACTCGGTCAGTGTTTTTAACCCATTTCAGGTCGTTAGACAGAGTTAAACCCAGAAACTTGCTCCTCCACGATCTGCCCCTGGGAGTTGTCGATTACGACAGGCAAATGAGAACTATTGTGACTGAAGTCGTAGACCAGTTTACATGTTTTGGATGCGTTCAACTGGAGGTTGTTAGTTTGACTCCACTGAACCACATTTTGTATCTCTGCTCTATAAGAGGATTCATCAGTGTCACTGATGAGACCGATGATGGTGGTGTCATCAGCATATTTGATGATCAAGTTTGAGTCAGAGGAGGACACACAATCGTTATTGTACAAAGTGAAAAGCAAAGGACTCAAAATACATCCCTGAGGAGATCCAGTGCTCACAGAAACAACATCAGAAAAACAGTCATTGATTTTCACTCTCTGAGATCTGTCAGTTAAAAAGATAAAAATCCATTTACACATGGCAACACTTAAACCAAGAGACATGAGCTTTTCAATCAGTTTACCTGGGACAAGGCAGTTAAAAGCAGAGCTATAATCGATGAAAAGCATTCTGGCCACAGATTTACTAGTGTCCAAGTGACTGTAGACAGAGTTCAGAGCAAAGGAGATGCATCCTCCACACTCCTGTTCTGTCTGTAAGCAAACTGGAGCGGGTCAACACTCACAGGGATCTGCCTCTTAATGAAGAGCCTATCTCCACCGTTCTAACTAATGGGCCAAAAAATTGGGCTTTCATGGAGTGATTCAAAATGGCCGAGGGGGCTGGAAAATGTGAAAAAACGCACCTGCGCATGCGTCAGCCGGCACGAGCCCCATTCATTTAAACGAGTGACTTATACATACATGAACGTATATACTGTTGTACATACATGTACATACTACTGTACATACATGTACATACTACTGTACATACATGTACTTACTGTCTTAAGAATCATATCTTTTCCAAAAGAAAGACACGTCATAGTTTCCACAGTGAGTCAGTATTTGGCTCTTTGGGCTGATCTAGAACTGACTGAACCAAACCAGGACAAACTAGAGACTGAACCAAACCAGGACAAACTAGAGACTGAACCAAACCAGGAAAAACTAGAGACTGAACCAAACCAGGACAAACTAGAGACTGAACCAAACTAGGACAAACTACAGACTGAACCAAACCAGGACAAACCAGAGACTGAACCAAACCAGGACAAACCAGAGACTGAACCAAACTAGGACAAACAAGAGACTGAACCAAACCAGGACAAACTAGAGACTGAACCAAACCAGGACAAACCAGAGACTGAACCAAACTAGGACAAACAAGAGACTGAACCAAACCAGGACAAACAAGAGACTGAACCAAACCAGGACAAACTAGGGACTGAACCAAACAAGGACAAACTAGGGACTGAACTATATCCAAAGTCATTTAAACTCTATGCACAGAGGTGATTTTATTTATATGGCGCTTACGCAGTATCAGCTGTTGCATTTGGGGAGACAGTTTCAATCACCATCTACAGTGCCTTTCGAAAGTATTCGGTCCCCTTGAACCTTTCAACATTTCGCAACATTTCAGGCTTCAAACATAAAGATCCATCCATCCATCCATTTTCTTCCCCTTAATCCATTTCTGGGTCGGGGGGGTGGCAGTCAGAGCTGCACCCAGTACACAGAGCACCAGCCCCTCACTGATCTTCCTGCAGGTGGTGAGTCCACAGGAGCTGAGATCTTACAGCGGGGGCTTCAGGCAAAGTAGGGTTAAGTGTCTTGCCCAAGGACACAACGACAGCAGTCATCAGTGGGAGTCGTGAAGTAGGTCTTGAGGTGGGCTTGAACCCACGACCCTCAGGCTCAAAGGCCAATGCTCTACCAACTGAGCTACTGTCGCCCTAACATAAAGATATAACATTTTAACACTGCAGATAACTACAGCTGAGGTGGGGATGGTGTGTTCAGGGTGATGAGCTGTGTTGCTTTTACGCCAAACATATCGTTTTGCATTGTGGCCAAAAAGTTTGATTTTGGTTTCATCTGACCAGAGCACCTTCTTCCACATGTTTGGTGTGTCTCCCAGGTGGCTTGTGGCAAACTTTAAACCAGACTTTTTATGGATATCTTTGAGAAATGGCCACTCTTCCATAAAGGCCAGATTTGTGCAGTGCACGACTGATTGTTGTCCTATGGACAGACTCTCCCACCTCAGCTGTAGTTATCTGCAGTTCATCCAGAGCGATCATGGGCCTCTTGACTGCATCTCTGATCAGTCTTCTCCTTGTTTGAGATGACAGTTTGGAGGGACGGCAGGGTCTTGGTAGATTTGCAGCGGTCTGATACTCCTTCCATTTCAATATAACTGCTTGCACAGTGCTCCTTGAGATGTTTAAAGCTTGGGAAATCTTTTTGTATCCAAATCCGGCTTTAAACTTCTCCACAACAGTATCTCGGACCTGCCTGGTGTGTTCCTTTGTCTTCATGGTTCTCTCTGTGCTTTAAACAGAACCCTGAGACTATCAAAGAGCAGGTGCATTTATACGGAGACTTGATTACACACAGGTGCATTCTATTTATCATCATCAGTCATTTAGGACAACATTGGATCATTCAAAGATCCTCACTGAACTTCTGGACTGAGTTTGCTGCACTGAAAGTAAAGGGGCCCAATAATATTGCACGCCCCACTTTTCAGTTTTTTATTTGTTAAAAAAGTTTAAATTATCCAATAAATTTCGTTCCACTTCACGATTGTGTCCCACTTGTTGTTGATTCATGACAAAAAATTAAAATTTTATATCTTTATGTTTGAAGCCTGAAATGTGGCAAAATGTTGAAAGGTTCAAGGGGGCCGAATACTTTCGCAAGGCACTGTATGTCAGCGTCTTCCTGAAAACAAAAGCCACAGAAGTCTCTTTGCTTCTGTGGATTTATTATTTGTTTGAGTAGATTCTACACTCGAAATAACTCATTTATTGGTGTAATATAAATGACTCAATTGTAAAAATAGACATGCATCCAAGCGGAGGCTTCAGGCAAAGTGGGGTTAAGTGACACAATGACAGCAGTCATCAGTGGGTAGGTCTTGTGGTGGGCTCGAACCCACGACCTTCAGGCTCTAAGGCCAACCAACTGAGCCACTGTCGCCCGTAAAAAAAGACAAATAACATTAAATCCAATATCAAGAGAAATCCAGTACTAGTTGTTCCAGTAAACAAGGCTCCTACAGGCGTAGCTCCTACAGGCGTAGCTCCTACAGGCATAGCTCCAACAGGCGTAGCTCCTATTGGCGTAGTTCCTACAGGCGTAGCTCCTATAGGCGTAGCTCCTACAGGCGTAGCTCCTATAGGCGTAGCTCCTACAGGCGTAGCTCCTATAGGCGTAGCTCCTACAGGCGTAGCTCCTACAGGCGTAGCTCCTGCAGGCGTAGCTCCTATAGGCGTAGCTCCTACAGGCGTAGCTCCTATAGGCGTAGCTCCTACAGGCGTAGCTCCTACAGTCGTAGCTCCTGCAGGCGTAGCTCCTATAGGCGTAGCTCCTACAGGCGTAGCTCCTACAGGCGTAGCTCCTATAGGCGTAGCTCCTACAGGCGTAGCTCCTACAGGCGTAGCTCCTATAGGACACGGGCTGTTTTGCTTTCCCACATGGTATTATTCACACATGGTGTTTGTGAACTACTACTGAAGTCACAGCTGCCCTGGAGCAGACTGGTGAGAGCGAGGCGGCCATCCAGCCCCTTGTCCACCACACCAGATTCATGGGCAAATGTGGGTAACGTGTCTTGCTTAAGGACACAACAGTAGTTAGAGTGAGCAGGTGACAGAGGCTCACGTTTCTGATGCAGATGTGAAACAGATGGAGGTCAAACCTCACAGACGAGGACCTCAAGGGTCAGGGTTTACAAGGACTTCATATTTAGTTATCATATTCAAATCAGGGCTGTCAAACAATTAAAATGTTTACTCGAGTTAATTACAGCTTAAAAAATTATGAATCGTAATTAATTGCAGTTGTAACTATCGTCAAAATGATGCCATTTCTGTAAATGGTTGTTTGAATGGAAAGATTTAAACATTCTGTCTTTCTGTAGTAGACACGTTATTCTAATCAGAGTTTAGGCTACACACACGGAACACAGTCTGGTCTATTTTGGAGCCGGAGTCGAGTTACAGAAACTGAGACGTGAAGCGACAGAGTTTAAACTGTGTTTGAAGTGGACCATCGAGGAGTTGTTTTTATGGTGGAAATAGACTTTAATAAATTCACTTATAATTTTAAGAAACATTATTTGTGATTACATTTCAAGCCTAACATAAGCAATAAAAAGGTACAAATGATTTTTAACCCTCACAAGGAAACAGGAACTAACCTTATTATTATATTATTATTATTATTATTATTAACCCCAAACTGAGACATTTCAGTGTTGCATCACAAAGTTACAGAGCAGTAGCAATGAGAAGCACACAACAACAACCCAACAATCTATAACTTCAATTATAAAGTTAAAAAAGGTTTGTTAAAATTATACTTTTTTTCTGGTTTATAGTAAAGTATCCATTATTATGGGATTCCCAGTGCATGATGGGATTCCCAGTGCATGATGGGATTTCCAGTGGATGATGATATTCCCAGTGGATGATGGTACTCCCTGTGCATGATGGTATTCCCAGTGCATGATGGTATTCCCTGTGCATGATGGTATTCCCAGTGCATGATGGTATTCCCAGTGCATGATGGTATTCCCAGTGCCTTATTCCCAAAGCAGCACTAAAGTAAACATAGCAAACACATCCTGAATGTGGCTCTGACCTGGAACGACCGCAGTATTTAAAGCCACAGAAGGTTTTACACAAATACATGAGTCACTTTTATCCATAACAGAAATAACTCACAGCATCATGTTCATTCACACATCACCGTGACAACATGAACTCACTCTAACAAAACACAAACGAGACCTCCCACTCTGTGAGGTGGTCTCAGAGGAGGTCCCAGAGAAGGTCAGAGGAGGTCCTAGAGGAGGCCCCAGAGGAGGTCCCAGAGAAGGTCAGAGGAGGTCCTGGAGGAGGTCCCAGAGAAGGTCAGAGGAGGTCCTGGAGGAGGCCCCAGAGGAGGTCAGAGGAGGTCCCAGAGGAAGTCCCAGAGGAGGCCCCAGAGTAGGTCCCAGACCCACAGAGTGGGAGAATATTCAATGGAGAACCTCTTTTTGTATTATGTTTTATGTCGTTATTCAATTTTCTTCAAAGTGGAAAAGATAAGAATTCCTTTATTCGTCCCACAGTGGGGAAATGTCGATGTTGCATCGCACATACAGGACAGTAGTAAGAGCACACAGGGAGCACACACAATATATACACTATATACCAATAAGTAGTAGCTATGTTTCTTAACTAACATAACTAGCTGTAGATGCTGAAAAAGCTTCAATACCAGTCAAAAAATATATATGTGGGAGTGGCTATATACTGTACAGTTAAATAGTGCAGGATAAAAAGTATATAAGTAAAGTGACATGAGGTAAAGTGACATTGTTCTGTGACATCCTGAAGTTGCAGTATTGCACATTGCACATGATTTAAGAATTTACTTAATTACAGATGAATAATTAAGTGACTCCCCCCTGGACTGCCACCTTAACGTGGTGGGGGAGTTTGAGTACTCGGATGATCCTGGGAGCTATGCTGTCTGGGGCAAAAACCACCATGGACAGCACAATAAATAGACCAGTGATGTCGCCCGGCATGGCGCAGCCGGGGCCCCACCCTGGAGCCAGGCCTGGGGTCGGGGCTCGTATGTGAGCGCCATGGTGGCCGGGCCTTAGCCCACGGGGCCCGGCCGGGCTCAGCCCGAAGGGATGACGTGGGCAGTCCCTCCTGTGGGCCCACCACCTGCAGAGGGGTCCGTGGTGGCGCGGTGCAGAGAGGACTGGGCGGCAGTCGAAGGCGGAGACCTCGGCGATCCAGTCCGCACACACAACATCTGGCTCTTGGGACGTGGAACGTCACCTCACTGGGGGGGAAGGAGCCCGAGCTCGTGAGGGAGGTTGAGCGATACCGACTAGAGATAGTCAGCCTCACCTCCACACACAGCTTGGGCTCTGGAACCCAACTCCTTGAGAGGGGTTGGACGCTCCTGGGGTGGCCATTCTCATTGCCCCCCATCTCAGCCGCCACGTGTTGGAGTTCTCCCCGGTGAAAGAGAGGGTCGCGTCTCTCCGCCTCCGGGTGGGGGACAAGTATCTCATTGTTGTGACGGCCTACGGGCCTAACAGCAGTGCAGAGTACCCGGCCTTCTTGGAGTCCTTGGGAGGGGTACTGGACGGTGCACCGCCCGGGGACTCCTTTATTCTCCTGGGGGACTTCAACGCCCATGTGGGAAGCGCCAGCGACACTTGGAGAGGGGTAATAGGGAAGAACGGCCCCCCTGATCTGAACTCGAGCGGTGTTCAGTTGTTGGACTTCTGTGCCAGTCACAGTTTGTCCATTACGAACACCATGTTCGAGCACAAGGGTGTCCACCAGTGCACGTGGCACCAGGACACCCTAGGCCGGAGGTCGATGATCGACTTTGTTGTCGTATCATCTGACCTTCGACCGTGTGTCTCGGACACTCGGGTAAAGAGAGGGGCGCAGCTGTCAACCGATCATCACCTGGTCGTGAGTTGGATCCGCTGGCAGAGGAAGAAGCCGGTCAGACCTGGCAGACCCAAGCGTATAGTGAGGGTCTGCTGGGAACGTCTCGCTGAGTTAGACGGACTTTCAACTCACACCTCCGGGAGAGCTTCTCCCAGGTCCCGGGGGAGGAGGGGGACATGGAGTCCGAGTGAACCATGTTCTCTGCCTCAATCGCCGATGCGGCGGCTCGTAGCTGTGGTCGCAAGGTCTCTGGTGCTGGTCCCGGCGGCAACCCCCGAACCCGGTGGTGGACACCGGCAGTAAGGGATGCTGTCAGGCTGAAGAAGGAGTCCTACCGAGCCATGATGGTTCGGGGGACTCCTGAGGCAGCTGTCCAGTACCGGCAGGCCAAGCGTGCCGCGGCCCGGGCTGTTGCAGAGGCAAAAACCCAGGACTGGGAGGAGTTCGGAGAGTCCATGGAGCATGACTATCGGTCGGCCTCGAAGAGATTTTGGCAAACCATCCGGCGCCTCAGGAGGGGGAAGCAGTTCTTTGCCAACACCATGTACGATGAGGGTGGAGAGCTGCTGACCTCGACTGGGGATATTGTCGGGCGGTGGAAGGAATACTTTGAGGTTCTCCTCAATCCCCCCGTCACGTCCTCTGTTACAGAGGCAGAGGCTGAGGATGTTGGGGCAGATACATCCATCTCCCTGGCTGAGGTCATCAAGGTGGTTCGCAGCCTCCATGGTGGCAAGGCGCCGGGAGTGGATGAGATCCGTCCTGATTATCTAAAGTCTCTGGATGTTGTAGGACTGTCTTGGCTGACACGTCTCTGCAACATCGCGTGGCGATCGGGGGCGGTGCCAATGGAGTGGCAGACCGGGGTGGTGGTCCCTCTCTACAAGAAGGGGGACCGGGGGGTGTGTTCCAATTATCGTGGGATCACACTCCTCAGCCTCCCCGGTGAGGTCTACTCCAAGGTACTGGAGAGGAGGCTACGGCCGATGGTCGAATCTCGGATTCAAGAGGAGCAGTGTGGTTTTCGTCGAGGTCGCGGAACACTGGACCAGCTCTATACTCTCCATCGGATACTCGAGGGTTCATGGGAGTTCGCCCAACCTGTCCACATGTGCTTTGTGGATTTGGAGAAGGCGTTCGACTGTGTTCCCCGGGGTGTCCTTTGGGGGGTTCTCCAGGAGTACGGGGTCGGAGGTCCTCTGCTGAGGGCCATCCGATCCCTGTATGACCGGAGCCAGAGCTGTGTTCGCATTGCCAGTCAGATCTGTTCCCGGTGAATGTTGGCCTCCGACAGGGCTGCCCTTTGTCACCGGTTATGTTCACTGTGTTTATGGACAGAATTTCTAGGCGCAGCCAGGGGTCGGAGGGGGTCCGGTTCGGAGACCACAGGATTTCATCTCTGCTGTTTGCGGACGATGTTGTCCTGTTGGCTCCAACGAACCAGAACCTGCAGCATGCACTGGGGCGGTTTGCAGCCGAGTGTGAAGCGGCTGGGATGAGAATCAGCACCTCCAAATCCGAGGCCATGGTGCTCGACCGGAAAAAGGTGCCTTGCCCTCTACAGGTGGGTGGAGAGGTCCTTCCCCAAGTGGAGGAGTTCAAGTATCTCGGGGTCTTGTTCACGAGTGAGGGAAGAATGGAGCGTGAGATTGACAGGCGGATCGGTGCAGCGTGCTCAGTGATGCGGTCGCTGTATCGGACCGTTGTGGTAAAGAGGGAGCTGAGCCGAAAGGCAAAGCTTTCGATTTACCGGTCAATCTTCGTTCCCTCCCTCACCTATGGTCATGAGCTTTGGGTAATGACCGAAAGAACGAGATTGCGGATACAAGCGGTCGAAATGAGCTTCCTCCGCAGAGTGGCTGGGCGCTCCCTTAGAGATAAGGTGAGGAGCTTAGTCACACGGGAGGAGCTCGGAGTAGAGCTGCTGCTTCTCCACGTCGAGAAGAACCAGTTGAGGTGGCTCGGGCATCTGTTCCGGATGCCTCCTGGACGCCTCCCTGGGGAGGTGTTCCGGGCACGTTCCACCGGGAGGAGACCCCAGGGAAGACCTAGGACACGCTGGAGGGACTATGTCTCTCAGCTGGCCTGGGAACGCCTTGGGGTCCCCCCGGACGAGCTAGAGGAAGTGTGTGAGGATAGGGAAGTCTGGGCGTCTCTGCTTAGACTGCTGCCCCCGCGACCCGGCAACCGATAAAGCGGAAGAAAATGGATGGATGGATGGACAGATGATTATTGTACAGTCTGACAGCAGCAGGAAGGAAAGACCTACGGAACCTCTCCTTCACACAGCGAGGGTGAATTAGTCTGTCACTGAAGCTGCTCTCCAGAGCAGAGAGAGTGTCCTGCAGGGGGTGACAGTTATGGTCCAGCATAGATGTTAGTTTGCTCAGGACCCTCCTGTCCCCCACCTGCTGCACTGTGTCCAGGGAACAGCCCAGGACTGAGCTGGACTTCCTGATGACCTTGTCCAGCTTCTTCCTGTCCCTCTCTGTGATGCTGCTGTTCCAGCAGACCACACCGTACAAGATGGCTGATGCCACCACAGAGTCATAGAAGGTCTTCAGGAGTGGCCCCTGCACTCCAAAAGACCTAAGCCTCCTCAGTAGGTAGAGGCGACTCTGGCCCTTCTTGAAGAGGGCGTCTGTGTTATGAGTCTAGTCCAGTTTGTGGTTAAGATGAACACCCAGGTACTTGTAAGAGTCCACTCTCTCGATGTCCTTTCCCTGGATGTTCACTGGAGCGGCAGAATGACGTCTGCGGAAATCCACCACCATCTCCTTGGTCTTCCCCGCGTTGATGAGGAGGTGGTTCCGCTGACACCAGTCCACAAAGTCCTGTATAACTCCTCTGTGCTCTGTGTCATCTTCCTCGGAGCTGAGTCCGATGATGGCAGAGTCGTCAGAGAACTTCTGTAGAACACAACCGTCCGTGTTGTGTCTGAAGTCCGCAGTGTAGAGGGTGAAGAGGAACGGTGCAAGGACAGTTCCCTGGGGGGCCCCCCACACTGCAGGTCAGGACCTCAGACACGCAGTCCCTGGTTCTCACAAACTGGGGTCTGTCTGTGAGGTAGTCCAGGATCCACTGGGACAGGCCGTAGTCCACACCGGCTGTCTCCATCTTGTCCCTGAGAAGCCTCGGCTGGATGGTGTTGAAGGCACTGGAGAAATCAAAGAAGAGGATCCTCACAGTGGAGCCGGGTTTCTCCAGGTGGGACAGGGAGCGATGGAAGAGGGAGATGATGGCGTCCTCGACTCCGATGCCCGGCCTGTAGGCAAACTGCAGCGGGTCCATCGCTGGGCTCAGAGTGGAGGAAGACTGTGGTGGCATGACAGAGGTGTGAACGATCGTAGGTGTTGCCCTTTGTTCCGCTGCCGGAGTGAGGGGGAGCGTCTGCGCAGGGGGAGGGGAAGGCTGGTCAAAGCGAGCGAAGAATGTATTTAGCTCGTTTGCCCACAGCTGGTCTCCTGTGGACTGACTGGGGGGTGTTTTGAAGCCTGACATGGATTTGAGGCCTCTCCACACCCCCCGCACGTCCTGCCGAGCCAGTTGCTCCTCCATCTTCCTCCTGTAGATGTTTTTAGCTGCGCGTATATTCCACCTCAACTTCCTTTGCGCAGATTTAAGGGCTTCCTTATCCCCTGACTTAAAAGCCCGCTTTTTGTCCTTAAGCAGAGCTTTGATGTCAGGGTTGATCCACGGCTTATTGTTTGGGAAACACCGTACGTGCGGGCAGGTACGGCGTTCTCAAAACAAAAGTTAATGTAGTCCGTGATACACTCTGTCATGGCATTAATGTCCTCCCCGTGTGGGTCACAGAGCTCGTTCCACAGCGTTGTGTCGAAACAGTCTCTGAGGGCCTCCTCTGTGTCCACGTTCCACAGCTTCACCACACGTGAGACAGCAGGATGCCTACGCACAACCGGCTCATAAATGGGCCGTAGATGGACAATGTTGTGGTCGGCTCTTCCCAGGGGGGGAAGGGCAGACGCGGTGTAGGCATCCTTCACATTAACAAAGAATAAATCCAATTTCTTACTGCCTCGTGTGGGAAAGGTGATGTATTGGGTGAAGGACGGGAGAGTAGAGACTGGAGAGGCGTGATTAAAATCCCCTGTG
Organism: Knipowitschia caucasica; assembly: GCA_964034765.1. Taxonomy (NCBI): domain Eukaryota; kingdom Metazoa; phylum Chordata; class Actinopteri; order Gobiiformes; family Gobiidae; genus Knipowitschia; species Knipowitschia caucasica. The sequence goes on from OZ035838.1 coordinate 40,560,538, forward strand.
ATGATAAACAGGGCCTGAGGGTGCTGTGTTTATAGACTGCTCATGGTGGAAAAGAGGCTCTCACATGCATTGTCAGCTTTGGCCGAAGGGGGTATATGTAACAATAACGTGACTATACTCCCGTGGCAGATAGTATGGACGCATGCTGTTAACCAAAAGCTCAATGTCTATGCAACAAACCTAGCTCTTTACTGTGCAGTGTTCTGGCTTGCAGTAGTCCGTATTCACAAACACAGCCAGACCCCCGCCTCTCTTCTTCCCACTCGCGGCTGTCCGGTCCGCCCGGATCATGTGAAATCCATCTATTTCCACATTAGAGTCCGGATTATCAGAGGTCAGCCATGTCTCTGTGTATATTTGGAGGCTGCAGTGTTTATATTCCCTCTGATAACGCGTCAGGCTGGCCAGCTCGGCTGCCTTGTTGGTCAACGAGCGCACGTTCCCGGTGGTAACGGAGGGCAGAGCGGGTCTGGATCCTCGCCTTCTCCCTCGTACTTTCTGCCCAGCGCGGCGGCTCCTGCGCGTCTTAAGCAGCAGCTCGTCCGGGATGTTGTGTCTGTCCTCCGGGAGCACTACGCGGCCTTGCAGCGCTAGTAAGCTCTCCCTGGATACGAGATAATGGGCGCGCGAGGCACTCGGGGCACACTCGGGCAGCTCAGACACATAGTGTCCAATCCAGTCCCAAAAACATGGAGAAAGTTGGAAAAGACTCTTCCCTCTACTGTGCATTAGCCTCATGTAGCTATGTGTTCAAAAATATTTACAAAATCAAGCGTAAAAAGTGAAAAAGGAGCGAAAAGAGGGGGAGCGCGATGCAACAGGCTGCTGGCAGCTTGCCTGCGCCTCACAGCCAAACAGCCAAAAGTTGCCAATTTTAGTGACTTTGAACATGTTAAAGATAATCTCCAAACCGCAGTGTCATAAATATGTCATAAGTATGTTATTAATGTTATTAATGTATAAATATGATAATAAATAATAAGAATGCATCAGTTTTTTTACAGTGCTTTTCAGACTCTCAAAGTTTCTTCACATCATCATCCTTTCACTCCAAACACGGTGGTGATAAACTACTACTGTAGCCACAGCTGCCCTGGGGCACACTGACAGAAGCGAGGCAACCAGTCTGTGCCATCGACCCCTCCCACCACCACCAACCATTCACACACACACCAGACTCGATCTAATGTGGGGGAAGTGTCTTGCCTAAGGACACAATAGCAGTTTGGCACTTTACAGCCACAGCCGCCCCACTGTGGCACCTGCTGTTCCCAGAGGTTAAGTGTCTTGCCCAAGGACACAACGACAGCAGACATCAGTGAGAGTTGGTGGAGAAAGTCTAATGGTGGCCATGAACCCACAACCTTCAGGCTCAAAGGCCAAAGCTCTACTGAGCCACTGTCGCCCCAAATATGTTATAAATATGTCATAAATATGTCATAAATATGTCATAAATATGTTATAAATATGTTATAAATATGTCATAAATATGTCATAAATATGTCATAAATATGTTATAAATATGTTATAAATATGTCATAAATATGTTATAAATATGTAATAAATATGTAATAAATATGTTATAAATATGTCATAAATATGTCATAAATATGTTATAAATATGTTATAAATATGTCATAAATATGTTATAAATATGTCATAAATGTCATAAATATGTTATAAATATGTCATAAATATGTTATAAATATGTCATAAATATGTCATAAATATGTCAAACATGTTATAAATATGTTATATGTTATAAATATGTCATAAATATGTTATAAATATGTCATAAATATGTTATAAATATGTTATAAATATGTCATAAATATGTTATAAATATGTTATAAATATGTTATAAATATGTTATAAATATGTTATAAATATGTCAAACATGTTATAAATATGTTATAAATATGTTATAAATATGTCATAAATATGTCATAAATATGTTATAAATATGTTATAAATATGTTATAAATATGTTATAAATATGTAATAAATGTTATAAATATGTCATAAATATGTTATAAATATGTTATAAATATGTTATAAATATGTTATAAATATGTTATAAATATGTCATAAATATGTTATAAATATGTCATAAATATGTCATAAATATGTTATAAATATGTTATAAATATGTCATAAATATGTTATAAATATGTCATAAATATGTCATAAATATGTTATAAATATGTTATAAATATGTCATAAATATGTTATAAATATGTCATAAATATGTCATAAATATGTTATAAATATGTCATAAATATGTTATTAAAATGTTGAATATGTCATAAACATCTAGGAGTATCTGGAACCTTTCAAACCAGTCTCACAGTCAGGTTTTCGTTCCAACACACCAGACTCCAACAGTCAGTGGCTGCAGGTTTTCGTTCCAACACACCAGACTCCAACAGTCAGTGGCTGCAGGTTTTCGGTTCCAACACACCAGACTCCAACAGTCAGTGGCTGCAGGTTTTCGTTCCAACACACCAGACTCCAACAGTCAGTGGCTGCAGGTTTTCGTTCCAACACACCAGACTCCAACAGTCAGTGGCTGCAGGTTTTCGTTCCAACACACCAGACTCCACCCATTTCCTCAAGTGAGTCCAGTCTGAACCTGAAGACCTGAGGCTGCTGTCTGCTCCTGTTCTTGGAATGAATTCCTGCAGCTACAGACTCTGTGACCTCATAAACGTATACAAGTAACTTCAACTGAACTTCGACTAAACTTAGACTAAACTTAGACTAAACTTAGGCTAAAGCTATGCTAAATGCTAAATGCCTCACTCACTCGGGCTCATTACAAATGTCACGGTAAATTCAGAACCAATGGTTTCAATCTGAAAAATAGCTAACCCCTCCAACCTTGGAGTCAATGGAGCAAATCCATCCATTCATTCTTTAAATCCATAGGTTTCATTTCACTCTTGTATAAAAGCAACAACCTTTTGAGTCTGATTGTGATGAGGAGAGTTCTGAATAAACACACTACGTAATTGAAAAGTGTGTGTGTGTGTCTGTGTGAGTGTGGCTGTGTCTGTGTGTGTGTGTGTGTGTGTCTCTGTCTGTGTGTCCGCGGTGTCTGCCAATCACATCAACAATATTCATTCTGTAAACAAAATCCAGTTCATCTTAAGACCACCTTCCAGACAGACCACGCCCACCTGTCAGACACACCCAGCTCAGGCTAACACCAGACAGACCACGCCCACCTGTCAGACACACCCAGCTCAGGCTAACACCAGACAGACCACGCCCACCTGTCAGACACACCCAGCTCAGGCTAACACCAGACAGACCACGCCCACCTGTCAGACACACCCAGCTCAGGCTAACACCAGACAGACCACGCCCACCTGTCAGACACACCCAGCTCAGGCTAACACCAGACAGACCACGCCCACCTGTCAGACACACCCAGCTCAGGCTAACACCAGACAGACCACGCCCACCTGTAAGACACACCCAGCTCAGGCTAACACCAGACAGACCACGCCCACCTGTAAGACACACCCAGCTCAGGCTAACACCAGACAGACCACGCCCACCTGTCAGACACACCCAGCTCAGGCTAACACCAGACAGACCACGCCCACCTGTCAGACACACCCAGCTCAGGCTAACACCAGACAGACCACGCCCACCTGTAAGACACACCCAGCTCAGGCTAACACCAGACAGACCACGCCCACCTGTAAGACACACCCAGCTCAGGCTAACACCAGACAGACCACGCCCACCTGTCAGACACACCATGCTAACTCCACGCCCAGCTCATTTACCTTTATACCTCTCCCGGACGTTCTCGTAGGCCTGCACATAGTCCTGCTCCTCTGGCTGCCTCTGTCCCGGGTCCAGTATGGAGACTGGCTGCTGACTCATAATATTCCACTTTTATTTTTAACAGCTTTATCTCCAAACTTCACAGATAAGTGTCCTCCTGCTGCTGCTGCTGCTGCTCCTACTGCTGCTGCTCCTGCTGCTCCTACTGCTGCTGCTCCTGCTGCTCTTGCTGCTGCTGCTCTGTCCTGCACCAGCCTGTGCCCACGTCCCAGTCCCACTCTTTCCATCTACAGAAGTGTATTTGAGGCCTGTACCACTCCCTCGTGCGCTTGAGAAATACCCCAACACATGTTGGGACCCTCCCCCTTAAAGGCACAGGGGGGGGGGTCCCAAATGCAGAAAGTTTAAGAAATGTTTTATCTAGAGCAGAAGAAGCAGTGGATTCTCCTTTTTAAAAACACTGTAAACTCAGGACATTAAAATAGAGGCGGCGTGTGTCATGTTTCCACAACATCTGACGTCACAGCGTAACCCCAGACCCCTCCCTGCAGACCCCTCCCTGCTGACCCCCCCCCAAACCATCAGTGAAAACATCAGTGAAACATCAGTGAAACCATCAGTGAAACCATCAGTAAAACCATCAGTGAAACCATGTCACATGCTCCTATTGTAGCTACAGCCTGATGATGTCACATGCTCCTATTGTAGCTACAGCCTGATGATGTCACATGCTCCTATTGTAGCTACAGCCTGATGATGTCACATGCTCCTATTGTAGCTACAGCCTGATGATGTCACATGCTCCTATTGTAGCTACAGCCTGATGATGTCACATCATGCTCCTATTGTAGCTACAGCCTGATGATGTCACATCATGCTCCTATTGTAGCTACAGCCTGATGATGTCACATGCTCCTATTGTAGCTACAGCCTGATGATGTCACATGCTCCTATTGTAGCTACAGCCTGATGATGTCACATCATGCTCCTATTGTAGCTACAGCCTGATGATGTCACATGCTCCTATTGTAGCTACAGCCTGATGATGTCACATGCTCCTATTGTAGC